>JARHVA010000129.1:5765000-6305000 GCA_037957365.1 Torreya grandis
TGGAAGATCTAAAACTTGGAAGTGATGAGAAGACCCATAATGAGTGGGAAGGGCATGGGGAAGGATCTCTTAAATGGCAGTAGTGCCCAGAGGAGGGAAACCTTGAAGCCATAAAAAAAGCCCCATAATTGATAAGTGAGAATACTCATGGTTTATATAGAATTTGACCATTAGAGATGCACCAGATGAACCTAACCCCTTTGGACCTATGATATAAACTCATGCACTATATCCCCTATAGGAAGATAGAATATTGATAACTAACCCCATGTTCAAATCAAACTTTAACTATTTTATATATTTGAATCATAATTTTATGATTAAACAAGTTGTTCCTTATGAGGAGGTAAGTGAAGATACCACTAGACCTCAAGGTATTAGCCTAACCAGAAATAACATGAGCATAAGAACCTCAATCCAACCAATATTAGCTATGCAACCTAGAAAATAGCCTAGAGGAAGTGGCCCTATACTACTAGTCGATTGCACAACACCATCATCTTCTATGGTGTTAGCGATAATGATATGACCTAAACCTAGCCTAGTGGCTGGAGGCATTGGAGGACCATTGATAGGACAAGTACTAGGGGAATAAGTGTTTCAGATATTGACTAATCCCCTACCCCAAATTTATTATGAGATGGACTTGTATCTACCTAAGTATCGAGGCATAGAGAATGCCATAGAGCATGTACTCAAGTGTGATTTACAATGACATGCTTAGGGAATAACCCAATTTGAGTTCAAGGTAACCTAATTCATGACAGAATTGCTTGATCACACCGATAATTGGTATAATAAGTTTGATCTTAACCTAGCTATGGCTAATTATGATACCTTGATAGAAGCCTTCTTTAAAGAGTTTGATATACTTGAGTTTGAGAAGAAAAACATCATCATGCTCAAGGAGATTAACCAAGGATTATCATAGAGCATACACTTATATGATGCTAGATCCAAGATTCTTCTTTCCAAGCTCCCTTATAATATTCACCCATCATAGCATGCATAATGGTTCATTAGAGGTTTGCTAGTACCATTCAAAATAGCACTATCCATGAAAACATTCATAGACCCTTAGGAAGTGCTTGAAGTCATATTTAGAGCTGAGGTAGCTAAAAGTCTTGATACAAGAATTAGCCCTTTCATGGAGGTGTAGATTGCATCTATGTCCTCCCAACTATAAAAGCTGACCTCTCATTCATTGCAAGATGTGCAAAGTGGGTTATGGTGTACCGACTATGAGATGAAAAGCCATAATAGAAATAACTTCCCTCAAAATAATGTGAGTACATTAATTCTTAGCTGTGAAGTTTATCATGAGGTACATGATGTTCATAACTACCCTTTATTATAGCATGCCAGTTAGGTCAACGTAATCACTTATTTCTAGTTATGTGATGCCTATACCCATACCATGGTTGATTTTTGCATAATCAATGAGATGCACAAAAACATGGGGAGAGGTGCAAAACAGGCAATGATAGTAGTAAGAGGGTAGGGGCCCCAAGGAAATGAGGGTTATGGATAATAAAAAATAGAGTATGGGATGCAAAGAGGTGCTTGAGGGTGAGGTGGTGGATGTGGTAGAGGAAGGATCCTACCATGATCATGTTATAAGTACAATTTGACTTAGCACTATCAACATGACTTCTTTATGCATCCAATGTGTGGGTATTGTCAATAAACACAAAAGGTTGATAAATGCCCCAATTTGTACAAAAAACTAACCCAAGGTAAGCCTAATGTAGGTAAGGGTATAGGGATGATCAGGTGCGAGCATAAAGTAGAGAAATGGAATCTAAAGGCACAACTAGTCCATACAAAGCTAATTAAAGTGGAGGTAACTACTTAGAATGGGCTCACCACTCAACTTCCAGTTACACTAATACTAGAATTATGATTAAAATATGGGGATCTAAGCCATACTAAGTGCATAATGTATCTTGAACCCAAAGATGCACCTTATCCAGACCCTATGCACCAAAAAGATGTATTATAGTAATTTATGAGTGTGATCCATAACTTGCAAGGAAATATCCAACTGGTGCAAGATCTAGAGGTGTAGGCTCCCACCTCTTACCAGAATTAAGATAGTCATAAGGATGAAGTACAATAATTAACAAAGATATACCTCTTACAAATAAAAAGAATGTTCCCTTATTAAAGAATTTGATTTTATAATATACAGGGTAGTAGTCAATTGAATTTTCCATACCATGCATGAAAAGGGCATTGGAGGTCAAACATACCCAAAATGAAGAGTATAACCAAGAACTCTTGGTTAATGCCACCATCAATAGATGGTTCATCTACAAGGTCCTTATCAACATAAGCATCAAGGTCAATATCCTAACTAAGAACGCATGAGAGAGGATGGATAGGCTAGCCTTGAGACTTCACCCCATGTACTCTTCATGGATAACAAGACTCAAGTGTAACTAATTAGAATTTTGAAGGGAACCATTGTAGATATTATAGGCACCAAATTCCATGTTGACTTTGAGGTAATTGAGCTGGCTGAAAAAGACAACTATCTAGTGATTCTAGGAAGGCCATGGTGCTATATAAACAATGCTAATATGCACTTCAAGAAGTGATATATGACCTTTGAAAATGGTAAAAAAGGGAAATTATCCCCCTCTCAAGTGACCAAGGTTCCCCTATGCAGAGAGCATTGATATTTAAGATAAGATCAACCATATATACAACATCACAATATAGGGCATCAAGAATCTCAAACCTACTAATCAAGGATTGCTCTCTTAAGAAGATAGGTAGTTAGCCTCAGACACCATTGATGTCACTTATGATCGATGGGTTGAAGAGTTTTATTAGGCCATTGGTCATAGATGCCACTTGGTACATGTAAAGGAATCAAAGCCTATGAGTTGGGTTTATATTGATCATACCTCATATTGATGGGTCCCTTCTGATGGGAAGAAAGGAAAGAAGTTACTCTACTTGAGAAAAGGTAAGCTTATATCACTCCCAAAATTTGAAGGGATCAACCCATTGGAAAATTATGTCCACAATATTGAATCATGCATCCCAATGAAATATATATATTGGGTGCACTAGTATATACCTTGAGAAGAGCTACCACACTTGGTGGGTAGTGCAAAAGTCTAACTTGCCAACTTGGAAAGAGGTGAAAGCAACCATTTGCACTAGATTAAGGAGGATTAATGAGGACTTGGATATATTGGCATACTTTAGAAACTCTAATCCCTTAGCGCATGTGTGCCTATATGAAGAGACATGGACTGACTACAATGTAACTTCCCCAAATAACTTATGGGTGCGCGTATTATATAGAACTCTAAATACATGGGTGTGAGCATGGTATGTGGTCAAAAAGACATTCTATGAAATAACCAACTAGGATTCCCTTAAGGATAAGTTTATACACACCTTCTCCTTTTCCTCATATAACTTGGGATAGATTGAGCCACTATAATTAATTTGGAGGGTAGTGTTTGAGGACACTGTAAACCTTGAAGATCACATAAAAGACATGTTGGAGGAGAAAGAGCTAACACTCCTAACTTTATTTGAAGACAAAATGCTTAATAATAACTCAAGAAAATAAGATGATGAAACTTAAAAGGATCTCTACTAAAAAACCCTAATAAGCAAAAATAAGTTCATACACCAAGTAGATGATAGTGATCTTGGTAAAGACCCACTCATCTTCGCATAGAGACAACTAAGGAAACTCGATGATTTGAGGACTCATACCAGGAAAAAAATGAACCCTAATATGCACCACTAAAGACCATCAAAGTGGATGTGAGTATAGAATAAGAGCCAAATATGGCTACTCTGGGTGCCCATTGGTCTAACATATAACTAGCACGTATCATAGATCTCTTGAAGGAGTTCCAAGATTTATTCCCATAAAATTCTCAAGATATGAAGGGAACCCACCCATCCCTCAGGAAGATGAGCATAAAGTTAATCAATGACATAAGACCAGTCAATAAGCACCCTTATAGGATAAATCCTAACCTCTTCACCAAGGTTAAGATAGAGATGAATGCAATACTAGCTATAAGGGTCATTTACCCTATGTAGGAGTCTGAGTGGGTGAGAACGATGGTAATTAGAATAAAGAAGGACAAGCATATTAACATTTGTGTCAATTATAAAAAATGTAATGATGCTTACATCACTGATCCCTTCTTAACTCCATTCATTAATGAAATCTTGGATGACATCACAGGCTATGAAATCTACACCTTCAATGATGGATTTTTTGGATACCACCAAGTCTAGATTGAGGAGGAGGACAATCCCAAAATAATTTTTACAACTAAATGGGGCTGTTTTACTTATAATATGATGCCTTTTGGATTCAATAACATTCTATCGATGTTCTCTAGAGTGGTGATCATTGTGTTCAAAGACTTCATCCACAGGTTTCTTCAGGTTTACCTAGATGACTAATGGTGTATGGCCTCATGAAGGACCATTGTGATAAATTGTACCTAATGTTTTAAAGGTGCATATAGATTTAGATATCTTTAAACCTAAAAAAGTGCATCTTCATGACACCCTTTAGAACCCTGCTTAAGCACACCATTTGTAAAGATGGTCTGCACATCAATCCTATGAATATTATGATAATCATTTAGCTCTAGACTCCTTCCACATAGAAAGAAATTCATGACTTTCTTGGCTACTATATATATTATAGAAAGTTCATAAGGAGCTACATGAATATTTCAACACCACTGAAGGATCTCTTGTGTAAGGATGGACCATTTTACTGGGGTGAAGTGTAAGAGGATGCATTTTAAACTTTGAAGTTCAAGTTGGCTAGCATGCCTATTTTATAATTTCCCCCATTTCACATCCATATCGATGCATCTAGATCTACAATTGGTGTAATCATGGTGTAGCCTAGTGAAGGTAAAATGGATCACCCCATCTCCTTCACTAGTTGAAAATTGACGAAGGCAGAGAAGAATTATACCACAACTAAGCGTGAGGCACTCATCATGGTCTATGCCCTATATAAATTTAGAAAATATTTGTTGGTGACCCCATTCATCATATTCATAGACCATAAGGTGCTTAAGTACATTTTGAATAATCCCATTATTCATGGGTGCATTTACGAATGGATCATTATATTCCAAGAATTCTAGTTCTTAGTTGTCATCAAGCTTGAAAAATAGAACTTGGGCCCAAACCATTTGTCTCATATAGATTTCAGTGATGAAGCAGTGCCTATTGAGGATGATATTATAGATGTAAAAATTTATCGAATCTAGTGTGCCCTTGAGGACTTGGTAGAGATAACCACTTTTCTAACATCTAGATTTGCACCCCAAATAATGGCCACCAAAGAGAAGAAATAGCTCATAATTTGTGCCACCCCTTTTTAGCTCATTAACAAGGAACTATACAAACTTGATCGATATGAAATCTTATATTGATGTGTCTTAAAATATGAAAGGGTCTCCATTTTATATAAATTACATGAAGGGGTAGTAGGAGGCCATTTCATAGGAGATGTAATGGGGTGTTAGGTATTACAATCAAGCTTGTAGTGGCCCAGTCTGTTTCAGGATGTGAAAGATTATGCCAGGGCATATGACATATTCCAATGACTAGGGAATCCCAAACATTGGGATGAGATACCTCTCATCCCCCTTCTTGCCTAGGCACCTTTTGAGAAATAGGCCATTGACTTTGTTAGACTAATTACTCCTATAACATGACACATAGGTGTGAGATATATTATGACATCTACAAACTATTTCACCAAGTGGGATGAGTCCACACCAACAAAAAATTGTATAACCACCATAGCCACAAGTTTCATATGAGATAACACCATAAGCCTCTATGGGTGACTACTCAACTTGATTAGCAATAGGGGCATACACTTCATTAATGAAACTATGTGGATCTTGTTAAAATAATACATGGTGGTGCACCATAAGACATCACCATATCATCCCCATAAAAATGGCATAGTTGAGGTATTCAATAAGATCCTGGGGATGTGACTCACAAAGATATGCAACATTTATTGCAAAGATTGGGATGATTAAGTGTTGTCAGTGTTATGGTCATATCACATAACCTATAAGCACTTGAACAAGGCTACACCATTTCAATTGGCATTTAGTGCAGAGGTGATTCTATCGATGGAGTTTTTGGTGCCATCATTATGTATTATGTGAATTGGTTGGCTAGATGATGAAGAATCATTGAATGCAAGACTAGAGGATTTAGAACACTTAGATGAGGTGTACGCCCAAGCAAGGTGGATCTAGCAAATAGAGAAGGCACACTAGAAGCTTTGGCATGATAAGAATATAAATAATAAGGTGCTAATAGAAGGGGAATTAGTTTTTATCTATGAATCTAAGTATATCAATCATCTAGGTAAGTTGTAGATAAGATGGATGGGTCCATATGTCATACAAAATATATTAGAAATTGGAGTATGCAAGTTGCACTCATTATTGGGTGAAATGCTCCTTGGGCATTTCAATGGCAATAAATTAAATCTAAATAGATAATAGGGTGGCATTTGCACCATCAAACACTAATTTCTTAGTCATAAGTTGGTTGTGTTGTGCTGACCAAAATAAAGTTTGGCACATGCCAAATATGTTCTTTTTATTTGTGTTGTTTTGTATTTTTAATGTGGTGAGTGAATAAGTGATGCATTGAGGCTACCATTTTTTTTTTGGCACTTTCACACATAATTCTAGATAGGTGAGTCAAGCATGGATGCTTTCCAAGTGCTTGAGGCCAAACACCTAAGTTATGGGCATGTGAAGTTTTCTAGATTAAGATACAACGTGCACTAGATATTTGTGTGCAATGTCCAAGAATGAGGCATTGTTAGGCCCATAGAAGGGCTAGTCTAGCACTTCTAATCATAATACTAATCAGGTGAGTCAAACGAGGTTGATTTCTAAGAACCTAAAACCATTCACCTAAGTTTTTGGGTATATGGAACTCACTGAAATTATAACATATGTGAACTAAGAGAGTCATACAAGATACAAGTGTGAAAAATATGGAGTGAAGATGTACATCATGATCCTATGCAAGAGATCAGATGAGAATATCATGTTGGAGGGATAGTGAAACGGATTTATATGGGGTAAGATAGGCTAAGGCAATAAGTGAAAATCATAGTGAAATCAACCAAGATAGACTAGCATGCTTGAAATAGAAGCACATTAGGAAGAAGAAATGGGACCAAGGAAGCTGATACATGTGCATATGAGGTGATACACCTAGGATTCCATATTGGAGGTGAAGGTCATGTTGAGTGAACAAAGCACAGGAGAAGGTCACCAAGATAATCTGACATCCACCCAAAGTGAGGTGAGAAGTGACAATTTGAACTACACATCACTTCATCAAAAAGTCGTTAGAAGAAATTAATGATGTGACAATAGAGGCACAATGATCCACATTGAATGTGCAAAAGACAACATATTTTTGTGGATTTCATGGGTCATAGTGAATCCCAAGGAATATAGGCACTATCATGCCATTAATTAACTATAATTAAGGTGGTAGATGAGAGTAGAGGTATAAAATAGGGAAAAGTTGATTATTTTTGGTTACAAACCTTGTGATAATTTGAATTTAGAATAGCAAACCAAAGTGAAACTAGCAAACCAGAGAACTGAAGTAAGGAGACCCTACTACAGTGAGACTTTGAGCATCACTAGATGCCAAAAGTGAATGGTTAAATAGAGAATAAAATTGCCTTCTCTAAAAGATTAGAGTAGAGAAGCAAAAGGCATGAATTATGTATTCACCAGGCAACAAAAAATTTAGAGTGACACTGAGGCCACCATTTATGAAACACAAAGATTGAGAGATGAGGACATAGTCATAGACCTCATGACTATGAAAAGTGCCAACAAAAATTGAAGGTTTTATCAAGATAAATAGACAATATTTCAACAATAATAGGTTCAAGATTAGGAAAAAGTGGAGGAGTTTGGGTCCACAGTAGGCACAAAAAGAAGCCAAGAAAAAATGAATAGTAGTAGAAGCTACCATTGTAAAAATAATAACACCACTCATAAAGGGAACAAACATCACTAAAGTTGATCTAGAGGTTCTTGAGAAGATGTCATACTAGGACATGTAGTTTCTTGAAGAGGTTTTGATGCGAGAAAACTGGGCATCATTCATGCACAATTTTCGCCTAAAAGAGTATAACCACTGCACTTCAATTAATGTGCAAAAACTAGTGCAAGAATAGTTAGTAGACATATGGGAAAATATTGTGGAAGGCACAACACTATTTTATGTCTTAATCTAAGATAAATTGATGACCATCGATATGAATAAACTCTATGAGTTACCAAGTTTTGGGAAGACAAAGGAACTCATGTAGTTCCTTTTCTCACATGTCCATAGAGATCAATTTTACTTCACGGGGAGGTGCATGAGGTTATTTTCAAGCCTTATCAGCCAAATCACCAGACTCCTAGACTCTGATGTAGACATCTGCTAGATGATGCTGATTTCAAAAGGGTCAGGAAACTCCTAGGTTACTACAAGGGAGGTTTCACATTCCCAATGAAGGATATCTGGAACCCAGGAATGAGGGAAAGTTCATGCCTCATAAGCTCAAAAATATACCTCAGTGGTTAGTGGTTAGAAATTATAAATGCCTACCTATGCATCACCTACCACATGGTGTAGGGGGTCAAATTTAACATCACCAAGTTCATAGCAAAGGATATAATAAAGAATGTACTCGAATGTCATATGGTGTGAGAGACCTTTTAGCGGGGGTCTATATTGATATTGATTATCATGGAGGAGATTGGCTTGCCCAATGAGGATGAGGATAATTCCCCAACATTGAAATACTAGAATTATACTTGCTCCCCTTCCTTCACTTTTAAGTACAAAACCCAAGTAATGGGATGGTACATGTTGTATATCAAAGCTTTAGAGAGGAATGACACATTCTTGAGAAGCTCCCCTAGAGCCTATTTGGAATGGAAACTTTCATTATTATAAAACACTTTTTTGTAGTACAATTGGAACTCAAAGATGGTAACTGCTATGGCTAGCTAAAACTTCCCTACACATTTTTATCCAAGTACTTCAAAAATATGTTGAGAGGAATCCCCAATGTGTAGCAGGTGAACATCCCAGTGAAGGTTGTGGATATGAAAATATATAAGTTGAGGTGATTATACATGTGATTAGGAGGAAAATTAAATAAATATGGGGAGGATGACTTAGATGGCATCAAAATTTATCCCCTTGAAAGATAAGTCATCCTTGGACACATCTACAAGCTCTTCTATGAGATGAAGCCAAGGAAGAAGGGTGCATGCGTAGATAAAGATGATGACCTCCCCCTTTGGGTCAGTGAATAATGAGAGTTAGAACTAGTGACACTAAGAAAATCCCCTCAAAATAAGTAGGGAGAAAACCTAGAGGAAATACAAGAGCATCTCTAATTGAAGATCACCTTTGGTGATGAAGCTACCCCCTCTATGCCAAAGAATAAGTGCATGGTCTTCATGTCAAGGATTGCATCACCCAAGCTAAAGGAGAAGAAAAATAAGAATTCAAAGTGACTATTGGAAATTCCCATGATAACCTTGGTATAGATGGAGGCATAAGAGGTGTGAGTGGAAGTAGAGTCAAGGAAGGTACATGAAGAGGAAGAATATAGAAGGATGAGAGTATATATCATCTAAGAATAACAATTAGAAGAGGAGACTAATGACTTTATATTTTAGGGGGATCTCTAAGGTGGCACTATCACCATACTTGGAGAAGCAAGGAAACCCATGCCCATGTCACCCAAGAAACTAGTTACATAGACTCCTCAGACTGAGGAAGAGAAGAGAAGTGCATGGAGGAAGATAGGCCACAACAAAGTGGAGGTATAAATGGCACTATCAATATAAAGGAGAAGAGAGGATATGAAGGCCAAGGGCATGAATTAGATAAAAATTTATAAGGTTAAGTCTAAGGAGATCAAGGTTGAGGAAAAAAAGATAACCAAAATAGTGAAGAAGAGGAAGGAGGAGATAAAGAAAGCCAAAAGAGAAAGGGCCAAGAGAGAGATGGAAGAAAAGAGGGTTAACAAAAGCATAAAACCTAAGAAGGAGAAATTAGTAGAGGTGCCCAATACCCCCACCATCACAAAAAAAGAAGTGAAGAGGCACCTAAAGATAAGGAAGGTGATACTAATGCCTTAAGAGAGAAAATAAAGGGCATATTAGAGACCCACCAAACATTAGAGGGGGCCACTAGAGAAAGTGCTATTACTATTGAAGAGGATTAGGAGTATATGGAGCTAACTATAAAATAAGAAGAGGTTGAACCAAGCCTACAAGAAAAGGTGCAAAAGGAGTTCACCAATGGGGACTTTTATATGTTGGAATACATGCCCTCTGGAGTTTCCATGACCCAGGCATGCCACCAACTATAATTTGACTTTGATTTTTATATGGATGAGCCTCATTTTAGGGTAACTTAGAAGGTGATCCTTAGTGTATAACAACTATAATAAGGGCATGATTCCATTCTTATCAACCCTCATATAATGAACACAATAAAGCTAACCAATACCCTCATCTGAATGGCCTCTGAGGTAGTGTGAAAGAACATCATTAATGATGTTAGGGCCTCAATTTGGAAGAAGATCATGTTAGAGGTAGAGGATAAAATTGAGTCCATGAAATTTAATTTGTAACAACTAGATGAGTATGTGGAGGAGGTAGAGCCATTCCTCTTTGATGACATTGACACCTCAAGTTTTTTAGAGGTTGATAAGGTATGCATGCTAGTAGAGTAGATGCTCCCAAGATTGAAGTGAAATTAACACTAGAAGAAGAAGAAGAGCCTTGAACCACTATAAAATAATAGCTTTCTAAAAACTTAAAGAGTTGGAAGACCTCTTTGCAGAGCTTGAAGAGGGCATAGAAGTGGTCGATGCAAACTTATACAACTTATCCATCTAGGAGTTAGTCATCAACACATGCCTCAAAAAGGTAAAATGGGAGAAGGATGCACTAATATCATAGGCATATATTATGAGAAAGGTTGAGCATGTGTAGATCATGGCATATGTTAACATTTTAAGCACCCAAATCAAGGCCTACGAATAGGACTTGGAAGAACTCTTCTACACACTTCAAATAAAGGCCTATAAATAAGGAGCAATCCTAGATGGGGGTGTAACAAAGGAAAAATAAAGGTTACAATAATTTAGGAAAGATTTGGATAAAATTGATGTGCTCATCCTTAGTGTTGCCTCCATATAAATAGACAACACTGTAGAATAAATCAAGCTCACAATCCAAGGATTTGAGGACTTCAGAATGGAACTAAAGTAATACATGCCAAAAGCACTAGAAGGTTAGTCTGAGGGTGGACTAATAATTTTATATGGGCTAATGTTGGGCCCCAAATATATCTATGTAGGATAATCACCAATGCAACAAACATTTGGGTGTGAGGTAATCACTTGTTATGATTACTATTTTATCATTTTGTGGTGCCAACTGGTAGGTGGCTAACTAAATCCCTCTTGGCTCAATCATCATCAAGAAGTGGGCACATAAGATAATCATGAATCATTTAAAGAAGGATAGTGGAGTTGGAGAAATGATTACATCCAGTGCTAGCTCAACAACTAACATGTTCTATTTACCATGGCACTAAGATGCCCTAAAACAGTATAAAACCAAGATGAGTCTAGTTAATAAAGGAGGAAAGGGGGGTAGTGAAGCCCTACATGATTGGTTCTAGATGTTGTGTTCACCATTATAACTTAGAGTTTAGTTTGGTATGCCTTTAAGGCTCCCCATTGTAATGCCCTAGCTCACTTGTGAGCCTCTAAGCCTTTAGAAGTTGTAAGAGGAGTAATTGCTCAGTTTCCATTGATATATATATATATATATATATATATATATAAAATGTGTTTGGACCCTATTGATGATGAATAGTGTTGCTCCTAATGAATGTTAATCTAGTTTACGTGGCTATAACCATAGGTTTAGAATGAGAAAGAGTCATGAAATATTTTAATAGATTGAATGCTTAAATTTATATTATGTATGTTGAGCTCCTATAAGCCTTTGACCTAGCCCATTCATGGTATTCCTTTAACTCATGATGACATCAACACCCTATATAGAAAATACTCTAAGTATAGGAAAGGCTTCACACCTTACAATGATACTTGTGCTAAAGTGTGAGTCTAAGCCTAATTTCTTCATCTAATTGAACCCTCTAATCACCTGAATGTCACTAAGGGAACCAAAGGCCTATGTTCATGAAGCTCTAAAACTGCATCACCTAGGATTACGCCTAATAGGCAATTAGAACCACCCTAGAATGGCTTACACCCATGAATGTACCATCACATTTACACTAACCAAAGTCTTTGGATGATAGAGTTGTGTCATAGCACAACTTGCCCAATATAGGCCCCATTTTTTCTCTACGACACTTTAGGTGAGCACATAAGGATTTCAACTTATGTGAAGTGATGCTAACATGTCCAAGTGACAAATTTTTAGAATTAAATTATTATTCAAGGCTTGTACCATGTTGTAATAAGCCTAGATCTAACTTGGATGGGTTAGACGAGCTCTTGACAAGGCTCATAACTAAGACCCCTACTGTTCAACAACAATTTGCATTCAAACTTGCCTATTTATATTTCTATCTCCTATAGGTCTATAAAATCCTTTGATTTACCATGTTTTGATTACATGGCATCATCGTGGCACCTCTATGGCATTTTGATCACCACTGTTAAAAAATATGATTGTTGAATTTGAAAATTTAGCTTTGATCTTGTACCATCTGATCATGTTTTCATGGATTACCATGGACCATCGATCTTGATCCTGGGAATTGAATGTCATTAGCTGCTTCTGCTATGTTTCCCATGGTTATGACACATGCCATTACCATGTTAGCTCTAATATTCATTAAAAATTAAATGGTGATCACGCACTATTATATTTAGGTAAGCAAACGTGCTCCATCGGATCAAGATATGAGGGGTACAATTCCATTGGCTACTCACTGGTCTTTTACCAAAATGGTGACACTTGTCATCATTTCAAGGCTTTGAATTTTTAATGCTCATCATGCTCTATTGGATCATTCTTATTTGAGAAAATGGATATCGTTGATCCTATAGATAAACATGAAAGTTATGCTTAAGAATATGTATAAATAACTTAGTATAAAAACCTTAAGCTAAGTTCTGAATATAATGTTTTTATTCATATTAATAGATATTAATAAAGCTTTAAGCTAAGTCTTAAGATAAGTTAGGGACATAATAAAAGGGACCCCGCATAATAAAAGGCATAACATAAAGTCTTAGACTAAGGTTTTTATTATATTAATAAATACAATAAACCTTAGGATAAGGCTTTAGGCTAAGCTTTATAACAAAGGGACCATGCATTTATTTAGACCAAGATATAATAAAAGGGAAAAAGGGGTCATAGGACATAAAAGAGACCAAGCACAAGATTTTTAGCCTAAGGTTTGGTCATGTTGGAAAACATGTCTAAGCCTTAAGATAAAAATTAAACTAAGTCC
Source organism: Torreya grandis (assembly GCA_037957365.1). Lineage (NCBI taxonomy): Eukaryota > Viridiplantae > Streptophyta > Pinopsida > Cupressales > Taxaceae > Torreya > Torreya grandis. The sequence continues at coordinate 5,778,594 of JARHVA010000129.1, forward strand.
ATGGCATGATAATTGTTCCCACATAAATTTAAATAAAAGTTCCCACCAAATTTGAATCTTATTTTAAAATACCCAGGGTAAAGACATTTTAGACTAATTTTTTAAAACATGATTTAGACATAGAATAAATAAGACAATGAAGGGCAAAAAAGACTAATTAAAGGGGTCAATTAATCATTAAAGTACAAAACCTTGCACAATGCTGTTTCAAGTGAGAATCCATTAAACCTAAAATTTGAAACACAAAGATCAATTAATTAGAAAATTTAGACAAGATCAAAATAAAATCATGTGAAAATATGCCAATCCAACCATGGTGTGGATGACCTTCAAATGAACATAACATGAAAACATGCTAGTGGTCTACAGTTCCATTTTGGATTGAATTAGGGATTCCATCTTTACTAGGGATTTTTTGGAGTTCAAGCAAGTTTTTAGGGAGCTTTAATGGTAGATGTGAGCTCAAACCACAAGTTTCATGCATTAGATTTTAGCTTGAATTATCCATTTATACCTCTATCTCTCACAGGCCATGAAATCATCAGATTTATCATGTTTTACTTACGTGGCATCACTATGACATTGTCATGGCAATCTCTTTGATCTCACATCATCTAATTAATCTTGCACATATTACCATGGAACATCGATCTTAGGATTTGAATTCCATTGACTACCTCTACTATGTTATTTTTAGTTATGACACATGTCATTACCATGTTAGCTTTCAGTTTTGTTGAAAATTCAATGTCCATTTCACAACATTGGATCAATCTGTGTGAGCAAACACACTCCATTAGATCATGATTTGAGGGGTGAATCACCATTAGTTTTTCAATATAATTTCACTAAGATGGTGAAACTTGTCACCTTATCTCTATACTTGGGCTCTATTGAAGTCTTGAATTAACTTGCATCATTCGATCAATCTTGCTCAAATAAGTGTGGGCCATTGATATTGGGGACCTACTCAGACTTTAACCTTTTGATTATGGATTGAATTTTCAACTCAGATTATGTACCGTTGGATCTTCCCCATTTGATCAAATGTGTACTATTTGATTATGATCTCTGGGGTTGAATAAGATTGGTTCTTGTGCTTAGTTTCCCATTTTGATCTCACATCGTTAGTTTACTTTACCCAAGTAAATGAGGTTTATTGATCTCATGGAAAAACAAAATGTTTAAGTTAAGCTCAAGAATAATGTAAGACTTAATCTAAAGTTTTAGACCAAGGTTTTCAGTTGTATTAATAAATACAAATAAATCTATAGGCAAAAGTTTAAAACATATTAAAGTGACCTTGTGAATTAAAAAAGACTTGGCATAATGTTTTGGCCTTAGTTAGAAACATAATATAAAGGACCTTGTGTTTATTTAGACCATGCTAAGATGATCGAGATATGAAGTACTTAAGATAAATGTTTTTTAGACTAAGGTCTTGGTCATGTTAATAAACATGACTAGGACCTTAGGATAAAATATGAACTAAGTCAAAATAAAAGCTCCTACCAAAATATATATAAAATATCCCACCAAATTTGGATTCAAAAGGAGTACTTAGATTAACTTTAGACTAGGGTTTTTAGCATTTCGAATATGAACTCCATTAATCAATTACAAACCAAAGGCTAATAAAATATCAATTTGACATTGAAGCATAAAACCCTAAGCACGTTCATTCCTAGATGAAATTTATTAAACTTGTAACACAAAAACACAATTAATAATGCTAGCAATTTTGAATAAGATCAAACCAGAGCCATGAATGAATAAGACAATCAAACCATGACATGGATGATTTTTAAGACAATATGATGTGTAAACATGATAAATACACTCTAATTAGATGGATTTTTAATTTTATGGTACAAAATTTCCACAATTTAACACAAGGGCCTCCATTTTTTAGGAATGGGGGTATGTTGACCTCAACAAATGGTGACTTCTCAGGGAAACATAGTAATATGTTAGAATTTAGAGACTCTGGTTTAGACTTATAATTAAGCTACTTGTTTTATTTGATCAGGTAACATTATTAAAATTAGTTCATGGTTAGAAAAAATATTTCACATATAGAATTAGGATCAAACATCAAGACACACCATGATGTGTATGTGCTTTGATTCCACTTATTGATTGTTATAGGATTTAAAGAACAACTTCTAGGTTCATGAATTTAACCATTAACATTGACTTTCAACATGTTTGGATATTCATTAAGAACCATGATTTAGCTTAGGTAAGGTTTGAGAATTTCTCTGCTACCAACCAGGCATCCATAAACCCAATAGAGATGCCTATGGCTCCACTCAAGGCCTTTCTCCACTACCAGCTAGGTGTCCATAGCCCTGGTGGAGATTAACATAAACACTTTGCTTAGAAAGTTCTTGAATTTTATAATAAGGTTCATATTTTTTGTATTTTTTAAGTCATTTTAGCATTCTATCAATGGTTGGGAACTGAGTTAGCCAAGTTTTGAGATTTGGGTCAATTGTTTGATCTTTAGACAATCATCTTTACTGTAAACTTTGACCCAGTTAATTAATGTTTTTTAAGTGCAAGCATGACTGTATCCCAATAATATAGTATTTCACCCTACATGTGAAATCCTTATTAAAACCAAGCCTAAATCAAAACAAGGCTTAAAATATCAAAGAATAATTAACCTATCCATTGGTCTTTGCTAGCTTCTCTGAACTATAACATCAAGCTCATACTTCAATAATCCATGATCAACCAATGCTGAGAGAACATACCTACATTTATAAATTGTGAAGTTTATTTTGAGTAATCATATGAATCTTGAGATAAAGACTATCCAAAATGACTTATTAGAAATAAGTAATAAAGCATAGAAAGCAAACACATTAAACAAAAAATAGACAAACAAAAATCAAAGAAATATATACAAGCATATGTACAAATTAGGGACATGAAAGAAAGAAAAAAAAGAGACTAAACTAAGCCCTACCTAAAATAAAACTAACTAGTCTTACAATCATTCCATAAAGACCTTAGGTTGGATAGAAAATAAATAATGCTTGAGGTATTGCCCATTGGTGGGTAGTGTGAACTCTGCTCCCTGTAAGTCTTTCAGCTCGAAGGTATTATTGCCAAGTATCTTGGCTATCTGGTAGGGACCTACCCACAAAGGTGTGAACTTTCCATGTTTACCCTTAGGCTCAGATGCCTTGTCCCAAAGAAAAACTAAGTCTCCTTACCTAAAAACCTTTATTTTTGAATGTTTATCAAATCACCTTTTGACTATGGTTTAGTGTTTGCTAAAATTGGCAAAAACCTCTTCTCTCACATCTTCCATCTATATAATGTCCAACAACCTTGAACTTGTAATTCTTAGTCCTCCTCCATACTCTTGCATGAACCTGTATGTTGGAAGCTTGAGGGTGATGGGGAAGATGGGTTATTGACCATAAAATAACAAAAATGGTGATGTTTTGAGAGCTTGTTTGACTCTAGTTCTATCTACCCAAAGGGCATACTTAAGCAGCTTATGCCATATTCTAGGTTTATCAGCTACAAACTTCTTTATAGCCTTCATCAAGTTCTTATTTTTTGATTCGGATACTCCATTACCTTGAGGGTAATGGTTTGATGAGAACTTGAGGATGATCCTATTATCATATACCCATTCTATCATCTCTATGGATATAAAATCAAATTCATTATCACAAATAAGAGATACAAGTGTCCCAAACCTGGTGCATATGTTTTTTTAATAAAATTGATCACCTCTTCAATCCTACACTATTTAGTTGCTACTATTTTAGTCCATCTGATGTAGTAGTTGGTAGCAATTAGAATGTACTTGTGACCATAAGAGGAATTGGGGTTAATAACCCCCAAAAATCCATCCTCCATTGGGTAAAGGGTTTATCAATCATTACTGGTCTTAGTGGCATGGTTGCCTTATGCTCTTTGGTGTTGAAGACTTGGCATGAGTGACACTCTATCACATGATTGTGAGCATCTTTGAAAATTATAGGCTAGTAATAACCAACCCTTAATATTTTATGTGTTGTAGTCCTTTCAGATGGATGTCCACTTCCCAATTTTTCATGGAAGGTGCTTATGATCTCAGCTACTTCACTCTTGGAGACACATCTCAATTAATTGCCATCAAATTTTTTCCTGTACAACACTCCATCCTTGATTAGAAAGTGAGCTACCTTGATCCTTAAAGCTCTTCTTTGTTCTTTAATTAACCCTATATGACAATAACCATTGATTAATAAGTAGATAATGGGATCATACCAATCATTAGGTCTATAAATTTGTTGCTCTACATGCATAACAGTTGTCTTGGGATTATTATTGGAAATCAACTGAATTAAACCCTGGTTCCTTACTAATTTGGAAGTCTTCATCTCAATGACATATTCTTGGAGCATAGACATCCACTTACCTCTCCTTTATCCTAGTTCATTTTGACGTAGCATGAGTTTGATGGTAGGGCTTGGTATAATGACATGCACCTTAATCCTAAGGATATAATGCTTGAACTTTTTCATTACCTTGACCAAAGCAAATGCTTGTTTGTCAATTAAAGAGTAGTTTGACTCAACATTATTGAGGTTATTACTCATAAAAGCTATTGGATGGTCACATTCATCTATCTTTTGAGTTACAAAGGTAACTATTGTATGATATGAAGTAAATGATTAAAGATAAAAATCTTTATTGAAGTCTAAACTTATTAGTATAGGGGCTTGTCCAGTCACCTCTTTGATGTATTTGAAATCCTTTTTTGTCTCTTTATTACAAATGATATTAACATCTTTCTTCATCATGTCATTCAAAGGTTTCACTATTTATGCAAAACTAGAAATGAACTTCCTTACAAAATTTATTTTACCAAAGAATGACTTTAATTCCTTCTTATTATTAGGGGGATCTATACTAGATATTACATTTACTCTATCAGGATCTATAGAGATTCCCTCCTTAGTGATAATATGTCCTAAAAATTTCCCCTTAGTAACATAGAAAATACTTTTCTTTGGGTTGAGAGAAACCCCATACCTACTACATCTTTCAAATACCTATTGTAGGTGCATAATATGATCCTCCATATTTATAAAAAACATAATCAGATCATCCATATATGTGATAATGCATTTATCTATAAGACCTTATAAAGCCTGATCCATAGCCCTTTGAAAAGTGGATCCTACATTTATCAATCCAAAAGGCATTCTCTTGTAGGCAAACATGCCCCACTTGATAGTAAAATTAGTCTTCATCTTGTCATCTTGATTCACCAGCACATGGTTATACCCTAGAAATCCATCAATAAAATACATCATGGTAGAACCAGAAATAATTTAGATTACTTGGTCAAGAGAAGGTAGGGGTAATTATCTTTTTTAGATGCTCTATTCAGATTTTTGAAATCAATGCACAATCTGATTTCACCATTTTTATTTCTAACTAGGACTAAATTAACAATCCAGGTAGAGTACCTAATGGGAAACACAATCTTGGCATCTAAGAGCTTCTTGACCTCTTTGTATATTAGTGGTTCTAAGACTAGGTTGATAAGCCTCTAATTTTGTCTAGAAGGTTTGCAATTTTCCTTCAAAGGTCTGGTATGAGTTATTACCTTTGGATCAAATATCTTTAGGTCATTGTGGGACCATGCTATGATATCTTTATATTTGGTCAAAATTTATTTGGCTCTTTTAGACTCAATGTTTATATAGGCCATACTAATATTAACTAACTAATGTTGACCTTAAAATATAAGATCAATTACATTATAATCCTTCCCACTTTGGTAATCTTGGCAGCCTCAGTTAGTCTATTAGAATCAAAGAGTCTTTCCAAGGCTATCATGACTTTAGGGATCTTATTATCATTCAATTGAATGACCCTATCATCAAGTTTTCCTTCAATTTTGTCATCATCAAAGAGACTGGCTTCATCGATAATGTGACCCTCAAACACTCCTGAACTAGTCATGAAGTCTATGATCTGCTGATCATCATTGAATACCTACAAGTGGTTGACATTATCTGGCATTAAGGGACATAGGATTAACTCAATTATAAGGATTTGTAACTTGGAACTTTGATCAGGCATAAGGTTGGTTACAACTGAAGCAAGTTCATCAACAACCTTGTTTTCTTCCCTATGGATTGACACAATATTGAAAGCATCAAAAAATTCAATTAAGTCCCACACTCTAAATTTATACTTCTTGAGATAGGACAACTTACATTGATATTTAATCTTGACCTAGTTACTACTAGTTCAGAGTCACCAAAAACTAATAGTTCTATGGTCTCATGCTTGATTGCAAATTATAATCCAAGAATAAGTAATTCATACTTAGTCAAATTATGGTGCATGGGAACTGAAGTTTGTAAAAGGCATTATATTCTTTCCCAATGGGATTTATTAATACCACTCTTACTCCAAAACCTAATTTACATCTATCACCATCAAAATAAAGTTTCCATAATCTAGGAAAATCATGAGAAATTTTAGAGTTACATACCTTAGTGGTGTCAAGAATATAAACACCAAGATTTGAGTTAGCCATGTTGACCCTCTCATTGATTACATTGTACTTAGTGATCATATGCTTCATTTTAGGCTTGATCTCTATCCTGATTTGGTTGGGAACTCCTTTCCAAGGCAACTACATATGTGAACAATATGTTGACATGTAATCATTTAAGTTCCTAGTCTAGTCTCTACTCAACAACATCCCATAAGCATTAGGTATGTGCACCACTTGGCTATCAATGAATTGTTAGATCCTTGGCTCTGAGGCAATATGAATGTGAACATTCAACAACTCACCAATTACTTTGACACTTGACTTATATAACTGAGTTATAACTCTATCATATTTAAAGGGAGTCAAGCCTAATTACTCACAAATACACTTAGGCATAAAATTTGTAGATGCAGCAGAGTCTAAAAAATAGTTATGCAAATTCTTACCAAATATCTTGATTATAAATAGGAAAGGAAGAACATTTGATTTACTTTTATGTATTGAAAAATTAGCATGTGCAAACTTTTGAGACTTACCTAGCTTTTTAGACAAAGATTCTAACAATAGATCCCTCTATTCAGTAATTTGTGTCAACTCATGAAAGGTAATGTTAACTTTGATCTTTTTCATGTCCTCTACTATGCTATACTCACTCCTATTAGAATAATTAGATATATTAGCTTTGGGTTTATAAATAATTCCTTTAGGAGGCTTTGGATTGTTGTCTAAGGTAGTATTAGGAGGAGTCTTGAAGTTATTTGGAGGAGTTGAAGTGGTCAATGGTTTCTTCTACTCCTGGATTCTTAGAGGATAAGTCTTCTTCAAAAATTGATGAAAATCATGAATATATTTAGGAATATCCTCAGGCTCATTATCCTCTTAGAAAGGGAATTCAAATGTCTCCACCATGAGAGTTAAATCAGATGATCTAGATGACCTTGAAGATCTTGATTTAATTACATCATAATCCTTATTAGGGATAAATTTAAAAGTATCTAATTCTTCTTGGAAGGATTCAAAAGCATTACAAAATTCAACATAGTCTATTTCCCCATGCTTAAAAGTGAAATGAACTCTACAATAGTAAGGTAAAGTAACATCAGTAAGATTTATATTGAGTACATTCTTGCTAGTAGATGGCTCATTATTCTTGCTATTGTGGTAACCATCATTCTAAAATATATTAGTGGGCCTATTGAAACTTTGAAAGGAGAATTTCCTATCAGATCTCTCTTTAATATTGCTTACTTTATTTGCAACTAAAGGAAGTCAGTGATAAGCTTTTGAACCATATTAAGGATAGAGTCACTCTCATTTTTTGGGGACTCAAAATTATGAACTTGAGTATTAACATTGGTTATAGGCATTAAATATTTCTGATCATATGGATCAGATCCACTAGTAGTATTGTTTAGGAATCCTCAGTTTTGAGTAAGATGTGCATGTCTCAAAGGTAGCTGGTTCAAGACTATAAGTTAGTTCAGGGAAAGTATATTTTGGTTAGCATTGGGAATAACATTCAAAATGGGTAAATGTGGATTAACATTAGGAATGGAGTATGCCAATTGTCTTTGGGGTTGCATTTGGTCATTAATGATCATAGCCTCAACATAAACTAAAGCTAATGTGTTCATGGGCCTAACAACTATATTTATAAACATATAAGTTATAGGATCTAGGACATCCTTATATATTTCGAAGGATAAAGCCTCATTAGGTATGTAAGGAGCTATGGTCCTACTGAACATTTTCTAGAACCTAGCATTGAAGGATCTTATGGGCTCATTTGTATCTCTTTTCACTATGGTGAATTGTTGGTATAAGATACAATGACTAATGATCTTACCAAATTGATCAATAAAAACATTATTAAAATCAACCCAATTGGTAATGTAGTTTTTAGGAAGGTTTAGAAACCATTCATATGCTACATATTTAAAATTAAAAGGAAATAGTCTACATGATACATCTTCATGAGTCACATTCAATAATCTTAATGCATCTTTGAAACTCTTAATGTGTTATTTGGCAGTTATAATGCCACTAGGACTAAATGTTGGTAAATACTTTTTAGGATTACAAGGAAGGTCATGTACTACACCTAGAACATTGATTGAAGAACCACCTAGCCATGCCATACCTTGATAGGTATCAAACACAAGAGCACCCTGAATTAGTGAAGTTGGCAAAGACTTTGAAAGTTTGCACTTACCTTTATCTCACTTAATCTTCCTATGAACTTCTAATGAAAACAAAGGTTATCTAGTCTCTAAATGTGACATTGTCCTAATTTTGGGTAATTCCATCTTGTGATATTTGAATCTTATTTGAAATACTATGTGCTAGTCTTATCTTTGTAGGGAACAACAATTAAACTTGCACATTAAATAAAATTTTCAAAGATTTATATGAAGGATGACAAAGGACAACAATATTTAACTAAGTTAGCTCAAATATTTATCTAAATATATAATTATGATTGATGTTTATATGTTTAAGTTAAAATAAACTCAAATTAGCAAAGGATCTATCAATATTAGATCAAACCAAGTATTACCAACCTCAAACTTGTTGAATTAACAAAGCTTAAGCTACATTTACCATAATTAAGCATATACCTTCGAAGAAATTTGATCTTTGTTTGAAGGAAGCACAAAGATGGGTGTAAGACCATAAAGATAAAATACCTTTATATAATTGAGCAAATAATAACACAATTTTGCAAATATTACACCAATATTTAAACATAATTTAAAAAAGTAAGTAAAAATAATTTAAATCTACAAAGATATAACAGGCTCTCCTTCTAGCACCAAGGAAGCTCCTTTTGCTGATGCCTAAATATGTATCATAGGTTCCCAGAGTGTTCAAGAACACTTATCATTTTATAATTTTAATAATTCAACACATGAGTTGCAAGTTGTGATAATCTTGTTATCTATTGATGAAATAGAGGCAAAGCAAGTGGACTGCTTCATTATATTTATAATGTTTAGTGGGTTGGAGCCACCATGGCCTAAAAGTTAGTCTATGCATAATATGAATTATACTATGAAAAGAGTGATGATTTATGGTCAATAATTAATCTAATATGGATATTTACAATGCAAATTAAGCTAGAGTGATCTGGTTAAAAAAGGAACAAAACAAAAGGTAGGATAGAGAAGAGATGTTGCTGATCTTCATTCCAAGCACTATGGCAAAGTTCAAATATCCTCTAGGCATGCGCTTAACCAATGTATGAATGAATTAGCATAAGCTCAAATCTTGTCACACATAAGACAAACATCTAAGGATGGTATGAAATAATGCAAATAAGAACCAAGTTCACTTTAAATATTTACCCCTGCAAGCAACCAACATTAGCCCAAATGCAAGAAGAGTGAGAAAATGAAATAAACCTAAGGTATTTAAATTAACCTATAACAACTCTACATTTAAATGTACACAATAGGAACTCACAAGAACCATTTAAATCTAAAAATTAAAACAAACAAGTGAGAGAGAAGCCATAATAAGAAAAGACACAAGAAAATTTGGATAAACTTTACAGAATTCCTTGCTTATATTAATTGCTCAAAATTTACAATTAGATTTTGGCTCTAAGAATTCCATCTCTTTTATAATTAACAATACTTATTTTATAGAATTCAAGGAAGTATGTCAGTTAATCATATCCAATTAAAAAAGTACAAGTGTTAGGACAACTATCATTTCTACAAATGTTCTAGAATACACTAGACTTTATTCAATGCATTGTTCTACAAGCAATGCGTTTTACATGCTGCACATGCCTTTACCAATAGAATATTCCATATTCAAAATAAAAAATTCTTAGCTATAGGAATACTATTCCTAAATCACTTAATCTAATTTTGAGAACCCTTTGTTTTAATTTTATCTCTCTAATAGGATCTTCAATTTGAAATGTTTTTCTTCAATTAGCTCAAGGTTAACAACTAGTTTCATGAAGAGCTCCTTAATTTAATTTGCTAGGCTCTTGTGAAATTTATCCACTCTTTATGATTCCTCCATAATGCTTTTGACTTTACTGACTATTCCTTAAGAAGTTAGAATCATATCCATGATCCTATCATTGTCAACAATTATCTTGCCTATGCTTTAGTGCCTTACCCCTTTCATAAACTAGGAAGCTCTTTCATTTGATCTCATCATCTATAATTAGACTAGCTGGACCGAGTGTAGAGGGTTCTTAACTAAGCTATCTAATACTTTCATTATCTTATCTTCAAGTTTCTTGAGGTCATTATAGAGTCCCCCTAGTTATTGTAAATCCTTTTAAATTGCTCACTAGTGGACTCTATATCAAATTATCTTCACACATGTGACCATTCAGTTCCCCTTGGCTTAATTAAAGAGACTATAGGGATAAAATAGGGATTATATATGTGTTTAGGGCATTTTTAAGGCTTTAATAGTGCTCTAATGGCATCTATGAGCTCAAATCACAAGTTTCATGCTTTAAATTTGCATTCAAACTTGCCTATTTATACTTTTATCTCTCATAGGTCTATGAAATCCTCATATTTATGATTTTTTGATTACATGGAATAATCATAGCATTACCATGGCACCTCTATGATATCTTTCTCATCATTTTTCAAATATATGATCCTTGCATTTGAAAATTCAACTTTGATCTTGCACCGTCTGATCATCCTTATATGAATTACTACGGACCATCGATCTTGATCCTAAAACTTGAACATCAATAGCTGCCTCTGCTATGTTTCCCATAGTTATGACACATATCATTATTATGTTAGATCTAAGCTTAGTTGAAAATTCAATGGTGATCATGCATTGTTAGATCTTGTTTGGGTGAGCAAACATGATCTATCAAATCAAGATCCAAGGGGTGCAATGCCATTGGCTACTCTATGGTCTTTTATCAATATGGTGATACTTGTCATCATCTCAAGTATTTGAATTGTCAATGCTCATCATGCTTCATTGGATCATTCTCATCCAAGCAAACATGGATCCTTGATCCTATATATAAGCATGACATTTATGCTTGAGAATATATATAAAAAACTTAGGATAAAAAGTTTAAGCTAAGTTCTAAACATAATGTTTTTATTCTTATTAATAGATAAAAATAATTCTTTAAGATAGGTCTTAATCTAAGTTAGGGACATAATAAAAGGGACCCTATATAATAAAAGTCATAGCATAAATTCTCAGACTAAGGTTTTTATTGTATTGATAAATATGATAAACCTTAGGGTAAGGCTTTAGGCTAAGCTTTATAACAAAGGGACCATGCATTTATTTAGACCAAGCTATAATAAAAGGGAACAAAGGGGTCACAGGACATAAAAGAGATCCAGCATAAGATTTTTAGTCTAAGGTTTGCTCGTGTTGAAAAACATTACTAAGCCTTAGGTTACAAATTAAACTAATTCCATGACATGATAATTATTCCCACATAAATTTAAATAAAATTTCCTACCAAATTTGAATCTTATTTTAAAATACCTAGGCTAAAGACATTTTTGACTAATTTTTTTTACATGATTTATACATAGATTCAATAAGACAATGAAGGACTAAAAAGACTAATCAAAGGGGTCAATTTATCATTAAAGTACAAAACCCTACATAGTGCTATTTCAAGTGAGACTTCATTAAACTTGCAATATGAAACACAAAGATCAATTTGTTAGAAAATTTAGACAATATCAAACCAAAATAATGTGTAAATATGCCAATCCAACCATGGTGTGGATGAAATTCAAATAAACATAACATGAAAACATGCTAGTGATTTGCAATTCCATTTTGGATTGAATTAGGGCTTTCATCTTTACCAGGGATTTTTTGGAGTTCAAGAAGGTTCGTAGGGAGCTTTAATGGTAGCTATGAGCTCAAATCATAAGTTTCAAGCATTAGATTTTAGCTAAAATTATCCATTTATACCTCTATAATTCCATAGAGTTTAGATTTATCATGTTTTACTTATGTGGTATCATCAAGGCATGGTCATGGCATTATCTTCAATCTCACATCATTCATTTAATCTTACACAAATTACCATAGACTATCGATCTTGATCTTAGGATTTGAATGCCATTGGCTACTTCTAGTATGTTTCATATGGTTATGACACATGTTATTATCACATTAGCTTTGAGTTTTATTCAAAATTTAATGTCCATCTTGCACCATCAGATCAATCTATTCGAGCAAACATGCTCCATCAGATCATGATCTAAGGGCTGCATCACCATTGGATATTTAATATCCTTTCATCGATATGGTGATACTTGTAACCTTATCATAAGTCCTGAGATTTGTTGAGGTCTTTACTTGACTTACACCATCCTATCAATCTTTCTTGAGTGAATACAGGCCATTGATGTTGGGGACCCACTTGGACTTTAACCTTTTGATCATGGTTTGAATTTTCAACTCATATTAAGCACCATTGGATCTTCCCCATCTGATTAAATGTTCTCTATTTGATTGTGATCTGTGGGGTTGAGAAATATTGGCTCCTATGCTTAGTTTCCTATTTTGATCTCACACTATTAGATTAACTTTGTTTGAGTAAATGAGGGTCATTAATCATGTGGACAAAGACAATGTTTAAATCAAGCTCAAGAGTAATATAAGACTTAAGCTAAAGTTTTAGACCAAGGTTTTCAATCGTATTAATAAATATGAATAAAGCTATAGGCAAAAGTTTACAACATATTAAAGTGACCTTGAAAATTAAGAAAGACTTGGCATAAAGTTTTGGCCTAAGTTAGAAGCATAATAAAAAGGACCCTACATTTATTTAGACCATGCTAATATTCTCGGGATATGAAGTACTTAGGATAAAGGTTTTTTTTACTAAGGTCTTGTCCATGTTAATAAACATGACTAGGACCTTAGGATAAAATATGAACTAAGTCAAAATAAAAGCTCCCACCAAATTTGGATTCAAAAGGAGTACTTAGACTAAACTTAGACTATGGGTTTTAGCATTTTGAATATGAAATTTGTTAATCAATTACAAATTAAATTCTAATAAAAGATCAATTTAACATTAAAGCATAAAACCCTAAGCATGTTCATTCTCAGATGAAATTTATTGAACCTTCAACATAGAAACATATGAAACAATGTTAGAAATTTTGCATAAGATCAAACTAGATCCATGAATGAATAAGCCAACCATATCATGGCATGGATGATTTTTAATGAAATACGATGTGAAAACATGCTAAAGACACTTTGATTAGATGAATTTTCAATTCTAGGATACAAAATTTGCATAATTTAACACAAGGGTCCCCATTTTTTAGGAATGAGGGTATGTTGACCTCAACAAATACCATGTAGTGAGAAAATGATCAAGTGAGTATGAACTTAAGCTTGATTTATATTTATATATGAGTCTTTGATATTTCTATGTATGACCAATTGATGAAATATGTATAAGATGACTTAATGGAGAGGTCTCAATATAAAAATTATCCATTAAGTGATTGTAGACACTATTGATAGAGGTATACAAATATAAAAATCATAATTATCTGATTATTATCGATATTTAAGAAGTGAAAATAAATGTTCAAGGATATGGTGACAATTTTATTAAGATTGTGGAACATTATTAAATAGACTAGGGTGATCCTGACTATGTACACTAGTAAATTAGGGTAGACAAGATAATAAGTGGATAAACAAATAGAGGAAAGTGTGAAAAAGAATAAAATGTTTGTGCTCAACTCCAAGTATGTCAAAGTGTGAAAAATTTAATGTTTCCAAGTTTTTAATACCAAATTTAGGTGTCTATAAATGGTCCCCTTTTAGTTTAGTATTGAAAATAATAGATTAAAAGGATAAAAGAAGAAATATGGTACTTTTGATTAACCACACTTGGTGTTAATAGGTATGCCTTGAATATCCAACTGGCTCTATGAAAAAACTACAATTTAAAACATATAGATCAATGTCCACTCATAATAGAAAATCTAAAAATAATTTAGATCATTAAATTTAAAAAGGCAAGGAATGTACACACATGAGGATATGTTTACCAAGATACCATTTTAAAAACTCATTTAGAGAATTTCATGGGATAATTATGCCCCAAGGAGATGAAAATGTTGAAAACCATGTGTTAAGGAGTATTAATGGCTCGACCACCATTGTAGATGAAGAAATGCTAGAAGTTGAGTATAACAGAAACATCAACTACACTCTTCTATAATATCATAACTCTTTTTATGAAACCCCTAAATAGGTTTGTATGTAAGAGTGGAACCTTCAAATAAGTTATTATGTCAAATTGGAACCTCAACAGAAGTTCATATGCAAATTTAAACTTTGAATCAACCACTACAAATGGATTTTACATCCAAATTTCTATATAGTACCATCATTTCCCACTAATCCTCAATATAAAAAATTGAAAAGTGTTTTTCTTGAATAATATTTGTTCCCAAAATATGTTCCATCTATGCCTAAAAGTGATACATAATGTCATAATTTATCTATCAACCTACTCAATCTAATTAATCTTATACATTTTGTTCAACCTAACCCATATAACTATCCCATAATGTCATATGTATCTAATTTTCTTCATAATCATGTACAATTACCTACAATTACCTTGAATATGCCTTGATATTTCCAACCTATCCCATTTGAATAACATAATATGATTTAAAGTATGAACCATTTGTATATCACGATCTGAATCTCTAAAATAAGCCCACTATAAGCACCCTTTTTAAGGTGAGGGATGGAGCCTAAAAATCACTCATCTCAAAAGAAAGAGTTATACACATCATGTTATATATAAAAATGTAAACTTATAAGGTATACATAAAAACATGAAAAGATATGTAATCATATCAATATTTGATCATTTAAGCACATATGAAACATGAAATATAAGTCCATGGGCACATAAGTTTCATGTCAAGTAAATATATCAATTAAGCACATAATAATAAGCAACATAGTAGATGTATGATAAATTTCATGGAATCACACATTTTAGAAGAATACATGATATAAATCATGGCAACATAATTAATAACAATCAAATATGTACCCACTCACATACACACATAGTATCATGATCAAGAAGCCCACAAGCACTCAAGACACAACACAAATTTGACCCAATTTTAACCTGACATGGCCATGACATGGACTATAAGATCCTATAAAAAAATGACATGCAACGTGATAATACAAAATTAGTGAACTCATTTATAACACATCAATGTTCACACTATGTATTAATCATCAACTTGAAACACACATGGAATAATAAATTATTAGTCTACATAATCAATAAATGTCATCATCTACAATAGCAAAACATAATATCCATATGAAATAATACCCTATAAAGAATACACAAGATCAATTCATGTGTACAATCTAATATGATCAATTGATCATTATATTAAGGTGTGTAAAGATGCCCTTAGTGTAGGCATCACCCCATATTAGAATGGTTTCTATTAGGTGTAATTAATGCCATGCATATGTGTATACATGTATCATATGTAACTTGTGTGTCTTTCATCCCACTCATGTATATAGTGAAAATCATGTGCATGTATTATATGATAAATAACATCAATTAATCATGTATACTAGCAAAACATGTCATGCATAAGTATGGTTTTGAATTTTTATTTTTTTTGAATATTTTTGTATTTTGTATTTTTTACTTACATGTAAAAGTTATGTAAGTTTAATATTTTAATAGGGGTTTTCACAAGTTTGCCTTCAAATAAATCCAAGTCATAAACTCTTGTGTCAAGTTTGTCTATAATAAAAAATGGCCACAATTATTTTTTTTGAATTTACATTTTTTAGAATCTATATTAGTGTTCTTTTTATTATATTAATACCAAGTCACTAATTTAAACTTTTCATGTTTGAATATTCTTGTTATATGATTTTTAATGAAATACACACACACACACACACCCACACACACACACACACACACACACACACACACACACACACACACACACACACACACACACACACACACACACACACACACACGTGTTAAAGAGCATGGATTCGTGTTTCATCCAACATTTCTAACTAATGTAATTTTTTTTTAATAGTCATTTTCTTTGATGATATCTTTCAGAGAAACATGTAAAGATGGTATCTCCAGCTCTAAAGGCAATACAAATTTCAAACTATAGAATAAGTAACAAGGAAAATACCTTGTGGGAATGTGAAAACTCATGTGATAGGAACATAAGGTATACATATTTTAATTATGCCAATCCTCACCATGTTTTGCAACTATTTTTCTTAAAATTTTAACAATTATTTTATTCATTGCCCCTGCTTGTCCATTTCCTTGAGGATAGTAAGGGGTGGAAAATGTATGATGATTTTTATATTTAGTACCAAATTTATTAACTATATTATTCTTTAAGGATAACCCACTATCCATTATGATGGTAGAAGGAAGACCAAAATTATGAAATGATATTAGTCATAAAAAACCAAAATATGTCTTCATTTGTAGTGGATTACAATAGGATCACCTCAACCCATTTTTTAAAATAATTTATATATGTGATGACAAACTTACAGCCTTATGATGGTTATATGTTTATCTTACTTACCAAATAAAATCCACAAAGGGAAAAGGGCCATCACAACATACTAGGCTGTAAATCTTGTGATGTCAGATGGCTTAAATTACTATGTTGTTGGCATTACACACATAATTTGACATTATCAATACATTGGTAGGCTAATAATAACCCATTGAAAAAAAAATATATGACAGATTTTATGTTAAATTTCCCCCCACATTCGATATTGTGTACCTATTATAAAGTTAGTTTGGCCTCCTCACGACTAAGGCATCGTAGTAATTGTTCATCAAATAATTGTTTGAAAAATTCCCATTCAATTATAACATATCTAATTATGTCTCTTTGTAATTTATTTTTTTTATTTCCTAAAAAAATATATGGGGTAATTTATTTATATAATAAATTACAAATATTGTTATACCATTTTGAATTATGTTCACTTCAAGTAATGGAAAATACCACTAAGGTTTCCAAGTTTACCATTGTAATCCAGGGATACTATAAAAAACATATGGTAAAAATATCATAATTTTCAATGATATATATAGGAACAAGAGCATCTAAATTAGACATAACATCCATACAATGATTATTTTTATGAGGTATGATCTTAATTTTAATCTTATCAAATTATGTCATTAAATACTTCACCATATCTCTATATAGGATCAAATTTTCGTACTTTGTCTAATAAACATTTAAAAATTGGTTGAATATAAGTATAGATTCACCATATACTTTAAAATATTTTATCTATAATGTGTAACAAAGTATAACTCTAAAATTAATGCCTCATATCCCATAGTGTTATTGGTGCTTGAGAACCATAAGTGGTATGCCAATGGCATAGGTTGCCCCAGAGGAGTGATTGGAACTATTCTTGCCCTAGTGCCCAAGGAACATTTATATCCATTGAATTTCATATTCCAATTATCATCATCAATATGATATGCTATATAATCATTTATAAAATTATCGTTAATCAATGTTATGTCAAGTAGCAGTATTAAAACTAATTGATTTGTAATTACTTGTCATTTTATGGGTTTTTTGAGATATAAAGTTTGAGTATAATTCCATAATTAAAATTACCCACTTAGCTATGCATCCCAAAATTTATGGTTTTATGGTGAGATATTTGAGTGGGTCTGCTTTTATGATGACATATGTTTTATTGTTAAGCATGTAATGTCTAAGATTTTAGGCTGTGAAAATAATGGCCAGTCACAAATTTTCTATTGCATTATAATTATTTTCATAATTTACAAGTGTAAAAACAATGTAATAAATTGTGTATTATCTATGATCATCATCACTAAATATCCTAATGCATGTTCCATAACAGAAATTTACAAAAAAGTTGGCTTATCAAAGATTAGAAGTATCATGATTGATGAATTAAGAAGATATTATTTGATTGATCAAAAATATTTTGACAACATTCATCCATTTTAACATAATATATTCCTTTATAAATAATGTAAATGGTTGTGTATTATTAGCTAATGGAGCCATAAATCATCTTATTGCTTGAATTATCCCTTGTAAACACCTTAACTATTGTAATCTCTTAGGTGGAGTAATTTCAACAATAACCTTGAATGTTTTAGATCAAATTATATACCTTGTTGGGAATTTATGTAACTTAAAATTTTCCCCAAATATACCATAATTACACTTTTATGTGGGTTTAAGCAAGTATTTTATATAAGTGTTCAAATTTATTGCATAAATATGTACATGATTATTTTGATGTTTTGATTTTACAAGTAAGCCATCAACATAATATTCTATAGTTTTATGAATAATTTCATGAAATATGTGTGTCATATCCCTTTTATAAGTTTCATATACAATGTAAACTCCTTAGAAGCTCCCATCTTTGGTATTCCTTTTGTCTCTATCCCTAACCCACTTTTTCTAGCTTAAAAGATCCAAAAAGAATGCATGTATCTTTGGCCATAAATGTTCTAACATTTGAGATCCTTCTATAAACTCTAGTATACTATTTAAAAGAATTGGTGGGTGGCAATACCTAATGACAAGTTGGGAGCTTTCAAGGCTATGCAAGATATCATTAAAAAGTGGAATCTCTTTCCCCCTCCCACCATGCCTACTTTGGACATGAGTCTCATGAAATGGGAATGCCCCTCTATGGGGTGGTTGAATCTAAATTTTGACAGAGCATCTAAAGGAAATATTGAAAAGGTAAGGGGTGGAGGATTCATTAGGGATGAGTCAAGGACCATAATTATTGCCTATGTGAGGCTGATGTGTATCTAATCCAACCACATTATTGAGGTTAAATCTGCACTATGGGGCATCTAGATAGCTATCCAACTTAACATTTCTAAACGAGATATAGAAGGGGATTTTATCAACATCCTTAATGACCTATCAAGAAAGGAAAAACCTCACCACACTATCAACCAAATCACTTTTGATGTCATATGTCTCCTTTACTTAGCTAAGTGTTTGATATCACACATCTACTGAGAGGATAACATGGTGGTTGACACACTTACAAATATGGGCATAATCAACTCATAATTCTCCACATGGATCAGACCCATAAATATCACATACCATATCTATCCCTTGAACAATAATTATTTGCACTTTCAAGCCCTCAAGATTGCAGTGGGGATACATGTGATAAAGATAATCATGCCTAAGCAAAGTTCAAAACACACTTTGTATCATAATTATGACACTAAATTAAAATCTAATGATTAAACATGTCATGCCAAAAAGGATCATATAAAAATATGTTGGATAAAATAAAATAATCAAATTTTGAACTACTACTTGGTCCTCTGCAACTTTCAACATCTAAGTAAAAGTAAGATCAAGAACATGGGTGGAGATGAGGAGCGCTATGAACCCATTTCCTATGTATAAGTCCAAGAAAAATAAAATTTTTGGAGAAAGTTGAGAAAGGGTGGAATCATAGAGTTTATGCTATGAATTGTAAGGCATGATAAAATTTTGGCTAGGGATTTTATGACAGGCTAGAAACAATGCCATGTTATCTTCAAGAGAGTCAAAGTGGAAGTCATAGAAGAGCTCATAAAAGATGTCATGGGTATGTTTTATGAAGGAACTAAGGCCTTAAAATACTATATGTGTAAATAGGAGCTCATGTAGACATTATTCTAGATGGATGCCATATTCTAAACAAACAAGAAGGGATTTCCTAGGGATGATATTTTGAGGAGATGACCAGATATTTGCTTACAAGTAATGAGCTACTTGAATTTGGAAGGAAATTTCACTCATATATTTTCACAACATTTCTTATTGATAAAACATTTTAAAGGGATTCAAATTATTTTTCCATATTATCTCCTCATGTCACTAGAATCTTCAGTCCTATCCTTCCAAGAAAAACCCTCTATAGACATAATCCATTAAGGACTAATTTTCATACTCACTAAAAGAGTGACCCCTATAAGGAACCAATAAATCAATATTGTAGATAGTATTAAAGATAAAAACTTTGATAAGGAGAACTTAGCTGAGGATATAAAGGATGGGGCTTCTCCTTCCCCCTTCCCTGTTCACCCATAGGAGGTTGGGAATAAGAACAAAAGGAAATTCTAGGATTATTCTCCCCTAGAGAAGAGCATGGGAAATAAGGTTAATATAATTCTCCTATTCCCATAGGGAGTTGAAAAGCTTAACTTTTAAATTCATGAATTAAAAGTGGAAGAATTATAGAAGAGGGATGCTGATTAGACTCAACTTCTAGAGGGCTATAGGTAGAAGTTGGTATATTTTCATGATAATTTATAGAAAATGAGTAGGTAGCTCGTGTCACTAATGGAATAAAGAAAAAAATTCAAGTAGGAAGTGAATGGCTTGAGGGAAGGTATGGGGGTCCTAAAAATATTATAAGGAATCAAAATAAATCGAGAGGGAACCCCAAATATAAAAGGGAAAGAAATTCTTACCATCACCTTGAGGAGATCCAACACTAAAAAAGGAAAAACAACAAAAAATAAGGACAAAGGCTTGATTGAACATGGAAGAAACATGGTAGAAGTCCATGGAAATCAAACTATAGGTATGATAAGAAATAGTAAAAAGAAGAAGATAGGTGGAAATAGGAAAGAGAACCACCATGAGGAAATATAACAGGTGTCTTTATGTTTTGGTCTTGTTTTTTGGTTCTTATTTTGCTGAAACTTTACTGACTCTTTGTGTCTGATAGGTCGTGTAGGCCTAGTTACTTATTTTTTTATATTTACTTATTTTTATTCTAAACTATGGTTTTTAGGTCCTTGTAAAACTTGAATTTCACCTATAAAATAAAAAATATCTCTTTGATAAGTAGCTCCAACAGTATTCAATATAAAGTGCATGACCACATAAGAGAATGTTCCCCATGGTGTTGTACATGTTATTTTGGTTTAGTCCTCAATATTAATATTTATTTAATTGTACCATAAAAAACCATCTGTAAATGAGAGCATTTCATAATAGTCTATGGAGTCAATAAATCATATTATGATAAGTAACATTAAGTCATCTTTAGGATAAACCATATTAAAATATTATATATATATATATATATATATATATATATATATATATATATTCTAATTTGTCATTTATATTGGAAACCAACACATTATGAGAAATATAAAGGGAGAAATCAATAGTTTAAATAAATTATCCATAAAGTAACTTATTTTGAATCTCATCCTTTATGCAACAAGGCTATTTTTATATGCATCTTCCTAATTTTTTTGCTTGATTGGCTTGGCATAAGGATTGAGAAAATATTATGTAATGAAATTAAAGAATATATGCCTATCATATCTAAATAAAATCAATCAAATAATTTGTATAAATCTTGTAAAACCTCTCTAAAGGTTTTTCCCTCCTTGGCCTTAAGTATTTCTACAAAAAAGACTAGTCATGGGTCTTTACCAGTGCCATATTTTAATTCAAATACTTTTTCATTTAAAAATGCTAAGACATATTCCACATATGGTGTATTAGGAATTATATTAAGTCCATCTAATTAGACATCATTATGTGATCATTCTGTCTCTCCAAAATATGCATGCGTTTTATCTAAAATTGGACTAATGAAATAATAACCATTTAATTATACAAAAACTAATAGAATAAAAATATAACTATATATTAGTAAAATATACACAAAAGACATATTTAAAAGTATGATTCAAACATGTGAATTTGAATATCACAACAAACAAGTATATAGGGATAAATTTAAACTCAACTTATTTATCACACTTCCTTGGTATACGCAATCCTGCTCTCTATATTGATGATGTGTAAAGGGGATTATATTCTACTCATTTTTGAGATTGACTATTGTCTCTATTTTGGTCAATATTTATTTTTAGTAGACAAGATTGACTATTGATCTAGATCTTTAATAGTTAATTTTAACCCTGTAGGTGAAATATTATACATTATTTTGTTATGCTTGGATTGAATTAGTAATTCCACTTTATACCTTCTTAGTACTTTCAACACATACACATGCACCTAAAATATCAAACCTAGTTTCGTGCATAAAAACTTGAGACAAAAAATGGGGGGAATCAAATGAAAGAGATTGAGTTGGACTGACCTTCATTAATCGTCATTAATCAATTAAGTGTTTCACTAAATTACCACTTCTATAAAGAGGGATCAAACTCAAATGAATTTCTCCCATTAATCGATATGTGTAATGGTAAATTCAAGCTTAAATTATCTTTATTCTATTTTACCCTTGGCACACACATGTAAAATGTAATTTCAACCTTCGATACTTCAGATGTAGCTCTAATGATTCAATATAAACAATATGTAATTTTGAATAGATCTTATAATGTATGAATTCTTTTTATAATTTTTGTTAGAAATTATGTATATATATTAATCTTTTTAAATTTTAATGAAAGACCTAGTTCCATGCTAAAATATACCAAAAAGAAATTCAAAAGGGCCAAAGCAACAAATATAAAAGGAAACATAGTGAAAGAAATAATTTAAAACATCAAAGGTTAATAATCATTGAAATGGGTCAATATTGATGGTTGATCTTGAACATTATGGTTGGAACCAAATTGAGATAAAATAATCCTCAAGATGATAAAGGGGGTTACATATCTCTATTTTTAAAGCACGACTCAAGTGACATGGATGTGAAAAGGGGACCACAAATTCATAGAAATAAATAACTAAAATAGAAAACACAAGATACACACACCAATAAGTACTTAATTCTTAGTTAGATATCTTTACAAGCAAAGTGGCTAAGATACATTGTAAGAAAAGGCTTGTGCCAAGTTTTGGTGTCTACAACATAAGAATTTATTGTAGAGGGAAATATTTTCTTATGATAGAAGTATGGGAGATCCTCATATGTTACCAAAAATTCAAAGAGAGACTGATCACTGGGAAATTATTTCAATACTTATATTTATATTGAAATCATATCATCAATGGGATTGGGATATACCAATTCTACTGTTTCTACACAATGAATACACTACAAAGTGTTATGTTTTAATTTAAGGAACAATGTATAAATATTAAATTTATTTGTATTAATTTACTTATTAATATATCAATGGTTTATTTTTAAATGAAGATTGGAATCATTTTTATATCCTAATACTTGTATACCTTGATGTTAAGATGGGGACACAAGGTTAATAATGACTTGTGATTTCTTTCGTAGACCTTCTATGATGTATCCTAACTTTTGGCATATGTTTTAATCCAAAACCATATTACATTAAATACATTTATTGTGCTATATGAGTGAAATTAGTAGATAAAAATGTTTTCATATCAATATTCAAAATGGGAATCCCATATTTTCAAGAAAAAGAATATAATTTCATGGAATCATATTAATTTAGCTCATGTTGTGGTGTAGGATAAATCATTGGGGATTATTTATGAGGTATGTAATTTTCAGTAGGTTGGGTCATTGCATAGTACTTGAAATTGTTCATGATCCATAATAAAAGTGTATATATACTTCATGAATAAAATTACATGAATGAAGGGTATAAGGAACTAAATTCATATCATGAATCCAAGGCCTACTCAATATAAGATTATAGTTAAGATCATTGGGCACAACTTTAAATATTGTTACTATTCTTTTTGGAACAACAATAATATTCAATGTAATGTTTCATAACACTTTTCAAGATTTATTATCAAGTTTATGAATGGGCATATAATAGTAAGTAAGGTATTTTTATCTTATATCAATCATATGAAGAAAGGATATATTTAAAATATTGAGTCCCATTCCATTATCCACCAATACCTACTTAACCCCCTTACATAAAATTATTACTTGAATATACAATGGGAGATGTTAATTAATAATATGTTTAGGAGATAAGTCTTATTTTTAAAAATAAATACTATCCTAACTCAAATATAATGTATATATAATAGATTCATAATAATTCCATATTATTTAGTAAGATTTTATCACATAGTGCCACATGAAAAATATATTTATAAATAGTGATATTTTTAAAGAAATTATAATATAGATATTTTTGTTTAAGTATTCTTAATTTATTTATGACATCATAATCTATAGTTTCAATGGTTAGAAAATTATGTAGTGGAATAAAATTAGGAGGGAAAATTTGACTACATTCGCTTTATTCTACAAGATGATTCACCCTACCTCTTTGTGTTGTGATAGAATTCAACTATTTATCTAATATAAGCTAAGAGTGAATAATGGGGGAGTGATGGTGGATATGTCTACCTTGAAGTATAGTGGGATGAGGTATTAAAGGATTAATACATTAAATTTATCATTTATTAGTAACTAAAAACATG
This sequence comes from Torreya grandis, assembly GCA_037957365.1. Taxonomy (NCBI): domain Eukaryota; kingdom Viridiplantae; phylum Streptophyta; class Pinopsida; order Cupressales; family Taxaceae; genus Torreya; species Torreya grandis. Next base: position 5,803,578 of record JARHVA010000129.1, read on the forward strand.
TTTGATTCAATTTCATATAATATGTGTTACTAAAGATAGTTGAAAATTCATCATTATTAATATCATCATTAGTTTTTTTTTGATATCCAAGGATTTGAAGAAGACCCTAAATTAATTAAGGGTGTCTTGATCTTAGTTACTCAGGATTCATGTTTGCCCCTAAGCCTCGATGCATCATAGTATTATCGATAGGAATTAAACTTGAGACCTAGGTGATCGAAGTCATTGATTTTATCCATTCAAGCTAACCCTTGGGGATAATATCATCCTTAGTTTTATTATAGATAAATTTAACCCATTAATTTCATGAAATCAAAACATATTACATATTTTATGAAATAAGCATGAAATTATGACAATCATATCTTGAATAAAAAAACATAAACTATCAACATCCATTATAATTGTGCTAAGGTTTCACTTATGTGATATTAGAAAATAAATATTAAAGTTAAACCCTAATGCAAAATAAATATAAAAGCTAAATTAGAAGAGGCATAGGGTTTTTTTGTGCTCAAGTCAATGGTATGGTTCACCAAAATGTTTTATATTTTTTGGGATTGGTGAAATATGAATAAGATAAAACTATTGAATATTTAGATTTTATAAAATATGGCATCAAACATACGAATATGAGTGTGAAAGGGTAGATTGATATTTCACTTACTATATTTAGAATTGATAAAGGAAAGAATGAAGATATGCACTTAGATAATTTTTTATTTTTTTTACTCATATATTCCTCACATCTCTAAAAATTCTCCATATTAGCTTTATAACTACTTAGATCAAGAAACATGACCTCAAAACCTACCTGGATGCTACTACTAAAGCCCAAACCCATGTAATAACCAATACTATCTAGACTCTACTAATACTATCCTAGTTGAATATGTAGGTATATTCCACCTCAATTTTAGATGTTTTTACTTATGGTGATTTATGTATGCATACTTGCCCTCATTCCTATATGTTGATCTTTGATTTTGCTTCTCTTTATTTTGAAACCTAAGTTGCACTTTTGACACAATATGAATTATGAAAAGGCATTATAAATATAGGTTAGATAACCACAACCAATCCTTTATGGGTGGATAAAAATTTATTACACTCTAGTACTCCAAATAGGGCTGAAATCAGTTGTAGTTATCCCACCTAGGTATATCCGTACACCATCATGATCATGCTAGAATGAAATGCAATGATTAGCTTTCAAAATTTGATAACATACAACATTAACTTGCATTTATATTCATAATGGGTTATAGGGATGCTCCTTTGATGGTTTTTTTATGTGTATGCTTTAGTGATAATGTCTCAATTGAGTGTTAATTAATTTCTTAATGTGAATACTAGGTAGTGAGTAAATAACCAAGTGAGTATGACCTCAGGCTTGATTTATATTTATATATGATTCTTTGATATATTACACCTATGATAAATAAATGAAACATGTCTAGGTTGACCTAATAAATATGTACTTTCATGAAAAATATCCATTGAGGGTTTTTGGACACTACTAATAGAGGTAGACTGATCTAGGGACTATGAGGAGACCCTATGGACAACCTAATTAAATGGATTTAAGAGGGATATATATAGAAGCGAATTTAAAATGCTAGAGGATATGAGAATAAAATGTGAAAATGAACAAAGAATTCAAAGAATACAATTGACATTATATGTAGAAGTATATTAACAAAGTTGTATTATAATAAGTTATATACAAATATGAGAGATCAAATGTCTGGCGTCTATGTACTCTAACCTTAATTATTATGTCTATACTTCATGTAACTATCTACAAAAAATGGAATTGTACACTAATATACAATGGAGGGAGATGAAGTGCCAGTTGAACCATGACAAGATTTGGTAGTAACCACTTCATAACCAATGAATGTGATGATGTCATCAATTAATATTAATAATATTATGTGCACTAAAATACTAACACTATAAAAAATTTGTGGTAAATATGAAAAAGAGTAAGATATTATCAATTAGAAAGTAGGTTCTACCCTCAATACAAAAGCTATTGACCTAAGTGTGAAGTTGAATGAGCAATTGAGATGAAGTATGGTAGGATATAGTTACCTAGATCATAATTTATAAATCCTAACTCCTCGAAGAGCAGTGGTCCCCATTACATGTAGTTTTAATAAAATATGGGAAAAAAATTAGCAACTTATAATTTTATAAACCATTTTTATTGGGAAGGAACTTGACCTAATTTGACCATAGAGAAGAGAGTGATATCTTGTGGGCATGTTAGTTTTACTTAGACATTAAATAATATATCTAATTATACTGGGACACTACAAATTGGATTTACCTTTATTTTATAAAGATTATTTATCATGTTTGAAGTGTGTAAAAAAGGTGGAAAGTAATGACATAAGTGTTCTGCATTGAATATTAAATGGAATCCATGGAAGGATGGAACACTGAGTTCAAAATAATTATCCCATACTTTATTGGTGATGGTGTAGGTCCCGTACCAAAGTGGGACAAGCTTATGGTAAGGTCCTTGCAATATTCCCTTCTATAGGTTTAGACATACTCAATATCCAACCTAGAAGGTGTGCAATCTTTTATTATTATCATGGTAATGCTTGTATATAGAATTAGCCTACTAAAAAATAGTATTCACTTGTATTTGAATGTGCTAAATGATTTAGACACATTTACAAATTTGCTTTTGAGTTGAAGGATTTGTTATTGATGATGGGACAAGATAAAATATGTGAATAGTTGGTAAAGGTTGGAAACCCAAATAGAAATAAAAAGGGATATGTGCAATAGAGTCATGCTAAGCTCTATTATAGATAAGCTAAATGAAAGGTAGGATTTAGTCTCAAGTGCATTACTTATTTGAGTTGTATAATCTAAGGGGGTGCACTAGCATCATGTTTACTACTTTTTATCCATTAGTATGTGGATTGAATGTGGTAGAATTGTTCAAATTTATGTCTAACATAGACCAAAGGGATTTATACAAACTAATAAAAATAATTGTATCTCTATAAAAATGATAGTTTCTTGGAATCCAAAATGGATACAAACATGATAAAAGTATAATTGATTTATTTCTAAAGCTGAGGTTATTTTATTACAAGGTATAAAAATTACCATATTCGATAATATATTATCTACTCCATAAAAATATATTACCATGATAGGTGTAGACACCTAAATCTGGCCACCAACGACCATCAATCAAGCTTTTGACCAATTTCTACCAAAATGCACAATTTGGCCTAAAAACACTAAAACACATTAAATGAGTTGAAATTGATATATTCAAGTGCCAATTTTGGCTAGTGTCATTAAATGGGGAAATGCAATTTATGAAGCAACTAACTTTGATTAGATCATTTTGAGTCAAAATGACATTTCCGCACTTGGGTGCTCTAGATTGCTCTTTTCTATAAAATATCTTGTACAAGACATGTGCCTTTGTTATTTTGCATTGGCAACATCCTAAATGGGATAAAAATTCTAATGCATCTAACATCAACTTCCAATTCCAATCCAGTCAAATTTCAAGCCAATAATATGATGTTTTGACCAATTTGATTAGTTTGTGCACAAATTGCCAAGGTTTGCATCAAAGTTGACTAATCATGTTTAAGGGTAATTAAACCAAATCAAGAAATTAAGTTAATTTTCCATGGAACTTTTTGAATATTTATTTTTAGAAATTTTTATTAAATATATACATCATCAAATGACATCATTTATTAGAAAGACATCCCTAGGCCAAAAATGAATAAAATATCTCATCAAGCCACCCTATGCCTCATTAAGACCCTCCCATGCCTCATAAATGCCTCCCATGCCTCTTAAAATTCCCCTTCTTACCAAATATTTATGGGGGATATTTATGAATTTAATTAAATAATTTAGATTAATTTATGGTCACACATCTCAATTTTGAGATAGACGGTCATGGTTGATCCTAAACCATTTCAAAAATCTATAAATAGGAAGCCTTGCTTATTAATTTTTAAGATATTTTATGCCAAACTTATCATGCCCAAATGCATTCAAAAATCCATTGCAATTAGTGTTATAATGTCAAATTATTGAGCCAAGCCAAGCCAAAGTCAAACATGGTGCCAAGGAAAGATGGAGGTAGCCACATTTCATTGATGCAGATTTCATGAGCATAAACTGAGTAAGCCACTTCAAAAAACCATTTAGAGCATCCAAGAGAGGTGAAAGAAGGTTTATTTTTCATTTTAGTTTTATTTTGCAATCTAGTCTTGTTAACTAAGCTCCCCCATTGAGATATGCTTAAGGTGTTAGCTATTAGTGTGTTATTTTGATTTTGATTTCATATAATAACACAATACTAATCTCCCCTTATTAAAATCCTATGTTCACAAATGGCATGCTTGATGGGACCAACCAGAATATTGCACAACCAAACATGCAATTTCAACAAGCACATCCTAATTAGTGTATGTGTATTCTTGGATTATTTCCCAACCAATCCAACATATACAAATAAATACCTCCATCATACCTTGGTTAAAGTATTTCACTTGTGAACACTCAACCATCTACCCAGGCCCATATTCACATAACTTTCTTAGAGCAAGAGTTACAACAAATGAAAGATGTAATTGTGGCCATCCAATTAGGGAAACAAGTTAAAAAATTTAAGTTAGATGATGTGTGTTCCTATCCTTTTAATATGGAGTACTTACAGATTCCATTTCCTCCAAAATATGAGCCACCAAATTTTGATAAATACAAGGGGAAAGGTGACCCCAAATCCCATTTAATTAAATTCTTTATCGTATGCTAGCTGGTGGCATATAGAGATATATACCTTTTGTTGTTGTTTCCAAATAGCTTAGCTAGACAAGCCTTGGAGTGGTTCTTAAAGTTGCCTAAAAATTTAGTAACTGATTTTGATGATCTTTTAGATAAGTTTGTGCAACACTTTTCCTATAATCTCAAGCACAAGATTTCATTGGTTGATTTGATGAAATCTAAGCAAAAATATGGTGAGAGTTTTACAAGCTATCTACAGCAATGGAGAACACTTGTAAGCTGATTCACTCATAGTTTACTAGATAAACAATTAGCTACTATATTCACTAAAAAAATGCATGGTGAGATAGCCTATCATCTAGAACTACAATGTGCACATACCTTTAAATAAATAATTGAAAAAGGTTTGTTGATTGAGCGAGCACTCATTAATAAAGGAGTCATCAAGATTAATTCAACTAATCAGAACCAAGGTACCAATAAGGGAAGCAACCAAAATCAACATCCAATCTAAGCACAAGCATCACAACCAACACAAGCCAATAACCAAGATAGACCAAAGCAATTCAACCACAATAGGAATGTTGTGGGATATAGAGTAACTGAGTCACGTCATATCCAAATAGTGAAAACATAATGCACACCACCTTTTCAACTTAATTCTACCTGAAAAACTCTCCAACTAACACCATAAGCACAAAAACTAAGACCTACACAACAAATACCACAACCTTTGCCATTGAAAAACCCTCCTCCAAGGAGTAATGTGCCTATACATCATGTTTTCAGTAAACTTGAAGAGCCTATTGAGTCTGTATTTCAAAAACTTACCACCACTAATTTGATTAGTTGGCCTATACCAAAGCATTATCCTCAAGGCATCCCTTATCCTAATTAGTATCATGAAAATGAATTTTGTGAGTATCATCAGGTGAATGGGCACAAATTATGAAGATGTGTGCAAATCCAACATTGAATTTAAAATATGTTAGAGAATGGGGAGATCACATTGGATGGTGGTGCTTCCACCTCCAATTATACTCTTTATATCTATCAAAACCCTTTTCCATAGAATAACCAACAACAACAATGACAACAATAATAAAAACCAATACAAAAATAAAATCAATAGTATCAAAATCCAAATCCAAATCAATAGAACCAACAAAATCAACAAAAGAGACAACAATGTCAAAACAATGGACAAAACCAAGGTCAAAATGGTAACAACCAACAAACCTACCATGTATTTTCACATGACTCCAATAGGGTTGTAGGTCATATTATAGGGGGTAACATTAATACCATCTTCATTAATCCTAGACCAAGCACCAATCAATCTAGACCATTGATAAGCAATTCCACTCAGCCAAATTACATGGATAATCCTTCTTTGACCTGGCACTACATGTAGGTGAACCAATAAATTAGGACTTCCACTTTTGGACCTTATACTGATAACTCATCGTTACCCCATGACCATATACAAGTGCATCAATCCCATCTAGTCCCACAATATTACCACCATTTGTTAGCAATCATGGTCATGTATTTAATCTTGATTGTGTAATCATAACTCAGAGGTCAAGGATTACCATCCCATGCCTAAAACCATCTGCCACTTTGCCCATTATCCAACCAACCATTCAACCTTGGAATAAGCCATTTACCACTGACCCAAAAAAGAAGTTTGATATTATAGAACAATCATAGAAGACACCGACCCAGATCTCCATTTTAGATTTGTTATGAATGTTGATAATCTAAAAAAACATTTTGAATGAGTTATTAACCCAATCCACTATTGCTAGTGACATATCCTCTAATAAATTTCAAGCTTTGTTTAGACACTTAGCTCCCGCCCAACAAGTCACATTCAACCAAAGTGATATGTCTTCCCTTGGCCCACTCCATAATAATCCATTATACATAAAAGTTTATATAAAGTGACATAATGTGAAACATGTCCTTATAGACAACAGATCAAGACTCAACATAGTGTCTCTAAAGTTCATCGAGCTTCTTGGGTACACAATGGTAGATATCCAACCAGAAATGATAACTATCAAAGCCTATGATAATCAGGGGAGAGAATCACAAGGTATCATTAGCCTACTAGTTATCATTGGGCGTTTGACCCATGATACACTTTTTCATGTGCTTGATATTGAGTTTTCATATAATATGATTCTATGCAAGCCTTGGTTATATGAGATTCATGTAATTCTATCAATGTTGCACCAATTATCAAGTTCTCCCACTCAGGGATAAAAGTGAACATTTTAGGAGATTTGCACCCATATGAGCATTGCAAACATCTCGAGGCTGAATTTCAAAGCTATAATTACTAATACGGAATGAATCCAAGTTTTAAGATGGATAAAGGAAAGACCCTACTTATTGATTCTCCATAGGATAATTGCATAAATCCTAATACCATGGATTCCCTTTTCCATATGCTACCTCCTAAAGCTTCCAATCATTACACCATTTTGACTAATGGCCCAAGATAATATTTAACACATGATACTTTTCATATTGACAATCTTCCTCAAAATCCAAAGACCTTTAGAAGACCTAAAATTACCCCACACATGCATTGGCAATGAAAAGGTAAATATAAACTTCATAATCTAGGATCAGTCACGTTCATACTGGCATCTAGCCAAGAACAAGACCCTCTCAAAGGAGATGAATCATAATCATCCAATGACAAGTTGGTTGATTGTTATAAGAGCACCAAATATCTCATTCCCAATTAGATCATGGAACATCAAGATTATGATGGAAGAAGCATTAAATCAAATCTAAAAGGAACCATTAAGCCAATTTCCATGACTAAGTATAAAAGAACTTATGGACTTAGATTTAAACCATTTGGAGGTGACCCCACATATCATATTCGAGTTCCATCATTAACGACTAGTGATAATGATGTTGATAGTGAAGCAGAATCTGATCATAGCCTTATATTTGATGACCTAGCTGAGACTAACCTATTTGATAATAATGCCATATGTACCCTTATCCCAATCATTCATAATAACCCATTGCCATTATAATATCCCCAACTAATAGATTGGGACCAACAAGAATCTAGTTTGTCAATTAATGAGTTTCAAAATGATGAGGCATTCTGTGATTTTCTAGGCCTTAGAGATAACATTCCATTAGGAGATCATAAATAAAGGTTCTCAATCACATTAGATCCTAAAGCCTATTTTGGAGAGTAGGTGAACACCCTTAGCCAAAAACAAATAAATAAAACATTGAGGTCCCAAAGTGAAAACCTCTTTGAGGTGCTTTTTGACCAAGGAAAAAGTAAAGATAAAGGCTAGTCTAGTGGTGAAAACCTATTTTAGGTGCCATTAAATGGGGGTGTTCATTATTCTTTGAATTTAGACTAAGAGACCAGCAATGATGAACTTGCCTATGGATTTGATTTCAGTTTTGAGCAAAAACAAGTGTTCGATCAAATTCTTCAAGAATTTTTGATTGTTTTTATCACATGGCTAGATCTCCCATTGGGGGACGTAGATTGATCATGCCTAGGAGAAATTAAAGATCCAATCCTAACAAAGAACCCTGATATAGTCCAATAGTTTAAGTCTTTACCTATTATCTTAGAAGATGGTTTAACCCTTCTAGTCAAAGATATAATAGAGGTAAACATCAAAACTCTATCAAACCTAAAATGGATTAAATTAGGCATGCCCCTCACTAAAGAGGAACATGAAGTCTTTACAAATATATTGAGATATTTTATAGATATCTTTGTATGGGATTATTCTAACATACTAGGTTTGGACCTCACCTTGGTTTTACATCACCTTATGGTAAATCTCAATACCAAACTAGTTAAGCAAAACTTATACAAGATGCATCCTCGTATTGATACATTAGTAAATAAAAAGTTGAAAAAACTCTTAAAAGTAGGATGTATTCAATCCATTGACTATTTAGAATAAATATCTAATGTTGTACCTATTAGCAAAAATCATGAAGGAATCAAAATCTATACTAATTTTTGAGACATAAATAAAACTTGCCCTAAAGACAACTTTTCATTTCCTAATATTGACATGATCATCGACTCCACCATGGGTTATGAGATGCTTTCACTCATGGATGGCTTTTTAAGATACAACCAAATTAGAATAACACCAAAATACCAACACAAGACATCATTCACCACTCCATATGGCAATTTTTGTTATTAGGTAATGTTATTTTGTCTTAAAAATTCTAGAGATACATATCAAAGAGCCATGACATCATATTCCATGATATTGTTGAAGACTATGTCGATGACATACTAGGCAAATAAAAAAGTAGGGCTGACCATCCAATAGTGCTACATAGAATATTTGAAAGACTACATGAGTACAAAGTTTGATTGAATCCAAAAAAATATGTATTTAAAGTAACATCAAGAAAATTACTTGGCTTCATTGTGTCTCACAGAGGCATTGAAGTCGATCTAGCCAAAGTCCAAGCTATAATAAAGATGCTACCACCAACCAATTTGAAGTAGCTCCATAGTTTGTAGGGAAAGATCCAATAAATCTAATGCTTCATATATTAGTTAGTAGATAAGTGTCATCTATTTACACATATTATAAATAAGGGAGTTACACTCTATTGGGATAATCACTTCCAAACAACTTTGTAGTAGCTAAAAGACTACCTAGCCAATCCACTTGTTTTATTACCCCCTATGCCAGGAAAACCATTTTTGCTGTACCTATTAGCTACAGATAGTGCCTTGGGGGAAATTCTAGCTCAACATGATGACAATGGAAAATAGCATGTAGTATACTACTTACGCCATACATTGGTCACATATGAACACAACTATATGCTTATTGAAAAAGCCTATCTAACCATGATATTTGTAGCTCATAAATTATGACTCTACATGTTAAAAAATAAGACCATGGTCATTTTAAAAGTAGATCCACTCAAGTATCTACTATCTAAAACAAATTTACAAGATAGAATGGCCAAATAGATCATGCTTCTTAGTGAGTTTGACATAGATTATGTCAATCAGAAGGCAATCAAGGGATAGTTCCTTATTGATCAACTTGCTAAAGCACCTCTTGCAGACATAGAGCCACTCACATTCCATTTTTTTGATGAATCCATAATAACCATCATTGGCATACCTCTTGAATAGTAGCATTGCAAGCTATATTTTGATGGATCATTTAATTGACATGGATCGGGGGTAGGCCTCTTATTTATTACACCATAGGGGGATCTAATTCCTAAGTCTTTTAGAATCAGTTTTCCTTATATAAACAATATGGTCGAGTATGAAGCACTTGTTGTAGGACTTTGTTAGGTAGTACAGTGGAACATACCTCATCTCTAAGTTTATGGTGATTCTGAATTAATTATCAATTAGGTCATAGACCATTCCTAGACCAAAGATGACAAGCTGGTTCCTTACAAGGCCATGGTTGACACTCTAAACAAGAAATTATAGATATATAATTTGAGCATATACCAAGGGCTAGTAATGGAACTATAGATGCCATGGCTACTATCAGCTCTCTGATTCGACAAATGGACAAAGATAAAGAGTATCAGTTCTTCATCAAGAATTTATTCACACCAACTCATGAACCTTCAATCATTGCTATGATTTGTGGTATTGTTGGTCTTAATTCTATCTAGTATTCAGACCTTTATAGCTATCCTCATGACCAAGTTATACCACTTGACCTATCTTGAAAATAAACCAAAGCCTTATCCATTACTCCACTTGTTGTACTCTACTTGGATCAACCCTCTACTATTATAGTTTTGATGGAACTATACTTCATTATTTAACTTTGATAGAATATACACTAGCATTACGAGAAGTACATGAAGGAGTATGTGGAGCCCTCTCTAGCAAGGTAGTCTTATCCAAAAATCTTTTATGTACTGGTTATTATTGGCCCATAATAGATGCATATGCAAGTGCATATGTAAAGAAGTGTGATAAATGTCAATGACATGCCAATCTGAGTCATGCCTCAGCTAAGACTCTAAAACCAATGTTGAAACCATGGCTATTTGTTACATGAAAACTCAACCTCATTGGGAAAATCAATCCTACATCTTTAGATGGCCATAAACATAGCCTTATCGCCACTGGATATTTCATTAAGTGGGACAAAGTTATAACCCTCACTTACATGATTGGAAAGAAAATTTCCAAATTCATTTTCAACCATCTCATCTATTGTTATGGTATCCCTTCCAACATTATATCTAATAATAGAAAATCCTTAAAAAATAAATATGTTGAATAGTTATTTATTAAATAGAATATTACACAACATTTCTCTACAACATATTGCCCTTAAGATAATGGTCAGGTTGAGGCATCCAACAAAAAATTTGTTAACATTCTTAAAAAGATTATTAATGATGTCAATTATGACTGAAACCTTTAGATATTCCATGCCCTTTGGGCATACTGTACCAATCACTGTACCCCCATAGGAGCCACTCTATACTCACTTGTTTATGGTACTAAATCCATACTTCTTATTGAGGTTAAGTTACCTTCACTATGCATATCTTTCAAGCATGTCCTAGATGATCATAACTATCCAATAGCTCACCTGTAAGAGCTAGACTTACTTGATGAAAAATGCACAACTGCACTTAACAATCTTCAAGCATATCAAAACTGACTCAAAGGCCACTATAATCGGTGCATCAAGCATAGAAAATTTGAACTTCGTGATCTTGTTCTTAAAGAAAAAAAAATACCATGATCAAGAATAAGCATAAAAGTAAATTCAAACCAAACTAGATAGGGAATTTCATCATTACTATAGATGATGTATCAGGAGCATACAGGCTCACCACACCAAATGGAGATGAACTTCCTAAGGTAATGAATATTATTCACCTCAAGCGGTACTATGCTTGAGCACTATGGTGTATTGTCTATAAGGACCATTTCAGTTGTGCCATTTTATCACTATTTTTCTTTGTATGAATATCATTATTATCATTCCTCTTAGCTTATTACTTATCCATTTTACCATTCTATTTTATCAACCAAGCATGTTTTGAATCCTATCTACTTAACCTGTTTGACCTTGGTTTCACCATTAGTTGCACATTTTCAGCACCAATGAATCCAATCAGTTTTAGTAGTTATTTCAAACATTTTAGATAGAGAGTATTTTAGAGTATTATGATAAAAGTTTCAATGGTTGCATCTTTCATTTGTTTTTCCTTTCTTATCAATGGTCTTGCTACTAATTATAACCACCTATGGGAAAATTAGTATCATTGATCTATACCATTGTATCAGAGTTATAACTTCCTATGGGAAAACTAGGGGAAACATTTGTTTATTGAGCCTTGACATACCAACTAGACATTCTCTATGCCATACTATGCCTTTATCCCAACTATGCCTATTTTGTTTGAAATGACTGCTACACTAGTCAAATTCCTTTGTTGTAGGGCAAAATTACAATGACTTGAGGTCCTACCTTAGGACTATGTAGGTAGTGATCAATACTTGTTGAGGTCATTGTAGTCAACCTAAGCCACATTCTTGTCATTTTTTGAGAAACCTAAGCCACACTCTCATCATTTTGTGAGTTGGAACCATTTAAATGTCTCGTCATTCTTGATTGATTTGAGATACTCTAAAAATTCCAATAATATTTGTAAAATTGTTAGAAAAAACCAAAAACATTGACAACTTCTTTACCTTAAGGATTTTGGGAACCCTTATTAAGTTGCAAGCAAATCACTTTTCACTTAGTTTCCTTATCCTTTTACCCATGCACTTGCCATTTTTCAAGACCATTCTTATTCTTCTATTACATTCATTCTATTATTTTCATTAGTTATCATTTTATTCCCATTTCATGGGAGAACTACATTGGGCTTCAAGTTTTTATTGGATATTACATCCATGGATCTATGTAGGTAGTGTCCACTTACCTAGTGCATATAAATACAACTTGACCGCCCCCTTCCTTTTCTTTTATTCCCCCATTCTGTTAGTTTGTTAAGTTATTACCTATTTTCTAGGGGCAATGTTCATATGGCTTAAATTTAAATTATTTATTTCTTTGTTATTTTGTTTGTATGCCTATTTGTTTGCTTTTAGTACTGTTTCCTTGATTTAGTATATGTGCATTCATTGGGTGATTCCTTGCACTTGAAACCATCCATATTCATACATCTACATTGGCATCATGGTTTCTATCATTAGTGCATTGTTTTCTATTGAGTATTGGATTATTGGAGTTAGTCCTTATGCATATTTTGGCCAAGTCCTCATGATGTTATACCATGATGCCTACCGACATGTGATACATAAAACCTTATCTTTAAGAATTCTATTTAGCAATAGTGGCATCGACATCTCTTCAACACTGACATCCCAATTAAATATTAATTATATCTTACATAGAGTAATTTAAAAATAATTTTTTTAAAACATTTATTTAGTTTAAATGAGCATTTCCCTTGTAACAAGTTGTCCTAATTCATCTTTATCCTCTGTATCAGATTATCATCATCATTAGCCAAATCAATCATATTTTCCATAATTGGGGTCCAATGATTATCTTCTTATGGGTAAATCATTGCACACCATCCCACCTACATCTCTCAATGACTATAACCACCTTTGGGAAAATCATTATGTTGTCACCACTTTACTTTTTTTTCCCATACAAGGGCATGTTTCTATCTTTTTTTTTCTATCATAACTGGGATAGCTTCATCTTCTTAATTATTATAAACACCTTTGGGCAAATCATTACGTTTTATGCTACATTTCCACTATAAGGGTACAATGTTTATAACCACCTTGGGGCAAACCATTGTAAACCATCCCACTTGCATTTTTAGTGATTTTGACTACTTATTCAATATCATTGTGTTCTCATCCCATCATTTTCCTTTATTTGGTCCCCTCATCTCCATTCTTTCTTTCAAAGGACCACTTATCGACCTTTCCTTGTGCCTATCGTTCCCTCAAGGGGGCATCATATAGTTAGTTCATCATCATTAAATTTGTAGGCATACATGACATTTTCATTATTTGAGAAGATGTTACTATGCATATAACTTGTAATGCCTTCCCAAATAGGGGCAAATTATAGACACCTAAATCTGCCCACCAATGACCATCAATCAGGGGTTTGACCAATTTTAACCAAAATGCATAATTTGGCCTAAAAAAACTAAAACACATTAAATGAGTTGAAATTGATATATTCAAGTGCTGATTTTGGATAGAGTGTCATTAAATGGGGTAGTTCAATTTATTAAATAGCTAACTTTGATTAGTTTATTTTGAGTCAAAATGACATTTCTGCACCTAGGTGCTCTAGATTATTCTTTTATATCAACTTTATTACACAAGATGTGACTTTATTATTTTGCATTGGAAACATCCTAAATGGGATAATGGTTCTAATGCATATAAAATCAACTTCCAATTCTAAACTAGTCAAATTTTGAGCCAATAATATGACATTTTGACTAATTTGATTAATTTGTGCACAAATTACCAAGGTTTTGCATCAAAGTTGACTAATCATGTTTAAGGATAATTAAACCAAATCAAGAACTTAAGTTAATTTTCCATGGAAATTTTTGAATATTTATCTTTAGAAATTGATATTAAATATCTACATCATCAAATGACATCATTTTTTGGAAAGACATCCCTAGGCCATAAATGCATAAAATATCTCATCAAGCCACCCCATGCCTAATTAAGACCCTCTCATGCCTCATCAATGCCTCTCATGAATCTTAAATGACCCTTATTCCCAAATATTTATGGGGGATATTTATGAATTTAATTACATAATTTGGATTAATTCCTAGCCACACATCTCAATCTTGAGATGGACAGTCATGGTTGATCCTAAACCATTTCAAAAATCTATAAATAAGAGGCCTTGCCTATTGATTTTTAAGATATTTTATGCCAAACTTATAATGTCCAAATAAATTCAAAAATATATTGAATTTAGTGTTATAATGTCAAATTATTGAGCCAATCCAAGCCAAGTCAAAGCCAAACATGGTGCCAAGGAGAGATGGAGGTAGCCACACTTCATTGATGCAGACTTCATGAGCACAAAATGAGCAAACCACTTCAACAAACCATTTGGAGAATTAAAGGAATGTGAAATATAGTTTATTTTGAATTTTAGTTATGTTTTCCTTTATAGTCTTGTTAAATAATCTCTTCTATTGAGATAGGATTAATGTGTTAGCTATTAGTGTGTTATTTTGATTTCATATACTAACACAATACTAATCTCCCCTTATTACAATCCTATGTTCACAATAGGTAATATGGTATCATGAGAGGAATTCCATATAAAAATATTCTTGTGCTCTTCTTGGAATTGAAATAGGTGTCTACAAACCTTGCTTCATATTGATTGGTTTATAAATTACACATGTAGTACATGGCTTGATGTATTTTGAAACATCTACCCTAAGGTGTGGTGAGAAGAATATAACACCATAGTGACTTTTTAAATAAAAAATATCCTACCAAATTATTAAAGTGAGTTATATATATATACATACACACCCCATGCATAATGTACAAGTGTCCAAGGTGATATATAATTCCATCCTAAAAGTAAAAATCTAGAATTGGATTATCACAAAACAAGTTCTAATACATATCCCTAACATCTATGTTAGATGGATATAATTTTGATCATGTGATGACTATTTTCACCAAATATTTCACCCTATATATGGTTTTTAAATCCTAATAAAATATTTTTTCAATGTTGGAATACCTCTAAGCCTATGGGTTGCCTATGGTAGAGGTAGACCTTTGAGTTTAAGGACTAGCTCCTTAGATATGACTTTGGTTTCTTATCACCTACACTAACTGCTTGCTAGGATGAAGAGGGATAGAAGTAAAAACAAAATTAAACTAATATAAATATGTGATACACCAAAAATATCTCCACTATACTACCATACACTTGCACTAAGAGACATGACTCACAACACTAGTCTCAAAATCCTAAATTGCTCTAACATTAGTATTTAAAACATGGAGGTGATATGCATGGGAATACTCAAGGTGAGTGAAACATAGGTCATATTGAAGAAAACAAGGATAATTTTACTATTTAATATAATAAAACACACTATATAAACTTCATGTGACCTGTTAGAGTGAGAACTACTTGCACTAAACATGAAAGAATAAAGAGAAGGTAAGGATAGACACTTATCACTAGACACTTCACTATGCATCACTACACACACTTAGATAAGAAAGTCATGAACTCAAAAACATATTTAAATTATTATTTAAAAGTCAAATTACAATATAAAACCATTATTTCTTCACCATACCACGTGTGGATTTATTTACAAAAGCCAAAATGGCTTGCATTTATAGAATGTGTGAGAGGAGAGAGAAGAAAATAAGTTCAAGGATCATAATTCCACATTTCAAGGTAAAAAAACCAATTAAAATTCAAAGGAATAAAGTGGAGAATATAGGTTTGAAATGTATTCTTGGACAAATTCCCATCTAAAGCATAAAAACTCCTCAAACTAGCATAAAGGTCTTCAACTATCTTCTTGAAAACTGCATTCATGATGAGGCATCTCTTGACTGCTCAAAACTAAACTAGGGAGAGTGGAAACATGTGAAATATATTATTAGGGTTGGAATCATTACATGATATTCATCATATTTATACTTAACTATTAGCCATCTTCTAGACACTTATACTCACCATTTGTAGTCTTTCATTGGTCTTCTAGGCCTCATTCTTCACATTTGTCATCCAAGTGGCCTTTAGTTTCTCAATTTAATCCATGTAAGTGGTGTTATTACACCTTTATATAGTATATTTATCTTGTAATCCATGATTTAAACCTTAAAAAGGTCCAAAAACCAACTTCTCATCCTCTTACTAGGTAGTCACTTTGTATTTTCAATGCTTGTTCAAGACTACCTATAGTGAATGACTTGGTAGAAGTGTTTACATGCCTATCTATTGTGAAAAATGAACACATGGAGTTATAAAAAGTATCAATTAACCTACCCAGATTATTATCATTATTTAAATCTTATCTACACCTATAAAACACATAAAAACCTATTAAAAACCCTATTTTTAGCTTGTCTATACAAGTAGGGTATAGACCAATTTGATGTGATGAATCCTGAGAGAGTCTTACACAAGTAAAAAATAATTTCTAGGTCATTTGACCACTTTTTAATGCATTTCCATCAATTTTTTATCCATCAAGTCTTAGACAATGGTTTAAGAGGGTTTTAATAAGTTTTGGTTTTTAAGTATTGTTTATAAAAACTAGATGTTAAAAATCCCAAAAAATCCCAATAAGTTTGAGCTAAATACCCTCCTCAAATATCCCCAACCCCTTGGGTCACCATGTAATCAATCCTTACAGATATGAGTGCTCGAATATTGTCTCTTGAGCTTGCTCTTGCGTCCTGTGTACCTCTAAGATTTTTTAGACCAAGAATGGCTCCTTTGTGATTCCCTCTAAAAATCAATGGTTATGACTCATAAAATCTCCCTTAAAGGTATTCAACTAGTTTGGAGGGTTCATATGCCTTTAGAAGTGAATATAGACCCCTATAGAGATTTAGGCCTAATTGTGTTGCATCACCTATGACAACTTTTGAGTATTAATGTTGCCTACAAAGTCTTATACACATTTTCTCATGCTCAAATAAACATTCCACATCCTCCTAAAGTGATATAAACTTTTCAATCTCATCCCCTTCCCATTATCATACCCTACCTATAGTCTTGTCTTGACTGGGAGTGCCCTCTATTTGAGACATAAAAAAGGGCATTTCCCCTATTTACTTAGTCAAACTTAGACTATGCGAGGCTCAAATAGGTTATAAAGACTTTATATACCAAATTACAATATTAAATCACTCCCCTATGATCATCAACATTACAAACTTCCAAGAAAACTTTTAGCATTGATGACTGCATGCAAGAATACATAATTAGGCTTGCCTATAGGTTGAGGGTTTAATTTAAACTATCTATTTATTTAATTTAAGCATCATGTGAAGTTAATTTCAACACTGTGGAGTTATTTTCAAACATTTTCACCATCATATATCTCTACCACCCTCTCAATTCACATCCCTTCCATTTGCCTAGGTTATTCTATGTACTGTGTTGACTATGTTACCCACTCAAGAAAAGGGGATTCTTCTAGGTATCTTTCCATGTTGGAACATTGTAACTCATGCCTAGGTTCTCCTTAAATTATCTAATCTCATTTAGTAATTGGAAATATCAATATCATGCCTTAGGGCTTGCCAACATCCAAACTACCTCTCTTCCATGTACTATCAGTATACATTCAAATTGTAGGTGACATTTTGAGATCAAAAGAGACCCATGTAGGTGATGTTCAACAATTGAACTTTGTATTTCATGATATAAGATCCTATAAAGGTCTTTAGATCATTTTTCATACAAACCAAGTCACTTTTTTTGTAGGTCATGTTGCATCATAAGATCATTTAGGTTTCAAGATTACTATAGATTGCACTGAAAGTCTATAGTCAGACTTTGCTTGAGTTAGAAACCTATTTACATAGTCATTTTCAGAACCAAAAAGTCAATTTAATTATAAAGGCATGTAACCTATGCTTGGGATACATGATGAAAATAACTTAGACTTCCCAGACCTCATGCTACTCTACCATGAGATGGATTGAATATAGACAAAACCATGATTAAGAGAAATTAAGGTAATATGTCTCCAAATGCAACTTTCCAACTTGTAGACATGATTCTCAAGTCTACCTTATGGAGTGATGAATTTACCACTACCAAAATTATGTTCTCAATTCTCTTAGACCTTAATAATATTTCAAACAAGTTATGACATTCTTCACTTCAACACTCTCAAACCTCTATGGGAGCTGCCTATAGGTGAACGTCAGACACATGCCTATGTATATTGAATAATTGGTTATCACAACCAATATTAAACCATTTTGGATAGATCAAACTCATTTATTCCACTTTGAGGATGCTCTTTACAACTTGAAAGCTTATTATCTTACCACCAATCATGACTAATTAGGATTTCTCTCACTTGACTATAGGTGAATGTTGAAGGAAGGCTAACTATGTACATGTTTCTTGGTTGTGTTTCACTCTAATAAATTATAGTATTGAGACTAGACCTTTAAAGAACAATTTATCACCATGATATGTGAGAATTGGAAAACATAATATCCCTCTTTGTCTTAAAGACAGTTACATGAGAATGACTCTACAATAGGTGAAACATTGGTTTGCAACTTTAGTGGTATCCTTAACTAGAAAAATAAGAGTGGTCATGTCAAATCCTTCACACAACATGTGAAAACCAAATAAATAACAATGTGATAAGGGTGGTATTTCCCTTATATAACACATGTAACACCTAGTTTTCATAGAACTATGTAAATAGAGAGAAAAATCGAAGGCAATGGGGATGTGCAGCTAGAAAAAAGGAGAACACCTTCTTAGTACTGGTTTAAAGAGCAAAATAAACCAATATTATGATTGTGACTATGAATTTTAAGTAGACAAAGAGTATTATCATCCACCAAAGGCACTTGATCCAAGTCACCTCCTCTTGTCTATACCATGCAAAGACTGTTTGACCATTTCTACTTATCTAGGAGAATAATGGAAAGATAGAACTATTTTTTGCCATTTTTGAATTTATCAAAGCTGCCCAAGCATGGAATTGAGATTGGGGAAGCGGAAAGGAAACTTTTGAAGTTCTCCCACATGCCAAAGTTATTGGATAGGTTATACAAAAACTAAAAACTACCACTTTTCCTATTGATCTTCTTGTTTTGATGTTGCTCCTATATTTTTTTAGTTCTACATTAGTTCCTATAACATATTCTAACATGGGGGATGTTGAAGATTATTTTAGAATACTTGTCCCTCTATGAAAACCATACAAACTTAATAAATGACTCAAAATGACCTTAGAATGACTTAGGATAAGCTGAGACAAAGGTGACAAAGGTGAGAATAGATGTTTGAGCTTATTAGAGACCATAAGATAAGTTTTACACCCTAAGGGACCCTTATATCAAGTTTGACTATATAGGGGGCTGACCTAATTTGAATTTTGGATAAATTAGTCAAAATTTTGGCAAATTCCTAGTGTTAGCAAGCCAATTATGCCCAAAACTAGTGGCCTACTCTTATCCATTGGGCTATGGAGTCACCTATGTACTTTATGGACACTAAATTGCCTTTGAAATAACACCAAAAGACACCAAACCACAATAGATAGACACACAAGACAACACACCTATAAATCACACCTATGTTCTCAAAAACACTTAGGGAAAACACACACAACATAAACAAAGACACACACCTACCCTAGTATATAAAAGACCTCAACATTTAAGGTGAAGGATAATTCACCATGCTTCAACTAGGGTCAAAGATGGTACTTCTTACATCATTATTACTCCATAGAA
Source organism: Torreya grandis (assembly GCA_037957365.1). Lineage (NCBI taxonomy): Eukaryota > Viridiplantae > Streptophyta > Pinopsida > Cupressales > Taxaceae > Torreya > Torreya grandis. Next base: position 5,823,898 of record JARHVA010000129.1, read on the forward strand.
TCAACTCATCATTTCAATCCCATTTATCAATAAACACTTGATTATGTAAGTAATCAAATGCCTTACCATCTTTAACTCTTATTTTGTCTATAATTATTTTGCTTGGATCTTTCAAGGACACTCCATATTGTCTTCCAATAATTTTGTTTGGCTCTAAAACTTGCTTGGAATCTACCATGTTCAATTGACATTCCTCTAATTGCACCTTGGGGTTCTCCAAAGTTGCTTTAGCTTCACTCTCTTCTAGGACATGATGTACTTGATGTATAAGACCATAAATTTTGGCTTCATTATTATTCAACACATATGAAAATGGTTCAACCTCATGTTGAGGTCTTGATTAATCCTCACACATAGAATTTTTGATTTGTGTTCATTAGGTTCCTTTATGACTATAACTTATTTGATAATAGCTAGACATTCAAAAACCTTATAGTCAGATTCATGCTTCTTTAGAGGGGTAGTAGACTTAATTAGTTGTTCAAACTCCTAACTTATGACATGGAACCTTTGCCATAGGTTATCTTTTTATTCATGACTATATTCTTCAAGGATTCCTCCATCTTGTACAAGTAAAATAACATTTTATTACTCATCATGTTGATCCACCGTGCTTTGCAAATAAACTATCATCACCATGAATATAAATAAGATAATTACCCTCAACAACTTATAGAAAATAACTATCCATGTTTACCTCAGAATGTTCATATCCTCCCTTATGTATGATGTATGTGCCAAGGTCATTTTGATCAAATAAGGTGTATGGATCATGTTCATAAGTGTCTACACCATACTCATCTAGGAAAATATTAGATATTCCCTCAATATTAGATGATGTTCCACCATCTACACCATAGTATTCTTAATCATTGATTGTGTAATTGAGATTATAACTTGCTTCCACATATGGCTCAATATGAAACTTATCTAGTGACTGAGTGATGATGGATACCTTTGCCCCATACCTTGTCTTAAAGTCCAAGAAGGAAAAATTATATGAGATATAACCTCTTATTTTGGTTGTGAAATCCCTTGAGAGGTAGATAGCAAAGTGAGTAGGCAAGTGAAGCACTACTATATCTTGAAGGATAGGGAAGATTAGACAATCATGAAGGAAAAATCTCAAACCTTTGACTAATCCCACTGGCTTAGAAAGTGTACCATCAAGTTAAATAACTCATTTAATATATGATCCATATTTTAGACCTAATTTATCTACCACAACCTTGGGCATCACTAAAGTAATAACCCCACCATCCACTATGCAGTTGTGAACTAGTTTGTATCCCATAATAAGAGTGAGGTATAAGGGTGGAAGATTTTCAGATTTAGAAGAGGGTTCCACAATGTGTATGGGGGAATTAGTGAGAGAAATATTGATATGACTTGATGATTGAGGATTTAGGTGAGTTTGAGATAGATTCTCTTGAAGGAGCTCTTTTTAACCAAGAAAGTGAAGCATTTCCCAAAGAGACATAGATGCCTTATCACTCTTTAAAGAATATATAATATTCAAAATAGAAACACTCACCTTTTATTGTATCCTTTAAGGCAAGGAAGTGTTTGGAGATTGAGACATTTTATCACTTTAATTCACCCTTCCAACATTTTGATTTGAAATAGGTGAAAAAGTTATAGGGACTATCACACTTGGACTCATACCTTACTGACTTGTAGGAGGGTTACTTGAACTTGTATGAACACCATGGGAATCTCCCAAATCCTTCCTATTTGCTCTTGTATTATCTCTAACTAAAGTATATAATTTAGGACATATGTGTCTTCCACTAGGAAGTTTGTAAGGTTCACCTTTTAGGGCTGCCATCCTTCATTTGCTTGCATGAGAACTTCATCTTCTATTGACAGATGAGGAATAACTCTTCCTTGGGCTACCAAATCTTGATACCCAACTCCATTGGCATCCATGCCCTATTTTTTCTTCTATTCCTCTCCTTAGACCAAGTTACGATGTACCAATACCATAGATCTTGTGTTGGAGGTGGAAGTTGGATTGTATACATTGGATGACCTATTAAAGTTAGGTTATACCGAACCTCTCCCTTGACCATATTATTGAGGTGAGAACCTATTTATTTTTTAAGGATAGGGATATGGGTTTTGATTAACACTATACTACATATTGAGTTTGCTAAGTTAAACCTCAAAGGCATTAGATCTTGCCTACCAATTAATGTTATCTTCTACCATCTTAGGTGTAGTACTAGACTTGGTATTTACACTTGGAACTTAGGCAAAACTTGGATTAGCAGTAGAAGTATTTGGTAGTAGAGGCATGGAGAATTTGGGAGGCAATTTACCAACTTATATTAGGATATTATAAGCTCTAATAGAAATTTCATATGCTTCATGTAAGGTGTAACCAACCATGGAATACAAGATTATGGCTATGTCAGTATCAATGAAACTTATATATGTAGGAAACATAAAGCTTGCAGGTGGTATCATGGGTGAAGGCAGCCTATGCCAAGCTCTTTTAAATATCTCATTGAAGGACCCATTTTAATTACATTGAGATAATGAATGAGTGATGTGTGATCACTTTTGTCTTCAAACCTTGATGTCAACAACTCTCCAAAATCATCCCAAGTTGTGATACACTCTCTAGGCAATGTCCTATACCAATCAAGTGCTTTCCCTCTAAGGGACATGGTAAGTAGTCTAATGGTAATATTAAATTCAATGATATTTTGAAAACTACATAAGTTTGAGATGTCCCTAATATGCTCACTAGGGGTGACATGACCTTCACGATTGAATGTGGGAACACTTTTAGTAGCATTAAGAGGTATAACATCATATGCATTGAGATGGATGGGATTTTTAGTGTTAAAGGCTAGGAAGGAATTATGCCTAGCCATATTTTCCTCAATTTCCTCTTCACTCTCTCGATATTCTTGGCTTGTAAAGTTCTCTTATTCTTCAAAGGTCAAGATAAGCCGAGGATGCTAAATTTCAAGAGGAAGTTTAGGTTGAAGGAGAAAGTTTATGGTGTTGATAGCTCTACTAGTAGATGACATGGTAAGGAACATGAAGTATGAACATAATAATTGATAAAAAATGGTCTAAAACTATATATTACCTTGAATGGAGTCACTAAATGCTGAGTAGAACACCAATTGTAGTTGTGATGTTGTCAAGACCAACGTTCACCTTGATAAGATGTCTTTGAGATAATGGTCCCACTAGGTATTCCAAAACTATTGTCACCAAATATTTCACCCTAGATATGTTTTTTAAATCATAATATAATGTTTGGGAAAAATTATAATACCTCTAGGCCTGTGGGTTGCCTATGGTAGAGGTATACCTCTAGGTTTAAGGACTAGTTCCCAAGATATGACTTTGGTTGCTTATCACCTACACTGACTGCTTGATTGGATGAAAATGGATATAAATAGACATGAAATTAAACTAATATAAAGAGGTGATACACTAAAAATATCTCCAATAGACTACTATACACTTTCACTAAGAGACATGACTTATAACACTAGTCTCAAAATCTTGAATTGATCTAACATTAGTATTTTAAACATGGAGGTGATATGAATGGGAATACTCAAGGTGAGTGAACCAGAGTTTAGATTATAGACACCAAGTCTAATTTTATTATTGAATATATTCAAACAAAATAGCTACACTTCATGTGATATGTTAGAGGGAGAACTACTTGCACCAAACATGAAAGGATAAAGAGAAGGCAAGGATAGACACTTATCACTAGACATTTCACTATACATCACTTCACACACTTAGACAAAAAAGTCATGAAATATAAAAAATATTAAAATTGTTTCTTCAAACCAAAATTATAATGTCAAACTAGTAGGGCTTCTCCATACCAGGTGTGGTTTTTTTTACAAAAACCAAAATGGCTTGCATTTATAGAATGTGTGAGAGGAAAGATAAGAAAAGAAGTTAAAGGGTAACAATGCCACATGTAAAGGAATGAAAAATAGTTAACTTATATAGTAATGAAGTGTAAAATAGAGGTATATAATGTATAATTGGACAAATTTCCATCTGAAGCATAAAAACTCCTCAAACTAGCATAGAGGTCTTCAACTATCTTTTTAAAAACTACTTTCATGATGAGGCATCTCTTGACTTCTAAAAAATAAACTAGGGAGAGTGGACACATGTGAAATATCTTAGGGGGGTTGGAAGCATGCCATGATAGTCATCAGATGTATCCCTAACTAGTGTCCATCTTCTGGACACTTGTACTCACCATCTATAGTCATTCATCAGTCTTCTAGGCCTCATTCTTCATATTTGTCATCCAAGTGGCCTTTAGTTTCTTAGATAAATCCATGGAATAGTTTTTAGGAAACCTATATAAAGTATATTTTCCTTTCACTCCATGAGCTAGACCTAAAAATAGTCCAAAAACCAATTTCTCATCCTCTCACTAGGTAGTTACTTTGTCTTTTCAATGCATGTCCATGACTGCCTATAGTGAATGACTTAGAAAAAGTGTTTTAATACCTATAAATTATTATAAATGGACATAAGGACTTATAAAAATTACCAATTGACCTAACCAAATGATTATCATTCTTAAAATCTCCTCTGCACCTAAAAAAACATAAAAACCTACAAAAAACCCTATTTTAGCTTGTCTATACAAGCAAGGTATAAACTAATTTGATGTGATGGAGACTCAGAGATTTATCCACAAGTAAAAAACCATTTAAATGTCATTTTATAATTTTAAAATGCATTTCCATCATTTTTTTCATCATCAGGTCTTAGACAAGGGTTTATGAGGGTTTTAATAGGTTTTGATTCTTAAGCATTGTTCATAAAAACCAAAAATTGAAAATCCATATAAATCCCATTTATTTTAATATAAGGACCTTCCTAAACTATCCATGTCTCCTTGGGTCACCATGAAATCAATTCGTATAGGTATGAGTGCTTGAAGATTGTCTCTTGAGGTTGCTCTTGTATTCTATGTACCTCTAAGATATTTTTAGACCAAAAATGGATACTTTATTATTCCCTATATAAATAAATGGTTATGAATCCTAATAAAATCTCCCTTGAAGGTATTAAATTGGTTTCAAGGATTCATATGGCCTTATAAGTGAATCTAGACCCCTGTAAGGATTTAGGCCTAGTTCTAAGCCTAATTGTGCTTCATGAACTATGACCACTTTTGAGTATTAAATTTTTTGTAGAGTATTATACACATTTTATCATACTAAAATAAACATTAAAAATCCTCTTGAAGAGATATAATACTTTTAAATCTCATCCCCTTACCATTCTTGTACCCTACCTATAGTCTTGTCTTGACTGGGAGTGCCCTCTATCTGAGATAGAAAAGAGGGAATCTCCCCTATTTCCTTGGTCAAAATAAGACTATGGGAGGATAAAATAGGTCATAAATACCTTATTTACCAAATTAAAAAACTATATCACTCCCCTATGATCATAAACTATCACAAATGTCTAGGCAGACTTTTAGCATTGATGACTGTATGCAGGAATGTAGAATTGGGCTTGTCTGTAGGTTGAGGTTTTAGTTAAACCTCTTTGTTTATTTAATTTAAGAATTATGTGAAGTTGATGTAAACACTTTGGATGTGTTTTTAAACATGTTCAACATTATATATATTTTATACTCTCTTAATTGACATTCCTTCCGTTTGTCATGTACTGTGATGACTGTGTTACCCACTCAAGAAAAGGGGATTCCTATAGGTTTCTTTCCATGTTAGAAAATTGTATCTCATGCCTAGGTTATCCTTGAAGTATATGATATCATTTCATAGTTGGACATATCCATATCATGCCTTATGGATTAATAACATCCAAACTGGCTTTTCTCCATACACTATCAATCTACAGTCAAATTATAGGTGAAATTTTGAGAGTAAAGAGACCCCTATAGGTGATGTTTAGAAATTAAACTTTGTATTTCATTCTCAAAGATCCTATAAAGGTAATTAGGTCATTTATCATTCAAACCAAGTCACTTTTTTTATAGGTCATGTTTCCATTGTGTCATGTCGCATCATAAGATCATTTAGGTTTCAAGATTACTATAGATTACACCGAAAGTTTATAGTCAAAGTTTATTTGATTTGGAAACCTATATACATAGTCTTTTTTAGGAATAAATAATCAATTTATTTATCAAATAATTTTCCCTATGATTGGGATACATGATGAAAATAACTTAGATTTCCCAAACCTCAAGTTACTCTACCATGAGATGGCATTGAATATAGACAAAACCATAATTTATATAAATTAAGGTAATATGTCTCCAAATGCAAATTTTCAACTTGTAGACATGGTTCTCAAGTCCTCCTTATGGAGTGATGGTTTTACCACTACCAAAATGATGATCTAAATGCTCTTATAGCTCAATAAGGCTTCAAAAAAGTTCTAACACTATTCACTTCAACACTCTCAGACCTCTGTTGGAGTTACCTGTAGGTGAACATCATATACAAGACTGTGTATATTGAAGAATTGTTATCACAATCAATCTTAAGCCATTTTAGATTTATTTCTTACACTTTTAGGATCCTATTTTCACCTTTAAATCTTATTATTTTACCACCAATCATGACTAATTAAGGTTTCTCTCACTTGATTGTAAGTGAATGTTGCAGGAAGGCTAACTATGTATGTGTTTCTTGGCTATGTTTCACTCTAATCAATGATAGTCTTGAGACTAGACATTCACAAAATAACTGATCACCATGATATGTGATAAGTGGAAAACATAATATCCCTCTTTGTCCTAAAGACACTTATATGAGAATGACTTTACAATAGGTGAAACACTGGTCTACAACTTTAGTGGTGTCCTCAACTAGAAAACTGAGAGTGATCATGTCAACTCCTTCACACCACATGTGAAAAAAACAAATAACCATGTGATAAGGGTGGTCATGCCATTTTTGAACACTTGAAACACCTATTTTTTATATAACTATGCAAATAGAGAGAAAACTCGAAGGCCATGGGGATAAGCAGGTAGAAAAGAGGAGCAAACTTTATTAGAAATGGTTCATAGAGAAAAAGAAACTAATCCTCTAACTATGAAGATGAATTGGAAGTATAAAAAGAGTTTTATCATCCACCAAAGGCACTTGATCCAACTCACCTCCTCTTGTCTATACCATGTAAAGACTGGTTGACCATTTTTGCTTGTCTAAGAGAGTGATGGAAAAATAGAATGGTTTTTTGCCATTTTTGAGCTTGTCAAAGATACCCCAACATAGAATTGAGTTTGGGGAAGTTTAAAGGACATAATGAAGTTATCTAACATGCCATATCTGTTGTATAGACCATAAAATGAACTAAAAACTACCACTTTTCCTATCGATCTTCTTGTTTTGACATTACTCCTACATTTGGTTAGTTATAAAATATTTCCTTTGACATAGTCTAACATGAGGGATGTTGAATATTATTTTTGAACACTTATCCCTCTATGAAAATCATATAAACTCAATAAATGACTCAAAATGATTTTAAAATGACTTAGGACAAGCTAAGACAAAGGTGACAAAGGTAAAAACACATGTTTGACCTTATTAGACACCATAAGACACATTTTACACCCTAGGGGACCCCTATATTAAGTTTTAATATATAGGGGGTTGACCTAATTTGACTTGTGGTCAAATTAGTCAATAATGACTTCATGTCTACATGTATCAAGTACAAAAAGGAGATCTTGAACTAGTAGATGGTTCAAAAAATTTGTTATTAAATTGACACTTCATTTTTTATGCTTGGGGTTTAAACAAATATATTGAAGATAAGAAGACTCATTTTAATTCATTCTTTTTGTAACTTGTTTTGAGTTTATATGAACTAAATCATCTTGTGATATGTATGGATCATAGTCTCATTGTCAAATATATAATTTTCTAATGCTTACATGATTGAATAATACTATCAATCTTGTGATATATGTTTGGTATTTTATTAATAGTGTAGTTAATGTCTCCTTGTAATAAGTAACTAGATTACCATATCGAGTGAGGACTGCTCCAAGTGTATATTCTGATACATCAGTCTCAATCTCAAAAAGTTATTAAAGATATGGTAATGCAAATACTAGTGTGGAATAGAATCTACATTTTAGTTCCTTAAAAATTTCTAATTATGCACCTGACCATATGAAATTTGATTTAGAACCACCTTTGGTAACTTGATTTAGAGGCAAATTCACATGAGAAAAAATAAGTACAAATCACATGTATAAATTTTATAATCCCAAGAAACTGTGGAGTTGTATGATATTATTTGGTCATGCCCATTCCTATATGATTTAAATCTTATCTAGGTTTGTATGCACTCATAAATTTACAATGTATCCCATATATTATATTTATTTAATGGAAAATGAACATGTTTCTAATTTTACATACAACTTGTGCTTCTATAGAGTATTAACTATTTGCTGTATATGTCACAAATGTTCATCCCATATTTTTTTAAAGATTAGGATGTCACCAAGATAAAATAAAATAAATGAAGTGGTAAATAGTTTGAGAATGTTATTAATCATCAACACGAATGTGTTTATAGTATTGGTTAAGCCAAAGGGCATGCCAAACCATTCAAACAAATGTTTTTTGGCCTTGAAGACTATCTTTTAAATGTTTGTCAAATCCATAGGATTATGATGATATCCAAACTTGAGATACATTTTGGTGAATAATTTTTCATTGCACAACTTGTATATAAATTATTTAACCTTGGGAAGAGGATATAAAATTTCACTATGATTTTATTGAGAGTTATATATTCAATGCACAACCTCCACGTGCCATCCTTATTTGGTGAAAGCATAATCAGGCTACCACAAAGCATTGAGCTAGGCCTAATATGTATTTTACCAAGTTCATGTAATTTCCACTTTATCTCATTCTCTATAAATTATTTGTAGTAGAAAGATGAATTTGGCATACATAGTCCATGAATCAAATAAATAGTGTACTTCATCATGCAATGTGTATACACTTCCTTTTGTAACTAAAAGAGATCATTATATTATTCAAATATGAAATTTAATTTTGAGTTCCATCCTACTTTTATAGAAATTTAAGTATGAATTGGTGATATAAGGATGTTATTATGTTTAAACCTTGCCATGAAAAACATAATTTTATTACTATATGTTACTAGATTCTTACTCTATTTGGCACTACTAAGTGATATATCTGGAACTAATTATTTTATGTTGTATCTCTTATCACTAAAATTTGTGATAAAACTTATAGGATTTTATTAGTTGACTATTGTTGGAGTGTTGTCAATGATGTCATGGTGATGTCATATAGGTGTCCTGGTGAGTGTATAAAGTGCCTTGATAGTCTAAGTGACAATGACAAAGTGTGCAATGTGCTTGTCCTAGAATGCTTAAAGGAGGCTTGGTTGATGTTCAGTTTTTGTGTGGATAGAGATATTTAGAGATGATTATGGAGTATTGATCATGCACAAGGAGTCATATAAGATGTTCTCTATGCTTTGAGTGCTTATGTGCATAAGTGGATTTCATTTGGTTGATAATTATTTTCATCTATACATTTTGGGTCTAGTGGTAGAAAATATGAGTAGGCAGTTTACTGACATCACCATTTCCACATGTAGATGATTTAGTGGGAGTTTGTAATATGGTTTTGATCACATTAGTCTCTATTTTTTATGTACTGAGTCTCAAGTCATGTGATGAATCACATTCAAATATATGTGGGTGCAAAGTTGGGCTCTCAATAATTTTTAATAGTATTTTTTATGTTCAAATAGAGTCAAGTAAGCATGTTGATGATGTAAAAATTCATATGCTTGAAATTTTCAAGAGGAAATGGTCACATGGGTTTGTTTATTATTTTTCCTAGTTCTTATGTGCTAAATCTTAGGTCATTCTCATAAGCATGACAAAATATATGCAAGTGCAAAGTTCGGCAGATATGCATATGCAGTTTGACATTGTTTTCCCATAATTAGCCAAATTTTCATGAGGTAAGAAAGATCCAAGTAAAAAATTTGGTGATGGAATATCTCACACATGTGGATGTTTTAGAATAATATGATCATATGGGTTTATTTAGTTTTATGCCTAGTTGATTTGTACTAAATTTTAGATCATGCATTGAAGCACATCAAAAGATATGCATATGCAAAGTTGGACTTCTAGGTAATTCTTGACATTGTTGGATCTATGGTAGAAAAATTTGAGTGAGAAAATTAATGGAATTATATCTCACACATGTAAAGTTTTTAGGAGTAGTTTGACACATGATTAGATTCTCCTATGTGAGGAGATCTTATGGTCCAAATTTGAGAACATGTGAGTAAGGGAGGTAAAAGTTATTGAGGCTAAAGGTTGGATTCTAAGATAGATTACAATGGTTCCCATACATAGTCAATTTTTTATAGGGTAAATTTTGAACATCTCGATAGAGAACATGGCTCCAAGATGTCAGAAAGCAATGAGATGGTGCCAAGTGTTCAATGTTTAACATTATGTAGAGATAAATATCAAGCTTCTTCCAAGGATAAATGGTGAGTAATTGATTATATAGATAGAGATAAATGGTGTTTATTAAAGTCAAGAGGTAAAATTGACAAATATTTATCATTTTTAAAGACCAATCTATGTATAGAATATTGACGGTGCACATTGAGTCAAAGTTGTCAGATTGTACAAGATGAGGTCAATTAATAAAAGATTAAAATTTGGGAATTGGTGAAATATGGATTAAATTTAAAATAAGATCAAAAATTCATATTTAATATAAAGATGATAGGACATGAGATGCAAGCAATGTGTTCGATGTTTAACTATGATCATTTGAATTTAACAAAAGAAATACTACTATTTGGTTTTTTAGCTATAACTTTTGATCTATGAAGAATTTGAACATGAAGTAAAAAGAGAATTTGTATAAGAATCAAAGGTGAATATAGAAATATAATTTTTAATATATGAAATTATTTACAGTCAAATTTATGAAGGTTTAAAGTTGACTATGTATTCGTGCATGTTATGCAAGTAACCCAAAAAGGGTATTTTAGCTCATTCTGATGTTGTTTCAATGTATCATGATGAATTAGATATTTGGGAGTGTTTTATACTCCATGAGGATTATATATGTGAATTATTAAGGTTTTATAAATTGTATACAATATGATCAAAGGTTTACAAGTTGACTGTTTATTCGTTCATGGTGACTGTGTGCATAGAATGTTGTTTGAGCAAATTATACTTAAGTAAAAGGGTACTATGATGGTTATTGGAACTTAAGGAGGACATATAGATCATGTATAATGGTTCTATACATTTGTAAAGTGTTCTTATATTTCTTAGTTTTCTCATATAAGTTTCAAAGAGCTGAATGGGTCTCCATAGGACCTAAATGTGACTTAGGCTTATTTGAAAGAGAGTTGTGCTTATGTGTGACCCATGTAAGATGACTTAAGGGTGAAGGAATGTGTTTTAGAAAATAATAAAAGATTATAGACTTGATAATTCATGAATTCTCTATATATAGTGAAATCAAATGTGTTAGTTTTTAGATGAGTGAGTGAGACTAGTGTAAGGTGTATGTGAGAATTATGGAGTGAAGGAGAGGTAGAGTGACCATTTGATGAGTTGATGATAAGAGAAAATTATTGAATATTTGTATGAACTTTATGTTTATGATTTCATAATATTTATTTTTGAGTTCGAGGATATGCAAAGAGGTCTAAGTGTGCATATGAGGATAGTTTGAGTGAAGGAGAGAGATTGTGGCATGTCTATGTGAGAGGCCTGTATGAGATAGAGAGAGAATTTGTGTAGGTGTTAGAGAAAATAAATATCCATAATTAGGTGTTGAAGACATTAGTTATAAGGTGGAGGTGTTCACTTCAAAGGAGGGTTTAAAGGAATTGATCTTCCTTAGCGGTAGTTGCTCCTTATGAAATAGGTGCTTCACTAAATGCCTTTGATCGAGAGGATATGATCAATGTTTTTTAGTCTAAAGGAGTTGACCAGTATCTTATTTGTAATTTATTATAGGATAGTAGTCTATGTGTTCTAAGCTTGAGAGTGGGTTTTATTCCCCATGAGGGTTTCCTATAGGAACTATGTGTTGTGTTTAATATTGTGTATACATTTAATAAATGAGCTCTCTTATTAATATTGCTTGATCAAGTTGATATATGATAATTGTTTAATAGTTTGAAAGGATTGGAATTTAAATAGAAATATCTAGGATCACTGATTCACCCCCCTCTTAGTGATTATACCTCTAACAACTATATGTCAATGGTAAATATAGGGTTATCCTATTAAAACATCACATACCTATAATGAAGTAATATTGTAAAGGAATATATCTTTGAAAGGATTGATGTTTTACACTAATTAACACTATTGAGTGATGTTTCTTGGATCCCATACTAAACCATAAGTGGAGTAGGCTATGGGTGAAGTGTAAGTGGAAAGTTTAGTTTGTGAACTGATTCAGGATAAATTATGTTCTTCTAACTTCCATCATCAATAATGAAGTGTATTGGTTTATCATTAGCCCATATTTGAGAATAAAACACTCTCTATACTTCCTTTATGTACATAGGGGTAACATATATATTTTTAGTACTGAATATGGCACTGGTTTCAAATTCCATTGTTTGCTTACCCTTTTTTAGAGTCATATTTATTGTACTAGTTTCTTCAAGCTATGCAAGTTGAGTTTTCCTAGCATGACACTCATCATTAGAGTGATTACTAGAGTTATAAGCTGAACACTAATTTATAATCTTGGATTTCTTATCTAGGTCATTTTAAAACTATTGATTTTTTGTGGAGGACATTTAGAACCATTTCATGATTTATAATTTCATATGGAAGGTTTACACTATTACTTAGTTTGAGACTTTGAATCTTATACATTAATCTTGGCCTTGGAATTTAATTCAAAATTGTAATAAATATGTAGGATTTTATGATTGAATATATCTATAGGAAATTGATATCTAACTGGATATGTAACCTCAAGCCTGACCTATACTTCAAAAAGACATTTTTCTCTGAATATTGAATACCTAGCTTGGAAACCAAAGTATGAAAAGTTTTTGTGTACTCATGGATAGATTGATCCTTCCCTTAGTGTGAATGAAATCAATTGATGTACTGGTCATCATATTTTTCAACAAGGTAATATTTTTCTTTAGGTACTCCTATGAAAATATTCCATGTGTTTATAGATGTGTATAAATTAGCCTCATCTTCATAATTCTAATGTGAAGTGTAGTAGTTTTCACACCATTTATTTATGGATAAATAAACTTTTAGAAGAGTAAATATAATATTTTCTTGGATAGATAATTGATTAATTATGTATTATGAAGAGATTAAGTTAGATGAGTTATATAGGGAATTTGCATCTTTTTACCTTAAAAAATAGGGATCTCTAGATTGATTTGTACCTTATATGGCATGTGAACAACAAATGGTCAATGTGAAAGAGAGGTGTTGGAGGGAGTTTTCATCTTAATAAATAATGATAAATTATCAACAATACTTGATCATTCACATGCATGACATTCTTAAAAATATTCATGTTGTCTTTACAATGCATTATCTATCATAATATGGAACATTTATGAAGTTGGAATCATTGAGGATTTTAACACCATTCAAGGATGTATAGGAAGGTATGATAAATGGGCATGTGTCTTGAACTATAACTCCCTATATTTAGACCTATTATGAATGGGTATATAAATAGAGATGAAGTTCAAATACACAATGATACCACTCAAAAATGATATGAAGGGTGTATGCCTTGATACCACTTATGTAGGGCCTAAAAAGAGACTTGGAGGACAACCTAATTAAATGGATTTATGCATGTTATATATGGAAGTAAATTGTAATATTATAGAGGATACAAAATTACAATGTGTAAATGAATAAAATCAAAAAGTGATGTAGAATTCTAATACAAAAGTTGTATTATACTAAGCTATTTACAAAGCTAAGAGCTTAGATGTATGGTGTTTATGTACTCCTACCTTCATTCTTCTCTATGTAATTCACATAACTAATAATAAATAATGGAAGTTTACACTAATTTAAAATGAAAGTAAATGAAGCATTAGTTGAATATCTAAAACATTTGGTGGCAACCACTTCATAACTGATGAGGATAGTGACATCATCAACCACCATTATTTATAGATTATGCACTAGACAATTGGTACTAAAAAACTATACAATAACTATTAATAAGTATTAGATCTTATCGATTAGCACGTAGGTGTTGACCTTAATTCAAAAACTATTGACATAATCATAAAGTTAACTGATCAATGTTATAGTGGTCACACTTTAGGATCTATTGGATAGGATTGAATTCATGGAGAAAATCTATATAGAGTAGTGAAATCCAAAATAATAATCCAAAGGAAGAAGATAGTATTCAAAATAATAAACTTTCATTAATAAACATTAGCCAAAAATCACATAAGAAGGTTCCTTATGTAGGTGAAAAATAGACAAGTCCCATCATCCTCATGCATGTGGGATTATTTTACCCTTAAGGACCCTTATTAATCCTAAGCAAGCTGGTTAGACTATGTAGACAAAATCTAGTGGGGAAAAAGTCTCTACTAGAAACCCCTTAAGTGTAGCTTAGGTGGGTAGAAGAATTGGGTCCTAATACAAAGGCCTGATGAGGTAACCAAATACATAGAGATGATCCCCTAGAGGAGGAAGAATATGAAGCTACTCAAACCCCAAGAAGAGTTTGAAAATGAAAATACTTACCATCAATGAAAGATTTGGTGAATATATCAATAATTTGTTTCATTGTCTAAATGTTGTAGAGATCAATGACCTGATCATGGATGAGATATCAAATGAAATTCATGTGAAACTCGATATGTTTAGTCCATTGATGGAGGAACATATTCTTGTATATCTAAATTATGATTTGGTTGTCGTAGAAGATGAATGTTGTTTATCTAAACTAGATGCCAAAATCAATAAAGATCCCTTAAATCTAAATAGCCTTAGTGGTAGCATTAATATATCCTCTATATTCTACCTCTATAAAAGATAAAACAATATCATTTTGCTTATTACTTGACCAACTAATTAGACCCGAACTAAGTTTGAAACTATAGCCTGAAGTAGACTTGTGATTCTCAATGTTTCCATCCCAATATAAATTTGTATAATTAGTCAAGTCGATGTTCCTTCCCACTCCATAGTGAATCCTATAACTATTTAGTACCTTGAATGTAAGGGAGTATTAACTTAGCTGATTTCCAATTTAGCTCATGTGGTTCTTACATGAATCTAGATACCATGCCCATTGTATATGAAATATCAAATCTAGTGTACATAAGGTAGATGAGACTTTTAATATATTTTTGATATGAGGTAGCATCAACCAAATGAGATGGATAATTAGCTTCAAGTTTTAAACCAAATAGAAAAGGTGTTAGAGTTGGATTATATTCAGCCATGATAGACCATGCAATCAAATAAAGAGCATACTTAGATTGTGCAATAGTAATCCCAAAGTAAAAAATGAGAAATTTAAATCTTAAATAAGTAATATAACAGGCCCAAGTTATTCATTGATAACATGTTAGACAAAGCAGTTCTCACTAATATGATGGTGGATGGAGAACTCCCTATGATCAATAGGTCATCCATGTAGAAAACTAGAATCAATAATGAATCATCTTATTGTAAAATATAGACCTTTAGAGTCTGAATGACATATGGTGAACCCAACTAAAATAAAAAAGGATTTCATCTTGGCATATCAAGCTTGAGGAACTTGTTTTAGGCCATAGATAAATTTTCAAAGCTTACAAACTATGGAGTAATCTTCTACAAATCCTTGTGGTTTCTCCATATATATTTCCTCTTTGAGGTCACCATGAAGAAAGGCATTCTTCAAATCCATTTGATGAACATCCTAGTGATGTGTTGCATAAATAATGATAGTGAGTTAGATTGAGTTCATTTTGGAAACTAGGGTGAATGTCTTGGTGTAGTCAATGTGAGGCACCTGAGAAAAACCCATTTATACCAAACATGTTTTGAACTTATCTACAGATCCATTTTCTATAAATTTTGTTCACTAGATCCACCTACATTGAACAAGTTTTATACCCTCAGGAAATGGGACTAAATCCCAAGTTTTGTTCCTATACAAGGAACTATACTCCTCTTCTATAGTAGTATCCCACTCAAAAGTTCCCAATACCTCATGAAACAATTGAAGATCAAAATCATATGTAATGAAATAATGTGTGGTATTCTAGAAATAGGAATGGTTTGGATTTTGTTTTATGGATATCCAAGCCATTGGCCAACACTTTACAATGTCTATTTAGCATAAAGAGGACCCATACTTAGAGAGTTAGGAGGGGATTCCTTATCCTCTAAAGATAATATATGATAAGGAGTAGGTTGATCAAGCCAATCCAAATTTTTAGAACTATCATAAAATGCAAGTGAATCTAAAGAAGGGTGAGAGGTGTCAAGTGTGGATTCAGAAGGACCCTTTATAAAGTGAACACTGCTCTTAATGAATAACTCACAAGTGGTGGGATGGAGAAGCCTATATTTATTAACACCCTTAGTATATCCAATGAAGATGTAATACTAACTCTGAGGTTCCAATGCCTTAAATTTCTTCTTTGGAATACAAGCCAAAACACTCAAAAGTTCTCTACTATGGGTTTTTGACTACTCTAAGCTTCAAAAGGAGTGGTTCCCTTCAATGATTGGGAGGAAGTTGGTTTTGTATATAAAAAACATAGCTGATGGCCCTAGCCCAATACTAAGGTGAAAGAGACTTAAAGTTTAGCATACAATTGGCCATTTCCTTTAAGGACCTATTTTTTCACTCTATAACACCATTTTCATGAGGATTATATGAAACTATATGCTACAGTTTAATATCTATATATAATTACTCAAAATGGTTACTTACATACCACTATTATCAGTATGTAAAATCTTTATAGATTTACTTGTTGGTTTCTCTACAAGTGCCTTAAAGTATTGAAAATGGTCAAAGACCTCATATTTATTATTAATAAACAACACCCAAGTATGTCTCAAAAAGTCATCGATGAAGGTAAGCATGTATTTATTCCTATTAAATTAAGGTTTTAAAAATGGGCCAATAATGTCACTATGAATAATCTCTAATATCTATTTAATTATTTATGATTTAACCTTGTCATACTTCTCCTTAGGATGCTTACCAATAATGTAACCCTCACAAAATATATTAGATAACTTTTCTTGTGGAAACCTTAAACCATGTCTTAATGACTAAGTTGTTCCATGTAGCGATAGTTGAGATAGCTGAATTACTCATGCCATAATTTACTCATCTCATTTGAATGAGTGAGAATTATAGAAGAGGGTTGATCAAGAGACAAATTTGAGAAAGTGTACAACCTAGATTGGTAATCTACTTTCATAAATGCAATAATGGAGTCACTATTATTTTCCCTAATAAACATAGATTTGGGTGTGAAATCAACTCTCTTGCTTGAATCGATGTGAGTGATATGGTAAAAAGATAGGAGATTGGTGGATAAAGAGGGAACACATAGAACATCATGAACTATCCCATCATTTACTTCAATAGATCCACTCCTACTAGCTTCTATGGAAGTATCATCATCCAATAAAATGGAATGCATAGAACAAGGCTCCAAGGATGTGAACATGTCTTAGGATGAAGCCATGTGGTGTGAGGAACCAAAATCAATAACCCAAGTGGAAGGCAAGGATATAACTACAACAAGTATTTTTCCCTTATCTTTTCCCTTCTTACTATATTTATCCTTGGAATACCCTTGTACTGATGAATTATGAGTCAAAGAATTAGAAACACTGATATTGTGCTTCTTGAGCATTTTTTAGCTGGTCAATCTACTTCATGCATTTGGATTCATTGTACCCTAATTTATTACAATATTTACATGTGAGTCACTCTTTATTGGATTTCATATGTAAAAAAGAGAACTCTTTTGATGCTTTTAGATTAGCATCATATTTTTGACCCTTTCTTTGCTTTGGGTCCTTATTCTATTTCTTCTCCTTGCTACTGAAAGCCTTATATTTGTCATGACTCATAATCAAGGCATGAGATTCAGAGGACTTTAATGTACCCATTTGAATGAGCTTATTTTGCTCCCAAGTTAAGTCAGCATCAAAGTCATACATGGGTGACATGGTCCATGTAGCTCCAAGGGAATGCTTGGAGACATTGAAGGTAGAAATGAATACATATTAGTCAGATCTCAATTTGGAAAGGATGGAAATAATTGATTGATCATTATTTTTATCAATAATGCATAGTTTCAACTGTAACTTGAGTGATTTAATTTTTTTGAAGAAATATTGCATCTTATCAAAGTTTTTTGGGCTCAAACTAATGAGCTCATTCTCCAACTCATGACCCCTCATTTAAAAATAATTTCCAAAGACTTTATCTAATAAGTTACACACTTGATTTGGAGTTGTTTCATATTCAATATGAAAAAGCAAGTCATAAGACATAGATAGGAAAAATAGACCATATGATTCATCACTTTGGTTGTAACACTTCATATTCTCTACATTAGGTGTCAGTTTTATTTTTGTACCCATTATGATTTGATATAAGCTTTTTATCCTAAAGATGATTTTATCTTGGACTTTCCACTCATGATAGGTGAATGGTGTAATAATTAGAATATAGATGAGATCCATAATGTATACAGGAAATATGTGTTGAAATGCATGTGATATATACTAGGAATTTAAAACCCTAGAATATGTAGAGTTTATAATTCATAAATCATTAGAATATCACCAATGTGTTTATATTTAAAAAACATACACTTTTAAAAAAAATGGCACTTTGAAAGGAGTAACAGGCTAAAATTTATGTGCATTTGAATGTTTCTTGCTATCAAAAATAATGATATTCTCCACTTTGCATTAATTGAAAAAAATTGGGTGTGCAAGAGTTTTAAATATTTCATGTGGCAACTTCCCAAAAAAACTTATGCCATCTTTGAGCAAAAGTTAATCAATTTTGGGTTGGCCATAACTAAGGGATTAATTCCCATATGACTAGGGGATATAACCAAATTTTTGTGCTCTCCCCTCTTCTCCCTTTGATTAATGTGATTGATGTGGGTGCTACACAACCCTTAAAATGACCTATTTTACAAATGAATAGTATCACACCTTATAATCAAAAATTTGAAAATCATGCACACATCACCAAAAGGAGGAGTCCCTAACCCTAAAATTGATGGCCTTAAGACCATTACCCCATCTAGGAGTAGATCCATGTTGCCACATACTTGGAGGATGGTCTCTGAACTTACAAATTTATGAAGGCATAGAGGGTGTTGGTCTTATGTGATATGTGTCATTATGTATTGGGTGGCTACGATGATAGGCCTTTAGCCTCATGAATTCATGAGCACATAGAATTTTACATCACTGCATATTAGGTGGCTAGGCCAATAGGACTTAGCCACATAAAAGTGAGGGTGTGGGCATGCATCATCATTCATTAAAAGGTTAGGCTAGTGGTCCTTCGGCCCCATGAAGGCAAAAATGTGTGTGTGGCTTGGATTGTGTCACTATGAAGGTAAGGGTCAAATAGTTAGGTCTACTTGGGCATGAAAACATGCATGTATTCAGAGTTTACATCATTATGCAGATGAGGGCTAGGTGGACAATAATGTCCAATTTTTTTTGAAGTGTCTAAAATTTGTACAAATCACTAAAACTAGCTAGAAATTGGTGAAAAATCCTACAAGAATAACCTATATCTTAAAAAATCTATACATATTTATGCAAATATAGAAAATATCCACTTGAAATTTTAAAAAGCCCATAAAATGTTTTCCAATTTGAGTATCAAGTCGTAAATAATCTATAGTTTTTCAAAAAAGTCTTCAAACCCTCCAAAAATGTCAAAAACTGGGTCATGTTTATATCTAATCCTATGGTTTTGACACTTTATGATGCTATTTATTTTTTCTTTGGAGACCCTGAATGGATAAATCTACATAGATTTATGAGAAATCCCACCAAACCCTTGAAAGTTAAAATCAAGAAAAACACCTGAATAAGCTGAATGCTAGATCTCACAATAGGAACAATGGCATTTGGCTACCATAAAATATATAATACCATGTGGAGTGGGCCACACTTGAGGATCTGTTAGATAAGATCGAATTCATGGAAAAAACTTGTATGGAGTAGTAAAATCCAAAGGAAGAAGCTAGTCTTCATAATAAGAAAATTGCATTAATAAGCATTAGCAAAAATTACATAGGAAAGTAACTTATATAGGTTTAAAATATACAATTCCCACCATCCTCATGCATGTGAGATTATTTTCCCCTTAAGGACCCTTATTAAACCTAAGCAAGCTGACTAGATTGTGAAGATAAAACTCAGTGGTACAAAAGTCTACACCAACAAGCAAGTGAAATGAACTATTGTAAAAACTAATGACATAAATCCTCCTTAATCAAAGACACCTATAGTAAACTGTAACTATTTGACTATTTGACTATTGATATTACTGTGTTAGGATTAAAAATTAATGATCTGGGATATGGTGATAATCAACTTAGGATTATGGATAATTCTTGTATATACTAGGCTAATCCTAAACATTTTTATTAATAATACGTCACTATATGGATAGGGTGTACAAGAGTAAAATGTGCACACACAAGTCCAAGTATGTAAAAGTCTACCAAAGTGTCTAATAAAATTTTTAGGTGACTACAAATGGTTACATATGATTTAGAAAATTTTTCACTCATTTCAATTCTTTAGATATATACATTTTATAAAACATGATGCATTTAACTAGTTCTATTGAAATGAGTGATTTCAACACATGTTTTTCAATCCCTCACATCAAATATTTGGGCATATATCCAAATATTTTAGAATTTAGAAAATAAATATTGATAAAACATGATTGAGTGAATTTTATTAAACTTGAGCAAATTGATAACACAAAAAATGTTCCATTTGTCTGCTTCCTTGATCAATAAGTGGATTAGGTTTGAAAAATTCTAGTAGAAGTGGTAGTTATGTCTAGGATTTTTCTAAAACATTATCATCAAAATAGAGTTTGTTTTTTAGTATCATGGTTTGCTTTCCACCAGGTGTAGTCATTCATATCCCCCTCTCAAATTAAAATTTTCAAATTGATACAACATTGACTACTTATTGAAATTATCCAAAGTTTTTGAGGTATGTCCACTTTACAGATACATCAATTTTATGTGGATGGATCCTAATTTAATCATTATTTAATTCATCCTTAATTCCCTAGGTATGTTAATGTACATTATTTAATTTATCACTTTATACTTTGACATATGTAAGCAACTAGTCACATATGCATGTAAAATTAGGGTAATTATATAGACACCCAATTTTAGTACAAGTCCCTTTTCCATAGCATCTTTACCAATTTTTGCACACTTCGTCAGTTTTTCTATATTTGGTTATTTTTAGGAATATTCCTATCCTATACTAATCTATCTATGACCTCTTACCTTCTATATGTATTTAATATTCATCAATTTTAGATTTTAAGCCTAATTTGACTATTTAATAAGCTACTTAAACCCATTTTGAACATATAACTCTCTTGGGACATATTTAAAAAATATAGGTCTACCAATAAATATGTATTCCAAAATTACCTTGTACCAATTTAGAATGTTGTGAATCTATCCCATGCATTTTTTGGGTCCTTATGGCTTTGACTAGATTCACGTGTCTTTTATTTTGCATATCATTACTTTTTATGGCCATTTCACATGCCATGCCATATAGAACCATATATATGTAGATCATTCATAGTTATTTACCAAGTATGAATTAATAATGAATTACTTATCTATTTTCCATGTTAGAGCCTTTAATTTATATATCTCTTGCTATACTTGTGATAGAGTCTTCCACCTTGATACTTCAATATTATTCAAGTTATTTTAATGTCATCCACTTGTTTCAAATGAGGGTTTAAGAAAATGTTCATATATTTAAATCATCACTTTTAAGGAAGTCTAGGTTGAAAACCTTGATCGATATTCCATTTACACCTCATAATAATTATGTGTTTGATAATAGCATGCAAGATACATAGACACAATTCCCTTGAGGTTTATTGACTCAAATAATTCTAACCATTCTATTTTGTGTTATGGTTAATTAGGTCAAGAGAGGATTAAGACATCAATTTATACATTATTCTTGCTAATTCAAATAAATGCAATCAAAATACTATATGACATAAGGATTGAGATTGACACAAAAAATATAGAATCTAGAAATGTGTGCAATATAGATTCAATTCTTAATAAAAAATTGATCATTTATGATACACAAATAATATTTAGTGGTTGAATCTACCTTGAACATATTTTTTTATATATAATTAGTATTTGAATCTTAAGTAGTCCATATTTCACATAGATCTAATTCTCTTTTTTAGACAACTATTGCACTCTTAGAATCCTAATATTTTGCCTAGGTGTGATTGTTTCTTAACTTTCACTTTTCATATTGTCATTTCTTGTCAAAATGATTTCCTTATGACTTATTTACTTTTTTATCACTTAGGACACATAATTTACTATTTTAGACTTTTATATTCTATATCTTTACCATGTTGTCATTTTATCTACTATGTACAACACATTTCCCGTTGTGCACAATTTTGTTAAAACACTAACATGTCATAAGGTCATAATGTTATTATAATTTTGTATTGAAAAACCATAAGTAAATGTCCAATTTCCACCATTGTAATCTAAGTGACCACATTTATTTAGGTTATTTTTATCAAAAAACATTGCTTTTGAATGTTGCCACATTTTGGATACATGTATATCAAGGTGTTTGTAAATGGAAAATAGTCACTTTTGATTGTAATTTTATGGATGTGCATGATCTTATATGAATACCTTGATGTATGTAATGTACAAAATATCTATTGCAATTTCATTTATGAAATGTGTCAACATATAAAAGGGAGGTTATTTGTTTGAATAAATACAACATTCATATATCGTCACATTGAGATAAACAACTAATAAAGTTATTGATATATTGGGGAATAATTCTAAGTCATAATTTATGACTAAATATATGAAGTCTGTCATTTTAGTCTAAGTGACCATATGTATTTGAGTAATTTGTCAAGTAATTCACCTGGCTTGTGTATGTTGTTACATTTTTAAGACATGTCTATCGAGGTGTATGCAATTATAATATATGATAAATATTCCATTATATATATAATTTATGTATTTGTATAACCTTATACATGGAAAACTTGATAAACATAATGTGTAGCCCATATAATGAAATATAAGTTGTAAAATGTGGCATCATGGAGAAGGGACATGATTTGTTTGACACAATAAATTTTTTGTATAAGTTACCACATTAATATAAGAATATACTAAAGTCACTAACATATTGGTCCATTATGTGTTTTTTCTTAGTTAATCCCACTATCCTACATAGACTTGACTATGCACAATAACTAAGACACACTACACTGGCATATCACTCAAGCCAAAAATATATCATCAATAAGCCCATTATGATAAAGAGATATAAAGATAAAAAATTATGTATATCACATCATAAAAACCCTTATCAAACTAAAATATAAATATTGTCAACTAATCAATACTTAACATAAAATTTAAATCATTTTATACATTGAGGCTATGAATGATTAGGAATAAGTATTTATACTTCAAATAAATTTAAAATTGTCTTAAAATAATCAATCTTATATTCAAAACTTGAAATTTATCTAAAATATTTGCATCTACAAACATGTGTGTCAAATAAGAGGTCGCGTGTATGTTTGGATCTTTTTAATAAATTTTTAATTTATGTTGGGACTCGTATTATCTTCCATTTACTTAAGTTTTCCTTAAAAATTTAATTTTCATTCATTATAGGCCATTGATAATAATTTTATTCAATATGAAATGCTTGAAAACCTATAGATCAACTATTTACCCTAGTATGACCTTGGATGCTCTTAGAATGACCAAATCACTATTTTAGGGATTTTATCTAACCATAATTATGGGTCTATGGTTATTATCTAAACATAATCATGGGCCATGGTTTTATTCATATGATTTTTTTTTCTTTTATGTCATTTTATATGTTTCCCATGTCATGATTGTTGATTTCACTCTTTTCCATGGTCAGCCTATTTACACATGTTTTTTAATTTGAATTGAAAGATACTTATGTATACACATTCACCCTAAGACATTCAATCATGAATTAATTTGAATAAATATTTCAAATTATTATCAAGGAGCATGCACATTGATCATATTATACAAATATTCCCATTTCTATCCATTACAGTGTTGTGGTTACATAATTGTACTAAAAAAAGTTTACATTAAGAGCATCTATGTTTAACATTGATTATGTAGGGAGAGGGGGTGAAGTATTATCTCTCACTTGTATTGGTTCACTCAAATTATTAGATCTACATTGTGAAAAATTAAGACTATGCCAAAGGAGAAGACATTATGATAGTTCTACAAATCAACATAACAATCTGAGCAAGGATATTTTGTATCTACCCTTGAGGAAGCATCCCAAAAAGTTTTAGACCCCTGGGAGAAAAATTTATAGAATATTATCCACTTAATATAATCAACCAAAAATTTCTAGAATATACCCCACATGTTTGGTCAAAACTAACTTCTTTTTTTCTAAATAATTTCTAGGTGTTTTTTGTCTTACCATCTAGACCTATTTTCACTATTTTTAGCCTCATATACTATATAGGTAAGTCAAAAATAAATATATTTTGTATAAATTTCCTTTGTCAAGTTTCAATCATTTGAATATCCATTTTGTCACATTTTAGGGTTGAAATTATTATCATATTTATTTTATTAATATTATAATGATGATCTAGATGTAAAATTATGATAGTTTAATTTTGACCTATTGGACCATGTGAATATATGAATGTATTGAGTGTTATTTGTATTTATTTGACTCCTCATGAGTATGAAATTAAAAAAATTAATATCCAAGAACCAATTACTAATAAAATATATCTTAATTTTAAGCAAAGTAGCCTAGTTAGTTTTGAAACTCAATGTATGCTATAGAATGTTGATTCTTGTGTAGAAGCTAATGTGAATTAAAATATTTAAAATTATTGGGTTTCAAATATTTATTTAAATGATGCCAATGATGAAAATTATTGTATATCTATTCTTTCTAAAAATAAAATGTTTAAAATGATTGTGTTCCTCGATTTCCCTTGAATGCAAGTGTCAAAAAAGATTCCTTTGAATACAAATGTTTCTATTTATAGTCCTTCCTTGAATGCCCATATTGAAAATTATGTATCTCAAGATGAAAAATCCAATGATATGAATGAGAAACATGGTCACTACTTTATTAAAAAAAATTGAATATATGTTATGGAAGATCCTTCACATTTTGTTCAAATTATGGAAATATTGAAAGAAGTAGCTAGTAAAAATTTGTCCCACGATGCTCCTACTATTTATAATGATTATTCATATCCTTATTTATGAAACAATCCTATGTTTTACACCAATAAAAATATTATACCGTTAAATAAAAACATTCATAGTTTGGTTATTCCAACCCATGAGATTGTAATTATGATGCATGTAATATGTAATCTATAAAGACAAGTAAAAAAATTATCTCTAGATTCCATTGCATACAATTCTTGGGTTGGTTATAATGATATATATGATTAATATATAGTGCCTAAGATTATTCATTCTCATCTTCCTCATTATTTTATAATGCATATAATTTCCTTATTTGATAGGCATGGATATCCTTATTTACATATTGAGTGATTTTGTGATTCTCTCAAGAAGTATGGTGCTAATGATAGAATATTGCTTAAGAAATTTATTATAATATTAATAATCCATGATTTATATTGATTTAATATTATATATAGTGGTTTATTACACACCTTAAATTAGAATTGGATTTAATATCATGATTTATCAATAATAAGGGACCACGTGATACATTTGATCATATTACAAACCTTTTTCAAGGTCAATTTGAGCATGTTCATTATTACATTATTAGATTCAAGATAAAAATGCATGTTTGATATATCAAATAAAAAATCTAAAGAAATAATATATATTTATTTCACCCCCTCCCAAGGATAAATTCTTTTTCCACTACTTACAATTTTTATATCTATAGATGAATAAATTTGGTCATAAGTACATGACAATGCTAATTCTTTATTAGTAGTAGACTTAAAATCACAGAGTGTAAATGAATGAAAAGTGTGAGATGCATATAATTTTTTGTAACACATATTTTTTTTCCTATGTACGTATCCCAAAAGACTAAAAAATATAAAATGACTCATTTGAGCTAGAAATGGAAAGATATAATGCAAAACAACTATTATCAGTCTGGATTACACCCTTGAGGTAGGGGTTTCAAACCTACCTCATCTAGATGATAAAATTGAATTCATATTTAGGTGTGGGTATCCCAATGAATGAGGTGAGTCTCTAGATTTAGGGATAGCTCCCCTGATGCATCATCTATGTTTAAATCACTAAGCTTACTTATCTTGGCAAGGAAAATAAATAGAAAAAGACTTGAAAACAAACTCTAAACTATAGGAGGTAATGAAAAAATGTATTAAGTATCATCTAATTGATCTTTAAACAAAAATTATGGAAAAAACAAGGGACAATAACTAACACACTCTCTCCAAAAGGACTCTTACACATTAATATTTCACATGGAGGCCATGCCAAATGCCTATAACCTGAGGGTGATGAATGAAAGGTCTGATAAAATAAACTACCAATTAGTTTACACTACAAGCATAATCCTGGGAACCTTCACACACCATGTGACCTACATAAGACCAATCCACTAGCATCTAGGTGAGATACAAGGACCTACAAAGGGAGAAAGGATTTAAACACTAATGCAAATCAAACAAGTCTTGAAACACACTAGAGACTAGTATGGAGAAGGCTAAATCAATCCTTGTATTATCTCAAAGTCTCAAAGATACAAATGGGTAGAGTTTTTTCATACCCAGTTGAGGGATATTTTTACAAATCATCCTAGGCCAATTTATAGAAAGATACGAGAGAGATAGAGGAAGAGGATGTGGAAAAGTCAATAATCACCATCATCCATCAATTACAACATTCATGAGAGTAAGAAAATAGTTTCATAACTCTCTACATGTGTTGACTTGGTGGCATAATGGCCTTGATATAAGGTGGCTTAGTGGTTGATTGAGGAGTTACAAGGTCATCTCTCAAAAATAAGTTACAAAGAGATTCTTTTGACATCTTGACCTCCATGCATCATCATGCTCCATTACTTATTTACTACATAGTAACCCATGCTTTCTTAGAATATTTACATTTATTATTGAATTTCTAAAGGATTATCTCATGCTATACTAGAGTGAAACTTAGATTCATATCCCTTTACACTCATTTTTTCCATCAAAAACTTCTAGTTTAACCTTCTTGGTACAAGATTGATCACCTTTCTTCTCTCAGGCCTAGTTGACCAATTGCAAACCATACTATCCCTATAAAGGCCTCTTCAATGACTTGTGAAGGACCACAATACTTTTTTATTGTCTTAATAATCTTATACCATTGGTTAATAATACTTTTAGACTTCAAAACCCTGCAAAATAACATAAAGACTTGCAATATCTTATTAAACTTTCAACTTCCATAGGCGCTTTGCTTGATAATTTATAAACTTGAAACATGATTGTTATTCACTTGGAGGTCCATTCAATACTACTATAAAATTATATCAATGGTATTTTTGAAGTTTCTATACCATTGATGACCTATACAAGGTTTGTAAGCTTGCTCTTTTTATGCAAACAAAAAGATAGTCTTCATCCAAGCTTTGTTTCTTAGTTTGAAATCTATTCTATTACCATGGGAGTCTCTTGAAAGGCTTGTAGGAGATAATTGTACCTATACCTAGGTCTGATAGGTATATTCAATTGGTTAAGGAGCTCAAACCACTCAAACATCATAAAAACATCCACACATATGGCTAATTATTATTTATATATATGTCTATGAGGTATTTGTTATAGGCCTAGATTTCACCCTAGCTGAGTAATGGATTATTCAGGTCCTCTACTAAAATCTAGTCCAACATGGGAATGACCCTAGGTTATGGGTGACCTAATCCTGGGTCAGGCCTATAGGATTTTTAATGAGGCTAGCTCTTTTGATGCATCACTTAGCCCATTTCCACTAAAACCTTCTAATTACTGGGGTGAAAAGGGAGAGAAAGATAAGTAAAAGGGAAATTTATTCTAATGTTGGTGATACACCTAAATTAATTATTCATCCACTCTATTTTAAATTTTAAAAAACATTAATGAGATAAGCAAAATACTGAATCTACAACTCAAAATATTTGTTATGCATCAATATTTCATGTAAAAATTTACTAAATGATCAAAACCTAAGGGAAGTGATGGAGTGGCCTAATTCAAGAAACTTAACCAGTCAATGTATCCATATGCTAGCTTTAATCAAATGATGTTAAACACTAAACATGACCTACATAACAATATGAATTAGTAGCTAGGTGAAATCAGGACTTGACAAGGGAAATACTTCCACCACATATGTGAATCAATTGACATGAACAAACTAGACTAGCATAATGAAATCTTAACATAGTCTTCTATTTGTCTCAAGAGGTTACAGAGCTCAATATCAGCATAGTCTAGTCATGCCCAAGAGAGGGATCAATTTCAAGTCTTATAAGCTTGTATATATAGTAGAATAGAATGAGAGAGATGGGAAGGGATGCATGGGAGAGTGGAAAAGGGGTCATAATTACCAAGATCACATCCTCCTTAAGCTCTTTATTGTATTAATGTCATTATAACTCTATCTGGTATGAAAGGATAGAACATGAAGGTTAAGACCACTACAGGAAGTAACCAATCCATCACATGAATCCTTCTCAAGCTCTTCTGCATTAATTCCTTTCATGGTAAGGACAAGATCCTCATATTCATGCACCTGACAGATCTATGATCATTTTTCCACCTTATTGTAATATTTGAGCATAGGTCTACTATAAATGAAAACCAATCAACCTATTAGTTTTCATATAGTCATAATTACAATGAATATCTATAGGTTGATTGATCTCATTTCAACATCATCTACCCATCTTGGATCTATATTAGGCCTAGAAAGACCTATTTCTACCTCTGAGATTTAATGGTGACCTTATCCCTTTGGAAAATTGCTCTGGTTTGACCTAGACCATGTTTTATTTCCATTTGAACTCTTGGATTTTGACTTTTAATTTCAACCATTGATCTTGATCTGGGCTTCTCATATTATGTCAACTATCAGCTCTTCATTCATCTCGTAGGATCCTATTATCATCTCTTTGACTTCTTGACCTCATACATATTATAGATATCCCTATGTACAAATGAACATGAGCCATAGATATTCTACTAGTTTAACATGCTTGAGACACTTGTCATCTTTTCATT
Organism: Torreya grandis; assembly: GCA_037957365.1. Lineage (NCBI taxonomy): Eukaryota > Viridiplantae > Streptophyta > Pinopsida > Cupressales > Taxaceae > Torreya > Torreya grandis. The sequence goes on from JARHVA010000129.1 coordinate 5,853,570, forward strand.
TGCTCTTAGGATCCACTGACCTTTTGACCCATTACTTGCCATTATATCTTCTTTGTATGATGGATCATGCACTATTGATCTATTTGGGCCCACTAGTCTTGCCAATCGATGTACACCATTAGATATTTGATTAGGTAATTATGATATTGACACTTGTTATCTCTCATTTATGATGACCTTTTAACTTGATGCTCATCATTGATATTTGATGGATGATCAAATGCATGTCATTGGATCTTCAGGACACACTAACATATATCAAATCATTGCTCACCATTAGAATTGATCTTAGTTCTCAAGATTTGGACACTTATCATCTGAACATTTGTCCTTATAACATTTTAATTTAAATAACTATTTGTCATGGCTTAAACTTGATTTTCACACACCCATCCTAGACTATAAGTTCATTTTTAAAGGTTTATATCCCGAGATAGACAACTCATTGAGACATGAAATTTGTAAGGGATGATCTAGGCATGAAATACATCATGTCTTTATAATATTTTATCTTTGATTGATTCCACAAGTGCACTTATGAAATACACATTCAAGCTGATTTATTCATCCCTACATGATGTTTTCATGATGGTCTGGCTTCTCAAGGCTTGTGTTAGTCATTTTCCTCTTGAACAAGGAAACTATGAGGCATCAGGACAAGCCAAGGCAAAGGTCATCAACATGATTTTAATGAAAAGGGTTGACATTTGGCTTGTGAGTCCAAAATGTTAACATTTTTGGTGACTCAAATTAGAAGCATGCCTGCTCTGCTTGAGAATATAGACACTTACATGACTTCTTGGGCTTATTGGACAATGGAAAAATAGACCTTGACTATTAGAAAAATCTTGAAAAAGACAACACCTAGAAAATCAAGAAAGGAAAAACACAAATAGGAAAATAAAACTAAAAAAAGTAGAAGAAAACAAACTATTGTTCTAAGACAACACTTGGAGTAAAACAAAAAACTAATTATGCAAAAAGAAACCTAACTAAACAAGACAGAACATGATCCACCTGGATCAAAAGGAAAATTTCTAAGTTTACCTCCATGATGAGATGGATAATGACATATCACATGTTCCCTTGTAATCCTAGTGGTTGAGGAATCAATTCTATTCTTTACCAACTCCTTTGGCATACTCATATGTGGAATGGTAGGGGAAAAATAACCTCTAATGTAAACATACTCACTCAGTGGATCTTCCTCTTTATCAATCTCTAACTAAAATTGGTGTCTCAAAGGACACCCTCTTATAATGGAAATCCTACTAGTATCCTTCAGCTTAGATTCAAGCTCCATTTTTTCATAATATAGTTGATTAGGTTGTGCATAAAAAAGACTTGTATTACCTTTTTAAAGCATGCTTATATATGTAGGATCACCAAGGGGCTGATATCCCATTCTAAAGATCTAAAACAAGTCCATGTCTATAGTGAACTCTTGAGGTGTTAGTATTGAAGGACTTCCAACTCCATGTTATTTGATTTTCTTAATAAGGCTAGTCTCTTTGGCTATAATCAGACCATAATACTCCTAGAGAAGAGTATTTCTTACTGCTAAAACTTCAAACAAGTCTTCCAATGAGCCTATTGGCTGATTGGTAACCTCTGCTTGACCCATAAATTCATCAATTTGATCAGCTATTACATCCATTTCCTCATTCTTGAAGGCATAAATGCCTAATTCACATCCAAGAGGGATACCAATAGAAATATCCTCTTCATAAACACTTGCATCCTCCTTAACACATTCCTCTTGACATGTATTTGAATAAAAACTTTTCTCTTATATTTCCCATATGACACACTCCTCTTCTTGAGTGTGAATGGTAGAAATACAATATGGATCCACTTATGATATAACTTGAATTATTTGGGTAGCCTCTCTATAGAGTAATCAAATGAAGCTTGGAACCTTGAACTACTTAACCTCTTCCACCTCTTTTACTTGATCAGATGGACTAGGCATAATAGGATCCTCATGACAAAGGCTATGCATCATATAATTTGAGTGCATAGCACATGAAGGTTTTTAAGTTTGAGATGAATGGGTTTCATGAGGAATGGTAGGTGGAGTGGGTTAAGGGCTAACTATTTATTGAGGAGGTAAGAAACTTGGGACTTTGAATGGGATAAGTGTAGGACTTGCTAGTATAAATGGGTATTGAGGCATAAAAGGAATAGGTGTGAAACTTGGTACCTCTATGGACTACTCTTTAGGGGAGAAAGCCATGAAACTAGGGACATTTGATGGAGTATATTCCTCTTGATGGGGTTAGGTAGCTTTTTATGCCATTATAGCTTAATTTTCACTTCTCCATATTGCCATCAAGCTCTCTAGCTCTTATTTCTACTTCTTGATAGTTTGTTGCTCCACAAATGGCTCTTTTTACTCTTGATAGGTCTCTTGAACTAAATTTCAAGATGGGAAGGCTAGAAAAGGATAAGAATGACTTGAAAAAGTTTAGGAATTTATTTCTAAGGGAAGGATATGTGGTATATATGAAGGTTATGATAGGACACATACAGGGACATGAGACTAAGATTACTTATCTAATATCTCTTGTTTGTGGTTCGATATCTCTTTAGCAATTATTTGGTATATCCTCTTCATTTCCTCTATCTCATTATGAAAATTTAGAGTTTTGGAAGGGTGCTTGATCTTAGAATGTTCATAAGAATGAGGATGACATGAATATGGATCATGGTTATTGGATTGGTACGAGCTTCCATACTGCTAATAAGGCTGTACACACTCTCTATATGATTGATATGGGTCATAAGCATCATAAAAATATTTATATGGATCATCTTGAAACTGTTGATGAGGAGAGGAAAGATAGAACTCTTCTCTATAGGTTGTCATAGCCTAGAAAACATGGAGATAACTAAAACCATAAACAAGAGTATGCCTCCTAGATTGAGATAAGGACTAAGGATCTCTTGAAACTACTTTTGAAGATTAATGTGCTATATAATTGCTTTTATAGCTAAAATTAGGTCCCATCAGGTGTGTCAAAAACTATTGGAGGCTTAGATTATACCCTAGCTGATCAATGGATTGTTTAGGTCCTATACTCAAATCTAGTCCAACATGGGAATGACCCTAGGCTATGAGTAACCTAATCTTGGGTTAGACCTCTAGGATTTTTAATGAAGCTAGCTCCTCTAATGCATCACTTAGCCCATTTCCATCAAAACCTACTAATTACTAAGATTAAAAGGGAGAGAAAGATAACTGAAAGGGAAATCTAAGATAATGTTAGTGATACACCTAAATTGATTGTTCATCTACTTTATTTAAACTTTTAAGAAAAACTAAAGAGATAATCAAAAGATTGAATCTACAACTTTAAATGTCTTTTATGCATCAATATTTCATTCAAAGGTTCACTAAATGATATAAAACTAAGGGAAGTGATGGAGAAGCCTAATTTAAGGCACTTAACCAGTCAATTTATCCACATGCTAGCTTCAATCAAATGACATTAAACACTAAACATAACCTACATAACAAGATGAACTAGTAGCTAGGTGAGATTAGGACTTGAGAAGGGAAATATTTCCACCACATATGCAAATCAATTGACATGAACACACTATACTATCATGATGAAATCTTAACATAGTGTTCTATTTGTCTCAAGAGGTTATAAATCTCAATCTTGATAAAGTCTAGTCATGCCCAAGAAAGGGATAGATTTCAAAGATTATAAGCCTATATATATATATATATATATATATATATATATATATCAAAAAATGGGATGAAAGAGATGGGAAGGGATGCATGGGAGAGTGGATAAATAATGATTAAGATCATATCTTCCTCAACATCTTGATTGAATTAATGTCATTAAGACTCTATTTGACATGGAAAGATGGATCATGAAGGTCAAGACCACTAAAGGAACCAACCACCCCTCCACATGAATCCTTCTCAGGCTCTTTTACATTAATGCTTTTTGTCATAAGGAAAATATCCTCATATTCATACACTTGATAGATCCATGATTATTTCTACCACCCTATTGAAATATTTGAGTGTAGGTCTACTATATATGAAAACCAATCAACCTATTGGTTTTTATATAGTCATAATTACAACAAAGATTTACAAGTTGCTTGATCTCATTTCAATAGCTAGCTACCCATCTTGGATATATATTAGGCTTAGAAAGACCTATTTCTACCTTTGAGATTTAATGGAAAACTTAGCCCTTTGGAAAATTACTCTATTTTGACCTTGATTGTGTTTAATTTAAATTTAAGCCCCTAGATTTCAAATTTTAATTTTGACCATCGATCTCAATCTGAGCTCCTCATATTGTGCCAACTATTAGCTCTTCATTCATCCCATAAAATTTTGATATCATCTCTTTGACTTATTTAACTCATGCACACCATATATGTCCCTCTCTATGAATGAATGCAAGCCATATATCTTATACAAATTTAACATTATCGAGACATTTATCATCCATGCATTTACTCTTAAGATCTGCTAACCTTTTGACCCATCACTCATTGCTAGATCTTCTTTGTATGATGGATCATACACCATTGATCTATTTGGGCCCACTAGTATTGTTAGTTGATGTACACCATTATATATTCAGTTGCTCACCCAAGATATTAACACTTGTTAGATACACACTCATGTTGACCTTTAGACTTGATGCTCACCATTGATCTTTGATGCATGATCAAATGCATACCATTATATATTTGGGACCCACTGACATCTATCAGATCACCACTTGCCATTATATTTGATCTTATATCCTAATATTTGGACAATTATCATCTATGTATTCATCCTTGGAACATTTGAATTTAAATGGATATTTGTTGTGGCTTAAACTTACCATTCATGTTCCTGTCTTAGATTGAAAGTTCATTTTTAAAGGATTATATCTCAAGATAGACAACTCATTGAGACACAAAATTTATATGAGATGATCTAGGCATGAAATACATTATGTATCTATAATATTTTGGCTTTGGTTGATTTTTTAGGTGTACTTATGAAATACACAACTGAGCTAATATGTTCATCCTTGTATGACATTTTCATGATGATCTAGATTCTCAAGGCTTGTGTTAGTCATTTTCATCTTGAAAAAGGACACTATGAGGCATCATGGCAAGCCAAGGCAAAGGTAATCAACATGATTTGAATTAAAAGGGTTTAAATTTGGATTGTGAGGCCAAAATTTTAATAGTATTCTAATTTCATATAGGGGTATTCAAGGCCATTCAAGTCCATTTTGAGTGCTTTGTGGGCTCAAATTCTCTATCAAGTCCTATTCTGGGTTTAACAAGGGTTTTAGGTAGCTAACATTATTAAATATTGTTCATAAATAATATATAATTAATCCTTTAACTAACATCATAAATATTTAGTATTGGAAGCCTAATAATAACTCCAATAACTAGCTAGATTCATGTAATTGCTCCTACAAGTTCTAATGTAACAACACTAGGCTCTCAAATAGGGTAAACCTTTTAATATACTTGAAAAGGATACATTAGTAAAAAAGGGGTGAAAAGTGCTTATTTTTGGTTGGATATTAATTATTGGACATAACACCATGTGGAGTGTGAAATTGGTCTTTTGAAGGGAATGACACCTCTACCCCACTAGAACTCCACTTAGTCCACTGCTAGGGTTTATAAGAAATCTCTTAGTTGTCACTCTAATAGTCTATTTTTAGAACTTTATTGATCTAGTAATGATACCAACCCTCATATGATCATATTCCAAGGTCACATTGACCTTTTAATAGCCTTATTTTATCTTTTTTATCTAAAACATGCAAACTTTCTTTAATTTCCTACACACAAGCCTGTAAGTGATTGCTTGAGATTTCTTCAACAAAATTTAGAAACTTGAAGGTTTTGGTAAGTACTAGGAGGTTGCTATATAATTTTATTTTAATTTATTCAAACCTCATTAGTTCTTGGAAAACTTTTAACCTATGATTCCATCTTCATTCTGTCTGTAATCAACCCTGTAGGTCCCTATTTGAGGTTTATTTGTGAGATTACCATAAGAGAGCCACTTTGAAGTGAAAATGAAAATAAAATGATATAGGAGAGGATATAAGAAGTTATTTTATATCAAATAATTTATATATATTCTTTAATTAATTTTCATATCCTCAAATAACTATTTCTAGTATGCCTTTTGCCCTTATTGCCTATGATAGGCTTGTAGTTGGTTATATGGTATAAGTTCTTCTTCCTTCTTATGGTTATGACTTCCTTGGAGTCTATTTGATCTCTATAGCATTTTAGAAAATTTTTATTTACTCTCCATGATCTTCTCTATGTCTTGTAGTCATGTAAAATAGCCTGATCAACCACTTAGTCTTCATTTTGTTTACACATTCTGCTGAGTGCTTCATAAACTCATTGCTATGAGATGATGAAAACTTGAACTATGACCTATACTTATTTTTGAGATTGGGATAATATATTTAATATGTTTTACTTATGCCCCTTATTTAATTCTATCCCCTTCAATCCAAAATTACCTATTGAAATGCCTTGAGCCTTGTCAGGTTACCTGTGTACAATTGAGTATATGTTTAATTTCTTAACATGTTCATGATGTCCTCAGACAAGTATATTGAGAGATTTTATTCAAGTTTAATGAATGAAACATTATAAAGAGGGATCGATATCCATTGATATATTTTAGATTTACAAGGTTGTTACGTAAAGGGTACTAATAATCTCCTTTAGACTCCACAAGGCTGTTAGTTTCTCAATTAGGTCTCTTTAACTATCTTGATGTCTATTTTGTCTCTCATAACACATCAACACTTCCAATATTCTCATAGAGTCTATTGTTTAATAATTTCAAATGTTTAGTCTATTGCACATCCTAACTCTCTTGCTCTTGTTCATATGAGAATCACTCCACTTACAATCAAGCATGTAGGTGATTATTTTGAACCTAGAACACTTTCTTCTTCAATTCATGACTGACCCCTTAGATTTTCTCCTATGATGTTTCAAGTTTCATTAAACTTGGTTATCATTGAAAAACTTTTGAGGATGCATGAATAATTAATTCATGATCCAAAGGCATGTAACTTCCTCTTCTTCATCTTTGGAGACTCATTATAGAATACTAGGACCACTATCTTTCAAGACCTATCATCTACCCTTTCATGATAGCCATGGATTACTTGAATAAAATGTATTACCACTTAAAAAAACTTTATAATATGATATAATTAGTATGGGAACATGATAATAATTTATTAAAATATATTTGATGATAACTCATTTAAAACCAACCCAAATCATGCTTGGAAACTCCTCAAATCGATCTGTAGTATACTTAAAGTGGAGATATTATCTCTCACATGTTCACACATGACAAGTAGATCATGTAAAATGATCTAGGAGGGATGGGGGAGTCTTGAGTGTTTCACATACATATTCATTTTCAATAATAAACTCACCCATATTCTGAAACCATTGAAAACTAAGGCCATGAGATTTGAGGTCTTCATTCTATGCCTTAACTCCTTAGTGATTGTTCATAAATCTAAGGAGATTAATAAAATGCCTAATTACATGAAATTAAAGTGTATTAGGTTCCCCTCCTATTCCCATGAGTTTATCCTACAACTCTCTTTCTTTTATATGGAATAATGTAAAACTATTGACCATTTTGAGGTTGCCAAAAAGACTTAAAAAACCTGATGGAGGAATGGAGTGTGTTTTTATCTTGATTGGATCTAGAACTCCTTCATATGTATGGATTTTATTTTTAAGGGATTTATATGAGCCTTAAATAGGCTTGGACATTATTTTTCAATGTAAAACCTCTTTAAGAAGACCTCCATTAGCTTGTTTTCTCTATGAATATACCTATTTTACCCTCTTGAACTGATGAAGATGATGAATCAGGTGTTGATGAGGCTCCTCATTACCTATAAAAAGGTGGGATAACATGACAATATGGATTCATGTCATTTATCTACCATTTTTGATGTAGGGGCATTCCTTGAGGACCCCAAAAAGGTTTCAGTTTTGTTTTAGATTGGTCTTATAGGTGTTAGAGGTCATTATGAGTCTTGGAGTTAGTTTTAGTGTGGTAGTTAACTAATCCATTTGAATAAATGATAAAAGGAATGGAAAAGTTTGTATTAAAGAGTTTTTTTGGGTGTTTGTTACCCCTATTTTGAAAAGAATATGAATTCAGACCTCTGTGGAAGGTCTTTGCAAATCTTGTTATTTACATTGCATGTTGATTAATGCATATGTAGAATAATGAATAAATGAGATTAAAATTTGAATTGATTCTCATTTAGTTGTGTGGAGTAAATTTTTTCCAAGGTATAAAGGAAATAGAACCTTAATCTAGAATACAGAAACAAACTATGTTTTGAATAACATATTATTGCTTATCAATTAAATTCAAGTGGTTAATGGATTTAAACATTGATGAAAAGTTGTCTTACATTTCTCAAGGTTTTTGTAATCATTTTTAATGGTTACTTATTAGGAAAATTTGAGAGAACCCTATTGTTTAAGTATTTGCTCATAACAAACCTTGTTTTCCTGTGAGAGAGATTGTAGATAGGATTGTAAGTGTGTTTCTTGAAAAGGAGGGATCATTGAATCAATGATAAAGTGTTTTAGGAACAAGGGGTGAGTTATTAGAACACACTTTAAGTTTATTTGACATTTTTATTTCTTTGTAAGCATCCTATCTCATGTATATACAGAAAGCAGACCTGTAACCTATCATTTACTAGTACAGTCAATAGCATTTTATTGTGAAAAGTATAAAAGTGGATTGGAATATTGAGTCCAATGATTGGATCAATTGATGTAGGTCCATAAATACCTTATAAACCTATTTTGGGTCTTTGAAACCCTATATAAAAAAAATTATGCACATTTGTGTGTTCTTGAGCTAGTGTAGGGTCCATTAAGCCCTAATCTAGGGTTTTGAGAGTTTAATGAGTTTCCACCATTAAATTTTGATGAAAATTTGTGAAAAAATAAAGTGTTAGGTGTTTAAATATATTTTCAAGTTTTTTTTGGGGATGTATATATATGTATGGATAATCAAGATTGTGTGTTTACTTGAACCTAGGAGGCTTAAAGGGCTAAACACAGACCTATAAAGGTCTAAAAGGGATATCAAAACATTGAGATATTGCATGAAACTTAAAAAATAGATTGTTTTGGATATAGGGTGTTCAAATATGTGAATTTTTATCCTTTATTTATTTGTACAGACTATAAAAATCAAGAAAATCCCAAAAATAGGGTTAAAAGGACTATTGGCAAGTTGACAAAATTATGTAAGGAAGTGAGTAAAGTCTTGGGAAGTATTGGAAAAGTTGTATATTGAAAAAAATGGATTAATTAAACCATATATAATTATAATAAATACAAAATAAACCATAATGCCAATAAATGAACCTCAATTCTTGCATGAGGAATCTACTAGAAAGCCTTGACAATAAATGTAATCCATTATTGTTAAAGAAGTGTATTGTGAGGGAAGGTGTAGAGTCAGATCATTTGGTATATGCTATGCATCAATTTATCACACCATAATCCTCTTTAGACATTATAAAATAAGTAATAAATCACTTCTAATGGCTTATAATGTTACAAGAGTGAGTTTGACATCATTTATGACTATGTGTATGGACCAAAAGATGTCTAATATGGTTTTGACATGCATCACATAACTTGCCAAGACCTATTTTACCTTTATCTCCTTTTTAACTAATTTGATTATGACATGGAGAGGCTATACAAACACAAGACCAAATAAACAATTACCTTAATTTTTTTAAAAATAACCTAATATTTCTAAAAGCTTCAAATGGCCTTATCTTTATCCTCTTGACTCAACCTCTTAAATCTACTCACTCATCTCAGTGCCTATTATCAACTTGGAGGTAAATAACACCATTTTTTTCACCATGGGGAAAATCACCTTAACCTTTCCAAAAGAAACTTAAACTTTGTTAAACCTAAATTGCTAAGGCTTCTTTCATGACTACATTGAAAGGCTTGACAAAAAGAGTAAGTGACTGGACCTCACTTCCAACTAGACCACCTTAATAACTCTACAATCTACAAAGGAGGACATAATGCCTACTACCATGAGACCATCATGACCACAACAAAGTCTCTCTCATGAATATAAAAAAGGTTATATAAGTTTAGAGTCAAGTTTTGAATTATCCCCACCTATGGTAGCTAATCTTGGCTAACAACAATATAGCTTTAGAAGTTATATATAGTGATTGATTGTAAAGGAAAAGAGTTATGAAATATAGAGATTAATATAGATATTCAATGATGGGATTTTTTAATGTATCTTTTTACTTGTCCATGAATAGTTTATACCCTATTTGTTTTTCATTTGTTTAATCATATAACATGAATTGCCACTATGTATAATTCAAGTCTACATTTTTTGAATAAACATGTAATTTTGAACTGAATGAATACTCAATATTTATATAATTATTTCTATATTTTGAGCGTGTAGCTTACTTCACATATAAACACACACTAGCATGTTCTAAAGGGTTTTCTAATAACCTATACTAACAATGGTGTGGTGAGCATGGAAATTTGAAACATGCTAATATGGTTACCTAGATAGAGAGTTTTGGATAAATGCATGGATGAGATAATTCATAATTTCATAGAAGAGCAGGAAAATAGGATGGGAAAGTCTAAGGGAGAAGTTATAAGTGGGCACATACATGGTGAGATATAAATAATATTTTGATGTGAATTTCCTAGGTTGCTAGCTGTATGGTTGTCAATAATTGAGTACTATTACTTCAAGCCAAGAGAAATAAATCAATTTGTTAGGACTGAGGAAAATAGAGAAAAATGAAAATTATGGAAACCAATTCACATTTAATAGGTCATTAGATAAAGAATACTATTGATGGATACATTATTGAGTTTTACATGAGAGGGTAAATCACGTTTGAATATGTGTAAGATTTCTTTGCAATAGTATCTGGGTATTTTTTTTTTCATTAACTACTTATCCTACTTAAAATGTTGGTTTTGGAAAAGACCATGGTGCCTATACCAGTTAACATGCAATAGTATATTAAAGTGTTAGGGGATGTGTTTGATAATGAATTTAATGATGGAAAATTGAGAAGAGAAACTTGAACATGAACCCAAAATATGGAGGACACAAAGAAGCCAAACAAAAAAGTGAGATGATCTCACATTCTTATTTATCTTAAAAAATATCTACTATACTCCTACCCATATCTACATAAGTATTTTTATATTTATTCCATATTATATATTGTCATGATGAATACAATGAAATGAGAGGAAATGAAATAAGAGAAGACACATATGAGAGTGCCAATGGACTGAGATTGCAAAAGGGATTCATAAGAGATATAAGAGGATGGAAAGAGAGAAGAGAAGTAGTTAGATAAGTTAGAATGTAGTTTTAGATTATATTTACAAGGAATAATATAATTTTGAGAAGAGAAGGAACATTATTTTTAAGAAGTGTTAATTTTAAGGATTAAAGTAGGTTCAAGTTCCAATGTATTAGGATCCATAGACAAGGATCATTCATTTCAAGGGTACACATCCCTTGTGCCTAATTTATCAACAACGAGTAGAATAAAAAGTATAAAATATTTTAAATATATTTCATGTTTTTATTATTTTATAGATAAATTTGGAAAATATAGTGAAGACACTAATAAAGTGATAGATAAGATGAAATTGACTGAGGTTGGATTCCAAGTAAAAAATTGTAAGATGTTGCCAAAGTCTAGTCAACAATGTCTAGTGGTTTTAGGTGTGAACACATGAAATATGGCTCTTAATGGATGATTTTTTTTTTATCACTTTGGCATCATATGATGCATATAATGATCTATATGAGTACCCATTAACCTATGAAATGAAATGATAGGTTAAAAATGTAACTATGGATGATGCAAAGAAGTGTGAGCTCATAAGAGCCTTAACTTGAAGAGCTCTAGAGTTCATATAGAAAATGTATGCTACCAAATTGAGATTTTAAGATATTAAAAAATAGATTATAAGATAATTTAAAATGGATTTTTTTTCAATTTAGACAATACAATATTTGAAATAGATTCATCAACAATCTAGAGAGTAAACATGGATGCAATGAATAGAGTGGATTTTCAGTTTCAAGACATAGATTAGGATGCATGGTTTGTGTAAGGTCTAACACATTGAATTAAGTTTGTCATTTTTAAAAATTAGTTCACTTTAAAGGTATATTCTAGAGTAGTTAGGCTCTAGGTGGAGCAGATAGAAGACTGTGGGGAAAATCCACAATCTACTATGAAATTTGGTGTAATGATAAAAACTATTTTACACAAGATGGATGTGATGCATAAAATTACCATGCCCAAGATATGATTGTGACGTATGAAGTGTAGAAAATAGGGGAACCACGTGTATCACTACCTAAAATAAAAAATAGAATTCTATGAGATCTGTTGGTTCATAAGACATTCAAATATCAAATGTCATCTCTTACAATAGTATCCTTAATAATATTAGACTCTATATTATAATTTATACAAACTGTATAATTATGATGATATAGATTTTAGATATGTCCAATACTTGAAGGAAGATATCACTAATAATTTCTTTGCATTAGTTACACAATAAAACCCTATTATAGAACCAAGGATTCCAAGCCTAGATGAATAAATGACAACTACAACTCAGTAGCAGCCTCAAAGCTTAGTAAGATGGACATCATAGTATCCATAGTATTGGATAATATAGACTCTACCAAATCCTCAATATTATTAGTTATAAAACACTGTGTCACACAAAAAATATCCATTATGATGGGATCCATATTCTCTCTAAGGGCCATATGGGGAATATGATAGTCAACAATAACAGGGTTGGGGTTCACCGTAATGATAAGGAGGATATAATGGTTATTAACAAAAAGGTTTGAGTTTTAAACGTAGATAAGGGGTATATAGAGGTGTGTAATTAGGAAAATATAAAGGATTTAATCTCATACTAGATGAGAGATATGGTTGACAACTGATTAACTATTATTTGTGTATATAATAACCCCACTTTGCATGAAATTGTCTAATCAATCTAAAAAGATAGGTCTATTATTCATATTTTAGAGTTCTTATTGACTAATTTAACCAAAATTAAAATTAGGTCAACCATGTATATATTAAAACTTGTTATAGGGGTCTACTAGGGTGTAAAATGTGTCCCATGGTCTTAGTAAGGTCAAGCATAATGTTTCCACCCATGTCACATTTGTTAGTTTTTTATAAGTCATGCTAAGGTCACATTCGGAATCATTTATTGAATTAATATGGTTTATATAGGGAAAAAAGGTGTCAATATATATTCTAATGTCCTATATGTCAAATTAATGTTAGAAATGGGAGTTTTAAACTAACAACTGTAGATGCAACATCTAAATAAGAAAATCAATAAGAAAAGTGGTAGTTTTTAGTTGTTGTACAACCTATACAATAGTTTGGGCACATGGGAAAACTTATAAAGTGAATATTTATGTCCATTAAACTTAATTCCATGCTTAGGAAGCTTTGAAAAGTCTAAAAATGGAAAAAATTGACCTATCTTTCATATCAGTCTCCTTTGCAAGCTAAAATGGTCAAAAAGTCTCTGCTTGATATGGCTAGGAAGAATTGATTCAAAGAAAGTGCACTTATTAGGTGGTATTAATATTTTTATAATTCAAATCCATGGAAATAGTTAGAATATTGGTGTATTATACTTCATGAACCATTGCTAAGAAGGTCTGTGGCTCTTTTCTACCTACACATCCTCATAACCTTTAGGTTTCTTCTCTGTTTGCATTATTCTATGAAATTAAAGTTGTGTGAGTGATATTGAGAAGAATGATCATCTTTATCACAATATTTAAGTTCATTTATCATGTGTTTAGGTCAAGGAATAAGCAAAACATCTCATTCTTACTAGTAGAGACTCTGTTGAATTCTATAGACTATGTTTCATCAATTTCTAGAGCTTATATTCCTATTTTAGTTTTAGATCAAATGATGATGTTGTTACAAAATATCATAGTATGGTAATAAAATATCCAGTAAAATATTAATCTAAATTAGCCATGGTTATTTGATTAAAACATAGTTAGAATTTCACAGTCAATTTTCTTGCAACAGTCACCTATAGTTAGGTGGAATTGAGTCTTAAACAGTCAAGTGGAACTAAGTCTTGAATAATCATCATGGTAAATAAAGAATATTTCAAAGTGCTAAGATGATTATGAATTGAAAAAAATAAGACTAATCCTTTCAAACAAATAAATATTAGTTGTGAGAACCAACTTAGCACACACAGTCATATATCATGTCTTAACCTATAGATAGTCTACAATGGTCTAAGTATAATTCCATAAAGGTCTGAGAGAGTTAGAATAAAGGTGTTGGAACTAATTTGAGACCTTAATTGAAGTTTAAGAGAATTGAAAAGGATATTGTGAAAATGGTGAATTCATTTCATGTAGGCATATTTGAATCCATGTTCATAGGTTTTGAAAGTGGAAATTGGGACAACTTACCTTAACCTCTCTAAATCACATTTTGTTCATTCACTTAGACATCCCAAGGTGAAGTTACTTGAATCCTACATAGACCTAATAGTTCCCATATTATATCATAGGCATAATGGAAATGATTTGAGACAATAAATTGGTTTCTTGACTAAGAGAGAGTGGTGTTTGAGTGATTTCTAACTCAGGTAGGTCTTGACCTGAAACACTCAATAAACACTGTATGGAAATGACTATAAGCAACCTAACTTGCAGTAATGAGTGAAACTACAGTTTATAAGCATGATAAGAGTTCATATAGGTATGAAATGGTCTGATTAACCTTAATAAGGATAAAATAAGGTGAAATTCAAGGTTAAGAAGCACATCACCACCTACAAGATCTCATTTTCTCTCTGAATGTCACTTACAGTCTAACTATAGACTTACAATATATTGAGAGTAGGCAATTTGAGTGTAATCAAAATACCTAAGGTATGATATGAATATTATAAAATTTTAAATGAGATAAGATACTCCAAGAATAACTTATACATAAAACACCATGTCTAAACATGAACATCACATACATGAAACCTCCAATCTCAACTGAGATAAACACATACAATCTGCTATAGTAGATAGATTAACTCATGCAAATGGAGAGATGTGAGATTAAGAGTGTTGGAAGAGATATAGGATGGTGAGAATGTGTAAAATAATCCAAAATTGGTATGTAAACTCCATTATACTCTCAGATAAGGATGTAAAACAAAGACAAATTTTAACTCCACACTTAGCCTAAAGTTTTAAACCCTGCACAATCACTAGGTTTGAGAAGCTAGTCTTAAGAGATTTATGATGTTGAGAGGTATATGGGTGTGATAAAAAACTAAAATTTTTTGTATAATGTCCTCATGACCTAATATAACCTCTCATATCTTTATTTTAGCTGACCAAATAGGGGGGTGTCATCTATTTTGTCTTAGATAGAGGGCACTCCTAGTCAAGACCACCCTGCAAGTTTTATGTGTGGATAATGTAAAGGTGATTAAAGAGTCTTAAATTAATTTAATGATGATTAATAAAGTTTTAATTATGGTGAAAAATCATAAATTATGTCCTAAAATATTGAGAAACCACTCAAAGGTGGTCATGGGCAATCAAAACATAGTTAGGCCTATTAGGCCTAAAACTAGACCTAAGCCCTTCAAAGGTCTAGATTAATTTTTATGACCACAATATATTTAAAATATAATTTAATACCTTTAGGGGAGGGTTTAGGATGAGTTATAAACTTTGGTTTGTATGAAAATAACATAGAATGGTCAAATTGGCTTAAAACCATGACATGGGTACACAAAATGCACTCAAAAGCTTGATATGCCATTTTCAAATGTTCATACCTATAATACAATTTTAATGTCACCTAAAGGAGATAGGGGTGGTTTATTAGGATCATACACTTGATTTTAGTGGCATTTTATCAAGGTTTGGATGTCAAGATTTTGTGAACAATCCATAACAATCCAAATAACTCAGAACCCTCCTTAAACCCTTGTCTAAGACTTGATGAAGGAAATATCACTTGGGATACACTTAGAGGGGGTAATTTTGCATAAAAAATGTTTAAAACTTGTATTATACTCTCTTAATATCCTATATATCCAATTTATCTTTACCCTACTTGTACTAACAAGGTAAAAATAGGTATTTTTATAGGTTTTTGAGTGTTCTATAGGTAAAAAGGAGATTTGAAGAATGAGAATAATTTGGGGAGGTATATAGAGACTAATTATAACTCCATAAATTAATTTATCACCTTATATAAGAATAAAAAAACCTCTACTAAGTCATTCATTTTAGGCAGTCTTTGACAGATAGTGAAAATGAAGAGTGACTGCCTAGTGAGAAGATGAGAAGCCCAATTTTATATATTTTAAAGGTATAATTCATGGAGTGGAAGATAAAAAGACATTTAAAATGTGTCATAACACATATTACATGGATTGTTTTTAAAAATTAAAGGCCACCTTGATGAAAAATGTAAAGAATGAATCCCATAAGACCAATGAGTGACTAAAGATGGTGAGTACAAGTGTAATGAAGAAGGATATCACTTAGGGATGCATTTTATGACTATTATAATTTTTTTAAAATCTCCCTAAGATAATTAATATGTTTAAATTCTTCCTATTTTAGTTTTGAGTAGTCAAGAGAAGCCTCATCATGAAGGCAATTTCAAGAAAGTAGTTAAAGGTTCTCTATGCTAGTTTGAATATTTTTTCATGCTTCATATAGATACTTGTCCAAGAAGACCTCAATGTTATATTTCACAATAAATTATACTAAAATTTAACTAGTCATTATCACTTGACACTTGTTATTATGAACTTTTATCTTCACTTCTTCTCTATCCTCTCACATGCCCTACAAATTCAAGCCATTTCAGCTTTTGTAATTGAATCCATACTTGGTATGGTGAAAAATTTCTTGTTTGATATTGTATTTTAGATTTTAAATAAGGATTTGAAATCTGGTTTAGAGTTCATAATCCATATTTTTAAGTGTGTGAAGTGGTGTATAGTGAAATATCTATCCTTACTTTCTCTCAACTCATCCATGTTTGATGCAAGTAGTTTCCACTCTAACATGTCACATGAAGTTTATTCAAGTGAATTTGTCTACCCTTAAGTGTAATAAGTAGCCTTAGTGTCTTCAATATGACCTCTAGTTCACTCACCTTGAGGATTTCAGTGTATATCATTTCCATGTTTGAAATATTAAAGTTAGAGGAATTTAGGATTTTAAGGTTAATGTTGTGAGTCATGTTTCATAGTGAACTTGTATGGTAGTTTAGTGGAGATATTTATGGTGTATCACCTCATCATATTAGTTTATTTACATGTTAATTATATCCTTTTTCATCCAAACAAACAAGTAGTGTAGATGATAAGCAAGGAAATAGAAATCTAGGGAGGTAGCCCTTACACCTAGAGGTTTACCTTTGCTATAGGAAACCCACAGACGTGGAGGTAATATAATGTTTCCCAAATCTTAGATTAGGCTTAAACAACAATATATAGGGTGAAATATTTGGCACTCGTATTTCCAAGATAACATCACACAAAATAATGTCATATGTTGTAAAATTAGATAATAAAAATAGGTGAAAAATGTAAACATGGTAAATTTACACAGAAGGGATCCTATGTACATAAAAGTAACCATTTAACACCATCATGTAGAACAAGTATTGTCACCCATGGATATGATATAAGATTAATGAATTATAAATGTGAAACAAGACAAATATCCTGATCTTATAAGAGAAAAGGGCCTAATATATTAGAAAACCTAGATATTGAAGAATATACAACTCTAGACTGCATCTGAGAGTGATGTTATAGTAATTGATGCACAAAAGTATGTTCAAATTATGTGTATTATGATGCATGATGTAGTAGTCACTAATTTTAAAAATATATTAAATATTGTAAACACTGTATGTAATAACCCTACAAGGTTTTAATAGAATAAGGTAATTTTTTTTAAAACATTTACACAAATTCAATTTATAGAATTCCATTATATTGAAAACATACATAGTGATATTTAACTAAATACATTAGTTTAAGCTAACCAAATAACAAGGTCACGAGATGATTTATTTACTTAATGATCACAAGATCCATTATAATGCTGAATATAAAAATAAATACTACATTTATTTCATAAAAGTATATTTATAAATTCAACTACAAATAATATAATATTATAGCCAACTGATATAATGGTACATATGAATAAACAATATAGTTTCATCATAATATATGTCTTAGTAATAATTTACAAGATACAATGCTCCAAAAAGCATGCATGTCTCAACGAACTCATAATATCCATAAATAATCATGAGTGTAGTCACTAGTGAAGTACTACTGAGGGGAGGGAGAGAATCATCAGAGTGATTTTTCACACCAACCATAGACCATCGATCCCCCATAAAATCTACCAACTACGGAATGACCCTCCTTTCATGGAGTAGATAATGACAATGTTGGAATCAAGAGTGACAACTATAACTTGTGTTCTCTAATATAATTATTACATGCAATATATCATAAAGAAATTTGTTCTAACATGATATCATACTAAACATGAAAACTAAATCAAATAGATGAAATACCAATTTTTAACCATAAACACTACTTTGGCCAAAGTTTTCATATAGTTATTTGATCTTGAGGATCAGTCAATTTCATATACACCATTCAATCGGATTACACCTTATCTATGTATTAGTGATAGTAATTAATTAAGTGGAACCCATCTCACTTATTTATTAAAGGTCATTAATACTAGATTGGTTCATATAATTAATAATATTAAAACCAATAGATTTCATAATGATTTTTCCCTACTAGCATATATAATATGTGCTAAATAAAGAAATCTCAAATTTTAATCCATCAAATGCAATGTAATGAATCCAAACATCTAATTTATTTATATCACAATAAAATTAGATATATAATCAGATTTCAAATAATCATCGATAAAATCAAATGATCTAGATAAGATATATATCAAGACATCAAGTTCCCAACATATTAACATGGAACTCTAACTTAATGTTATTCATCCATATAACATAAATTTCTATCTTATTACTTTATTTCATATACTAAAAGTAAATTAATAAGCTTATTAAAATACTAATAACATCAATATGGTTTGTATTTAATCTCAAATACTACATAATTAGATGTTCCTTTAAACCATTTAACATACATCTAAACTTAGCCTAGATAACAAATGTACTTAATTTTCTTTGTTATATCATGTAATTTTTTAAAGCATTAAATAAAATATGTATATTTAAATATGGCACACATGACTTAGATTTGTACTCATCGACAAATCACTAGTATCCCATATATTTATTTACACATTTAAACCCTCAGGGAAATCTTATTATGTATTTAATCAACATCATATATATATATATATATATATATATATATATATATATATATATATATATATATATATATATATATGCGGTATAATCTAAATAGATAATCAGTTATGTCTATTATTTAAGAGTATCACATATAAATATAGATTTATAATCCAACTTATCATTATATCAAATTCCCTTCCAAAAATATGCAAACACTATAATATGGTGTTTTGACTGTGATCTTAATATTTGTACCCAATAATCCATAACTTACATATCAAAATGCACATAATCTTATATTCAAACTCAACCATGCTTATATATACACAAACTTTGTTATATGGAAAAATATATTTCAAGGCATGCAATCTTATATAGACACAACCAACAATATAAAAACATAGTTGAATATATATATATATATATATATATATATATATATATATATATATATATATATATATATATATATATATATATATATATATATATATATATATATATATATATATATATATATATATATATGAGTTCAAACCCACATCCACTCATTATAAAATTAATCACATAAATCAGGTTTACACAATAGTATATTTTACTATAGATTTTATCTATTTATTCATTCATATTAAAATGAAAGACTCTATATTAGATATATTATGAATATCCACTCATATAATAGTTGTTACATCAAGTTTCCTTAGGATTAAAGTATAATATAAGTCTATTCTTATATGCAATATAAGTTTCATAAACTTATCTAACATTTTACCCACATTCAGTATGATTATAATTAGATATAAGAATATCATCAGGTCATTTTCCACTTATTGTTTCCATATAGTTCAAACATAATATAATACAATTGTATATGTATTTAAAATAACATAAACCTATACATGGTTTATATATATATATATATATATATATATATATATATATATATATATATAAACCATGTATAGGTTTATGTTATTTTAAATACATATACAATTGTATTATATTATGTTTGAACTATATGGAAACACTAAGTGGAAAATGACATGATGATATGCTTATATCTAATTATAATCATATATGTATGTATGTATGTATGTATGTATGTCATAAGTTATTAACAACTGGTCCTCAACCTATTTTATATGTGTATATACCCATGTATATATGTACATTATTATGTAAAACTTAGAAATTTAATCAAACTGCACATCATTTTATTCAACCCAAATCATCCTTATAAACAAACATGTCATAGCTTGGGTATTTAAAATTTTGATCCAATTTAAAACATTAGTGCAAGTCAATACCTGTGTATAAAGGAAGGAATGACTTATAACTAGTTTTTTTTAAGTCTAAGTTATACCTTCATACCTAGTCGTGCCCTAACCTAGGTTAAGGGTACTAAACATTGACTTGATACAAATAAAACCCTATATATATATATATATATATATATATAACATAATGGTTTAACATTTATATCAAATATTCTAAGCATATTATTAGTTGGGTATACATATATATACTTAGCTAACCTATAGTATGCCTTAAATTTTACCTAGGGTTTTTACTCACCCAAACACACATAATTTCAACATTTAAAATTCATAATTTATAAATATGTAAAGAACTCATAATATGGATTTGGCAATGAAGCCATTTTGACTAGGGTTTATAGAGTCATGTATTTGGCTCTGTGGATGGCCGGGCCATCCCCAAATCCAAATACATAACCCTGGTTATTTTACTACTTAAAAATAAGAAAATCAAAACCCTATTTGATTTAAAATATACCAAGACATTGATTTAATTCACATTATGTATCTATGAAATTTAATCAACAAACCAACTTGGTAAGGGGGTTGCGGCCTTGCCAAATTCCAATTGCCCTTCTCAAATATTTCTCTAATACTTCTATTTTCTCCTCTATCTCTGTTGTATCCCCCAAGAATAAATTTTACCCTCTTTTATCTACCTACATGCTTAATTCACGCTAACATATTTCTCCACCTTCTCTACCATAACTTACTATGCTCATTATGAGATTGATGAATAAATCTTCACATGAAAAACCATGTCACAAAATATTGGTTAAGACTAAATGTTTTTACCATGTATAATCAAATAAAATGCTTGTTTTACATAATAGAACAATTAACTAAAGTCAACTCCTACTTTACCCTAATTTTAGAACTTTCCACAATGATAATCCCATTAAACATTTTGATTCCAAATAATATTGACTTCCCAATACCATTTAAACATTTATGATTATTAACAGTAATAATGATTCAAATATTATAAAATTACCTTAATACAAGGATAATTTAAACATTACCACTTATGATAAACAATATGATCACACCTAATTCATTATAACCATGCCTTGATGCTTAATCAAACTAATATTCATTTAGTACACAATACAAGTAAGTTCCTTAGCAATATATTAAGACATTGATAATTTTGAAGACATTCACACTCACTAAGCTATAGTCATTTAGGGAAGAAAGATCATTTTTAGAATCATTAAAATAAATACCAGATACAATAACAAGTATAATCAAAGATCCTAAAGCACCTGTTAAGGAAACATCATCATGTAAAGTAAGATAAGTAAGACAACACATATAAGCGTCTAAATCTCACATTAGTAAACACACCCATAAAATAAACATGATCACAACTAAAATCAACTATCAACTATTAAATAAATTAATGAATATAAAATCATATTATACTATTGTGGTATATGTAGTTTTTTAGTTTCCATTATTTCATCCCCCAATACCTCCATCTATCCACCATATCTGATGATGAAATCTCTCCATCATAGTCAGAGGGATGGATCTATCCTTCATTCACCTTAAAGTATTATAGTAATCTTGAATCAATATAAAATCCATAATATAATGTTGTAATGAACTAAATATGCATGATCATTATGCACATAACATAAAAGTACAGGTAACTCAACTAGTTAATGATCATGCAAATAATCTACATATAATTATCCATACATCAGTCAGTAATATCCATCTTAACCAAACAATAATTAGCAAAATAATAACCATAAAATCCACTTATTAGTAGGTTATTAAACCTAAAGAGGAATAGAGATGTAATATCCTCCCCCCCTAAAGTTGGTCATCATCCCAATGACACTTATTATAACATAATTTCTAAAATTAAACATTATTTATAAAAAAATTAAATAATATCCAATAACATATTAAGTAAACAAGTGTGTAAAAAGCCTATAAAACTCATCATAAACCTCTCAGGTGGAACTATCTTCAAAATATTGGTCCCATTGGACCTTTCACTATGAAACTTCTCCATTACATAAATTAAGTTTGTGAGTGTCAATTATTCTAACTTATTTTACTATGACCACCCTAGGATCTAGAACCTATAAAACATTTCAATCTAACACATGAGAAGGATCAATAATATACTTTTTAATATAAGACACATGGAAAACATTATGTAAAAGAGATAGATATGGTGGAAAAACAAGCCTATACATTACAAGATTGATCACTTGTAGAGCCTCAAAGGGTCCCACATATCTTGGTGAAAGATTCATTGATTTACTAAAGTTAATTGTTCTTTTTTGAGGATTAACATGCACAAATACTTTATCATCAATATAAAACTATCTTGATATTATTTTTAGATCAACATAACTTTTTTTGTCTATCATTAGCCTTATCCAACCTTTTCCTAATTGTCGTAAATTGATCTTACATCTCTAAAAGCATTTTAGGTCCAAATACTACTCTGTCTTTCATTCTATCCCAACTAATTTTTATTCTACACCTCCTTCCATATAATGCCTTAAAAAGAGCCATTTTCAATGTAGATTGTTATGATTTCTTGTAGGTAAACTCAACTAATGGAAGGTACTCCTACTATTTGTATTGTTGATCCATACAATACATTCAAAGAATATCTTATAAAACTTGGTTAACCCTCTCTGTTTATCCATCTATATTTGGGTGATATGCAGTATTAAAAATCAATTATGTACTTAGAGTTAAATTCAAAGTCAACCAAAGTCTAGAAGTCATTCTCAGATCTTGATAAAAAATGTTATTTTCCATAAATCCATTCAATTGGTAAACATTTTTCATGAATATATTCATAATCATTGGTGTATCATCTATCAAGTTGATTAATATGAAGTGAGCTACCTTGGTTAGTTTATCAACTGCCACTAAGATCATATCATGACGGCTCTATGATAACAACAACCCTTGGAAAAATTCCATGCTAATCACCTACCACTTCTATTCTATTATATCATGAGGATATACAAATCTTTATGGATGCACATGTTTATATTTTACACATTGACATTCCAAACAATGAGATACAAAATCTATTGTATCTTTTTTAATCCCCTTCTAGAAATAGAGAGGTCTTAGCTCAGTCATGAAGTCAGTTACTCTAGTATGTATTGAATAAGGAGAATTGTGCAATTAATTTAACACCTTTCTCTTCAATTTTTTTTTATTAGGCACATATATCCTACCATTATACCTCAAACTACCATCAATCTCCAACTTTAATCCTTTAAACTTGGGATTCTGAGTATCCTCTGACAATGCTTTATTAACTTGCTCATAGAATTCATCTCCAAGTGAGAATATAATTACTTGATCAAAAAAATAATTGTTGATAGTAGCCAAGGATGCTATGTACCTTTTGTTGGAAGTATCTACTGAGAGGGGGGGAGGGGGGTGAATCAATTGCTCAATAATGTATATTCAATTCCAAACACCATTTATTGAAGCATTCATTCACATAAAAAGATCAATGCATAAGTAAATAAACACACAAGCATATCACAAGATAACATAAGAGATTATGTGGGAAACCATCTTGGGGGATAAAACCCACTAAACCATGCACATGGAATACTATCCTATAATGTTAATATTCAAATTTTAGTGAAGCACCCACTTCACAAGAAGCTCTAACCCCTACCTAGTTAAGCACCCACTCAACTAGTGTTTTGCAAGCTCAATATTGAAATGAGGCTCCAAACCCATAGGTATATTATCAAAAAATAAGTCACCTATGATATATAATCATCTTATAACACATATTTCTAATATTCAATTGATGATGACCTCTTTTTTTTGTACTCTTTACCCTTCAACTCACTAAAACAACCTATTAGGTCTTCTCTCTAAACTAGCCCTTTCCTTGGTAGTATTAGATCAAATGACCTTGTTCACCACCTATAAAATAATTATTAAATATTAATGACATATTAATAATAATTATATGGTATTTAACACCACCTAGTTTCTCAAACACCTATCTCATTCACTCATATGGTTGATCTCTCAACTAATCAATTTAGGCCTATTAAGCCTTCTCAAGACCTTGACCCTTGATTTCACCAATACTAAGAAGATATGTAATATTTTCATCATGTTTTATATCTTCCTATAATTTTACTTAATGACTTGATGTTGCTTCTTCAAGATCTCTTCTCTTCACTTAAGTTCATTCTCTCATAACAAACTCAAATAGGCCTATTAGGTCTTGCCTTTATACCACATACTTGGTCTAACCCATCTTGGTCAGCCAAGATAATTTACATAATTTATTTATATTTAAAATAGGTATACATACATGTTTCACAAAAACAAACACTCCATAGGTTGGTTATAACTTATAGAGACTAAAACTCAAATTAGGCCTTCTTTAAGGCACACACTACATTTGAACTCCTTACACCATATTTAAATTTTAAAAAAACTTTAAAAAAATATAATAAATATAAAATATATCCTTTCTCACTCCTACATAGGTATATACCATCTGGAACTCCAACTCACTATTTGAACCAAGCCATTTAGCCTACTCATCATTAGGTCTTAAAACATAAAAAAGTCTTTCACATGAAACTGAAGCATACAGTTGATTTTATCAAAAAAAATACTAAAAATAATAATAAATAGATGATTAATGAACTAAAAAACCTTACCATGTACATTTTAAACATTCATTCAAGCATTGAACACCCAAAACCACCTTTGCAATAGGACCACTCATATTGGTCAAACATAGTTAAAGTACAATCAAGAACTCTTGACTCTTAAAACTTGAATAAGGAAAAATATATATTAAAATGAAATATTATGAACCTTTTATAATTAATTTACATATAAAAACTCGTTTGTTTCTTCAAATATTGGTAAAACATCACAAATTCTCCTCTATAAAATGGCCACTCAAACTGCTTGTAGCCTCCAAAAGTACAATCATAAAGTTCATATTTTTTACTTGAAATGATGATTAATTGACATATAATATACATTAATATCTCATATATTATATATATTTCAAATTAAAATGGATATATCTCAAGATCTACTATCACTCATTGGTCTTATAGACCAATCTCTTATCTCTTTTTTATACTGTGCATACACAATTTGCTAAGCCAATTTGATTTACACATCTCAATACCTCAAACTATCTCTCCAAATTTAATAAATATTTATATGGATAATTTAGGTATTAAAACACAATAATTTTTTCATTATATGAGATCACTCTTGTCATAGAGTCTCAAACCCTTCTCTTTTCTTAGCATATGTAGAGCAGTCATCTTAACTCAAAACATAGTCATGGTGAACATGACTTATCACACCTATGACGAAAATTTATTGAGATTAAAAATAATTAATATTATCCTTAAAAAACCTTATATTAACTTCAATCACATAGATAAAAGGTATAATAGAAAATAAGGAATGTATAGACCAATATCTGAACTCAACCTTTCATTATTCACCTCCACTTAGAAAAGCCATTTTGAGGGTGCTATTTACACCATTTTTAATGAATTAAAAATAATATAATCAACATGTATAGGAGAAATAATTATTTAAAAACAATCCCAAATGATTGGATTCATCCCTATTCATCTGCAACTCATCCCTAAACACTTTTTCACTCAACCTTGGTTTCCTTCACTATTTTCACTCTTTGGTAGATTAGCGATAGGTCAACTTGATCGATAAAAATTATTGAAATAGATAGTATAAATTTCCAAAATAACTCCATGGGAATCAATAAAAAATATTTAACTTCAACATCCATCAACTTGTATGTGTTGACTCAATCAACCCTTCATGTAACATTAAATTCTTTAGAAATAAGCAATTTTTTGTACCTTTTGCTCACTACCTTGAAAAAATAAAACCACTTGGGGATGAATATAGGAGTCATATACAATATAAAATCATAAAAATTGATAAATCAAACCATTATGAGAAATTTATAGCAATATATTTCCAATCAGGTCACTAAGAGGGTTTTGAATCAATTTACACTTAACATTTGTTCATATAATATTGCCCCTAAAATGAAAAAAAATGATTGGAAATAATTATAAGGACCATGTTACATCTCTACCAAAAGGATCAGGTCACCATGAAAATTATACATGTGCCAATGAGCATCAAAACTTTGTTCTCGAGCTCTCATCTCTTCATTTTGCATGCACAAGATACCTCAAAACATGTTTTATTGCTTTTTATTTATCCTTAGGACTTTAAACTTGGAAAAAACCTTTAAATAAACCTATAAAACATTAATATATGATCACATTTACTTTTTCATCTTGGAATCTCAAATTGACTCTTCATTAGAGCTTACTAGGTCTCTTTACACACTAGGATCAGGACTGCTAGTCATACTTGGACTTTGAATATACTTGAATACCTATTGTATTGATCCAATAACCCAATAAATATGTCATATTACATCATAAAATATTCTCATGTTTCCAAAATTATTCACATATATCTCATATAACTTTGTATCACCATCATCATGTCTCTTTGAGACATACTTACCACTGTAGATGCATTCAAGGTTCATTCTCATGCCAAACCACTATCATGCCATGATTAGATAATAATTAATATATTATAAAAAGCCTAAATACACTCAATTCAACATCTTAACTATACATATCTTCATTGAGATAAGACATTCCAATAGATCACTTTAGAGATCATACTAATAAGCTTCTTTTGACATCAATGACCATATACAAACCTATGGCATCAATGATAACTTGTAACAATATCCCCATTTATAATTGATGGAAAAAAAACATAAATATCTTCCAATAAAGGCTTTCTCTCCCACTTATATTCAAGGCTATTTCTTCCCCTTTGACATTAATGACAAAGGGTCTCTATAGTTACTACCTTGTCTCTTCACTCCAATTTCAATAGTGCTACTAAAGAGAACTGATCAAATTCTCAAATTTTTAGTGATTTGAGATGATAAATCTTACCTTAACCTATTTAACATTATCTTGGAACATGAATTTCATGACTCCATAGTCTTTCCTTGAAGCTCATCATCTGTTCTTGATCTGAAACCATTCATCTCTTTATCTGATCCTTAGACTTGTTTACTCACAAAGCTTATAATATATGCATCTCAATTTAATTTCCAATATAATTTTTTCATAAGATCCCTCTATCAACTTGATAATATACATTTCCTTTTTCTTTGATCTTACTAGACCATCATCATATGAAGATACCTCAGGGCATCATTAGGAAATGCTCCCCCTATGTCTATGCACTTCTCTCCAAGATTTTTGAGCCATCTAAGTTAACACCACCTAAATCCATGATTTACATGAGATATTAATGAATATAATATTATTTGAGCAAGAAACATTCCTTCTAGGACCCATATGGCCTTCTCCAAAGGTTATCAACCCTTCTTACATGAAGTTTAATAGTCATTACAAAACTACCATTTGATCAATCAAAAAATTAACACATAGGATAAAGGAAACTTTTCCTTAAAATATATTTAATAACCATGTAACTCACTAAAAATTCATATAAGACCTTATATAGACCTATTCCGCATTAAGACTGCTCAGTCATAGATATGATCTTAAGGAAACAAAATTGCCTTCTATAAGCGAATGAAATCTCTTTGAGAAAAATATTATTAAGATTAAATACAAAATAATTTATACTCCATAGATCTCAAACATACTCCTTGAGTCATTAGGACTTGATTCAACTTATGACATCTTTAATATAATGCTTCAACCAACTAAATCTGCAAATAACTTTGACAAACACCTTTTGACAAGACTCATAAAACTTGTCATTTTCAAATCACTATTATGTTACTTGTAACAAGTCATCATTATTATTTTATGACCTTATGAGGTCACCCATACATTAATAATATGCGTATTTGGACAACTATGTCAAGGTCCTTATACACTATTCTCATGCAATTCATTGTTGTTTCATTATTTCACTATCTTATGAATTCTTGAAAACCTCATTCATGCTATTCATGTCAAAAATTAAAACACCTGCATCACCATCATTGAATTTGTCCATAAGGTACATTCATTTTTATTCAATATCACACACCTTAGGGTTTAAAAATATAGAATGACTTGAAACCCTTGTGTCATTGAATTTCATGTCTTGGGTTCATTATTCACATCTAAGGCCAAATAGACCATCCTCATAGCATCTAAAGGATATCCATGATATTAATAACATATTTAAACACTTTTTTTAAATACCTTGAGAGTCTAAGGTCACCAGTAAACTCAATAAGTCACACTAATCTATCATTCAAAAGATGTTGAGACATAGTCAACTTCCATGGAGTTTTTCTTGCACAAATGCACACTTTTAGATCTCTCTCAATGAACCAAACCTTTTCATATATTTTGTTTCAATTTTATATGAGTATTATTTTTGTATAGGTATCCAAAAACCATTTTATTTTACTTATAAATCTTCATTAGCTCTCATACCCTCATTAGATCTCATAGAGACCTAATATAAATAAGACTATCTTTCAACATGTCTTCAAGGTCATTTTATCTATTAAATTAGGTTTGATATTGGAAATATATTCAACATAATCCTTATTATTCAACCTTTATAACACCATCATGCATACTTCAACCATGATCTTCACAAACTTATTTATTGCTGCAAACAAGATGAACATTGTCCTCATCATACTTTAAGCTACTTAGGATCACCTGTAGGTTATCAAGCCTCCTCAAAAGGTATTTATTTGATACCAATTATTGGAAGTAGATACTGAGATGGGGGGGTTTAATTAATTTCTCAAAAATTTATATTCAATTTTAAACACCATTCATTTAAACATTAATTCACATAAAGAGATCAATGCATAAGCAAACAACCACACAAACATATCACAAGATAACACAAGAGATTATATGGGAAAACCTCTTGGGGGGTTAAAAAAACTAAATAATTCAAATTGAATACTATCCTATCATATAAATATTTAAATTTTAGTGAAGAACCTACTTCACAAGGAGCTCCAACCCCTACCTAGTAAGCACCCACTCAACTAGTCTTCTTCAAGCTCAATCTTGCAAAGAGGATCCAACCCCCTTGGTAGATTAGAAAAAAATAAGTCAAATATGATATATAATAATATTATAACACCTATTTATAATATTCAACTGATTATTACCTCCTTTGTTTTCACTCTTTGCCTTTCAACTCACTCAAATAACCTATTAGGCCTTCTCTCTCAACTAGCCCTTTCCTTGGCATTATTAGATAAAATGACCTTGTTCAACAAATATAAAATAATTATTAAATATTAATGACATATTAACAGGAATTATATTATGGTATTCAACACCTTCACCTGGTTTCTCAAACATCTATCTCATTCACTCATATGCTTGATCTCTCAACTAATCAATTTATGCCTATTAGGCCTTCTCAAGACCTTGACCCTTGATTTCACCCATACTCAAAATATATGTCATATTTTTATCATGGTTTATATATTCATATAATTTTACTCAATTAATTAATTCTACTACTTAAATATCTCTTCTCTTCGTTTAAGTTCACTCTCTCATAAGAAACTCAAATAGGACTATTAGGCCTTGCCTTTACACCACATACTTGGTTTAACCCATCTTGGTCGGTCAAAATCCTTAAAATAATTGATTTAAATTTAAAATATGTATACATAAAATTTTAACTCAATTAAAAAAAACTCCATAGGTCGCTTATAACCCATAGAGATGAAAATTCAAATTAGGCCTAATAGAGACCTAAAGGAATTAGGCCTTCTCTAAGTCACACATTACATTTGAACTCCTTGAAACATATTGAAATTTTAAAAAAACCTTAAAAAAATAATAAAAATAAAATAGATAATTTATCACTCCCAAATAGGTACATACCATCTATAACTCCAACTCACCATTTGAACCAAGCCATGTAGTCTACTCACCATTAGGCCTTAAAACACAAAAAAGTCTATCTCATGAAACTGAAGCATACAATTTATTTTGTCAAAAAAAATAGTAAAAAAAACACATAAATATATAATTAATTACCTCAAACTTAACATGTCCATTTTACACCTTAATTCAATCTCTAATAACCTAAAACCACCTCTATAACATGACCACTTAGACTGGTCAAACACAATAAAAGTATAGTCAAGAACTCTTGACTCTTAAAACTTGAATAAGGATAAAATATGAGTTAAAATGAATTATTATTAACCTTTAATAATTTATTTACATCTAAAAACTCATTGTTTTATTAAACTCTTAGCAAAACATCCCAAACTCTCCTCTATAAAATGGCCACTCAAACTGCTTGTATCTTCCAAAAGTACAGTCATAAAGAGGTTTATATTTTATACTTGAAATGATGATTAATTGACATATAATATACATTAATATCTAATATATTATCTATGTTTCAACTTAAAATGGATATATCTATATATCTAGTGTCACTCATTGGTCTTATAGACCAATCTCTCATCTCTCTTATACTATGCATACACAGTCTGTTAAGCTAATTTGATTTCCACATATCAATAACTAAAACTATCTCTAAAAATTACATAAATAATTAAATGGATAATTTATGTCTTAAACAAAAATAATGTGTTAACTATATGAGATGAATCTTGTCATAGAATCTCAAACCCTTCTCTTTTCTTAGCATACATGGAGCAATCATCTTGATTCAAAAGACAATCATGGTGAACATGACTTCTCACACATATGTAGACAATTTATTGAAATTAAAAATAATTCATATTATCCTTAAATAACCTTATATAAACTTAAATCACACATAAATAAAGTTATAATATAACAAAAGGAATGTATAGACCAATATATGAACTCAACCTTTCACTATTCACCTCCACTTAGACAAGCTATCTTGATGGCAATGTTTAAAATATTTTTAATGAATTAAAAAGAATATAATAAACATTAATAAGAGTAATAAGTCTTTAAAAACAAACCCAAACCATTTTATTCATTCCTATTAATCTTCAACTCATCCCTAAACACTTTTTCACTCGGGCCTAGTTTCCTTCACTATTTTCACTCTTTGGCAGATTAGCAATAGGTCAACTTGATTGATAAAAATAATTGAAAAAGAGAGTATAAATTTAAAAAATAACTAAATTTTCATAAATAATAGTTATTTATCTTTAACTTCAATCAACTTTAATGTGTTGACTCCATCAACCCTTCCTGTAGCATTAAATTTTTCAAAAATATTTAATTTTCTATACCTTGTGCTTATTGTCTTGACAAAATAAGACCACATGGGGATGCATATATGAGTCATATATAAAATAAATCATTAAAATTGATCAAATAAACCATTATGGGAACTTTATAGAAATATATCTCAAATCAAGTCACTAAAAGGGTTTAGAGAGGGTTTTGAATAAGTCTACACTCTTAACATTTGTTCATATAGTATTGACCCTAAAATGAAAAAATATGCTTAGAAATATTTTTTAGGACCATGTTACATCTCTTCCAAAAGTCTCAGGTCACCATGTAAAGTCTACATGTGCCAATGAACATTAAAGCTTTCTTCTCGAGCTCTCATCTCTTCATTTTACATGCACAAGATATGTCAAAACATGTTTTATTGATTTTTCTTTCTCATTAGGACTTGAGACTTGGTAAAAAACTTTGAATAAACTTGTAAAAACTTATCATATTGTTACATTTTATTTTTCATCTTGTAATCTCAACTTGATTCTCATTGGACATCACTAGGTCTCTTTGCACACTAGGCTCAGGACTACCATCATACTTGGACTTTGAATATACTTGAATACCTATTGTATTGATAAAATCACCTCATCCACATGTCATATGAAATCATACCAAGATATCATGTTTCTAAACTTATTCACACAGGTCTCATATAACTCTGTATCACCATCATCATGTCTCTTTGAGACATACTTGTCATTGTAGATACATTCAAGGTTCATTATCATGCCAAACCAATGTCATGCCATGCTCATCTATTGATTCATATATTATCATAAGCCAAAATAAAATCACTTAAACATCTTCACTATACATGTCTTTACCAAGATAATACATTCCAATGGATCACTTTAGAGATCATACTAGTAAGATTCTTTTGACATCAATGACCATACACAAACTTATGACATCAATGACAACTTGAAACACATTCTAAAACTTAGGGCATCTAAAAATCTATTTTCCTTGCCCTTGATATAGTTAATATCAAATAATAATCAAATAATAATTTTAATCAACATCTCTAACATGCATTCACGTTTAGTTGGGTAAATATATACTTGAGTCCTAAGTTATCAGTCTTGAGCTCAGATGGTTTACCCAATAGATAATTCCTCCAAACTTGAAAGGAATGCACTATTAAAACAAGTTCCAAATAATGAGGGGACTAATTCACATCATAAGGCTTAATTTTTATGTACTCATATGATATAACTAAACCATATTTCATAATAAATCCTCTAATTCCATCCCCAAATGCATCTATGATTACTAAGAACTGACCATTAGGATCAATAAATCTTAGCATATGTGACAAAGTAAGCCTCCTTTTTAGATCCTAAAAGGAATTTTCTTACTTTTTAACAAACAAAATTCTAATTCTTCCATTAAAGAGAGGTAATTGGATTAGCTATCTTTGATAAATTTGGAATAAATTTCCTATAATAACCTACTAATCCCATAAAACTTCTCATCTCATGCACATTTTTAGGTGTTGTCCATTCCATTATGGCTCTTATCTTCACCAGATCTACTAAAATTATATCTATGGAGATAATGTGTCCTAATATTGTACTTTACTCTAAAAAATGCACACTTGGACAACTTACCATACAATTTGTGCTTTTACAACTGCTACAAAACCAATTTTATATGATGAAGATGTTCTTCCTCACTCTCAAAATATATGAGGATATCATCTAGGAAAACTAACATAAAGTGGTGTACATAATCCCTAAACACACTGTTCATGAGATTCATAAATGCTATAAGATAATTTATTAACTTGAAGGCAACACTATGAAATCATAGTGCCCATGCTAAGTTCTAAACATTATTTTAGGAATATCCTCATCTCGAATTCTCAGCTAATGATACCCTTCTCAAAGATAAATCTTGGAGAAAATTGTTTCCCTTCATATTTGATCAAATAGATCATAAATGTGATATAATTGATACCTATACTTGATTGTCACCTTATTCAACATCCTATAATCAATACATGGGCAAAGAGTACCATATTTATTCTTAATAAACACCACTAGTGCACCCCATGGTGACACACTTAGTTGAATCAATCCTTTGATAATAAATCCTAAAGTTGAGCCTTTAACTCAATGAATTCTATAGTTTTCATCCTATAAAGTGCCTTGGATTATCATTCAGATCTAGGTATTATGTCAATCATGAAATCAAACTCACATTTGGGTGTTAATCCTAGTAAGTTCTCTAGAAACACATCTTGAAAGTTTATAAGAAAAGGATAATCCTCAATGGATGGTTCTTTAGAATCCTCATCTCATTTATTTTAATAATAAATGTCTAAGATCCATTTTTCCAAGCCTTTTTGAGTTGAATTACATCAATTTGCCTAAGCTTCAACTCTCTTTTCTCACCCTAAATCTATGTTTGATTTCTAAAATCATCTTGACACTCTACCTTTTTCTGATATCAATCAACCTTAGCCTTATCATTTGTAAGCCAATTAACTCCTAAGATCACATAATATGACCCTAGTAGTGTAGCATATAAATTCACTATTATAGTAAATTTGGGTAACCTGATCTCAACGTCTACTAGACACTTGTCAATCTTAACCTTTGATTGATTCCTACACTACACTGACTATGCATTTGCTATAATCCTAGTTTTTATAGATAAATTATTAAGCATTCTATGAGAAATAAAAGACTCAATATCCATAATGTCAATCAAAATTTAAATTGGATGATCAAATAAAACACCTATCAATTCAATAAGAGAATATTAGAACTCAACTTGATGATTGTCAACAGTTGCAAGAATCCTCTACTGAGAGGTTCCTTATTATGAAGTAGAACCCTTATTCTTTCTATCTGATTTACCTTGAGTACACTCTCTAGCATAATGATCACCTCCACAAATGAAGTAGTCTCTAGGTTGTCCTCTCTTATCTAACTATTGGTTCCCCTTAAAACCTCCATTGAAACCATTTCCATGTTTCCTATTTCTTGAGCTACTATTCAATTTAGCATTCTAGTTCTTAAACTAGTTCTTTTAGTTTCCACTCCTCTTGCAATTCTTCTTTTTTAAAGTCATTTTAGGACATCCAAACATTTTCTTGAATTTATATTTGACCTAAGTAAGAGATTTCAACTTTTAATCTTATTTGACTACATTTTTAAATAGTTAATCTATGGTATATGACCCATGCACATTGACATCACAACCAATTTGGGGGTTTAATCCCATAATGAACTTTTTGATTTAAAACCTCTTATCTACCTAATATTGAGGGAATTTTTTTAGGAGATTAGTGAATTTATCCTAGTATTCATTCAAATAAATGTATCCTTGCTTAAGGTTCTAAAAATCCCTCAAATTCTAATCAAAATATAGCTAAGTAATCCACCATGACCTAAAAAATGTCACAAACTCCTCCTCAGTGGTGGTGGTAGAGTTGAGGTTCATCTCAAGATTCTTATTAGCCTAAAAAGTTATTTCTTCTCCAACAAGCTAATGCACTCCCTAAACTTCTTTGGTGACTTTAGATTAATTAAAAATATCTAAATATTTCTCCATCTCTATTATCCATACTTCAAATCTATCTCCCATAATGGTTCCATTGAACTTGGGTGGATTTACCTTTTTCATATCATGTACCAACTCTAGATCTAACTGAGCTATTGCATCTTGTGGCACTTTATCATGCCTCTACTCTTGAGGATTTTCCTACATATCATGATGCTCTTTAGGTTTTTCATGAATATTCTCCTTAACATGCCCATGCACTTCTTATTATATGGCTATGATTCAATCCCTAGTTTTATGTATGGATGCAAAGATTTGATCCAACTTTGTAACTTGATCGATGGAAAATTGATTTGGATCCACTATAGATTGGTATTTGATGTACCCTCACCTCCAAGTATAGTGTTGGAAGAAAAATCACTAAGAGTTAGGGGGGTGAATCAATGTCTTAAAAATTTGTTTCAATTCCTCCTTAGCATTCATGAACCATCACATCAACATATAGATCAATCAAATCATAAACAATCACAATATAAGCATGAAACAAGATTACACAAGACAAAACATCATATATGCGGGAAACCATTAAAGGGAATAAAACCCACTAATCCCTCCAAATGGATTACATTCATATAATTCAAAAGATCACAATTTAGTGAATCACTAACTCCACATGGAGAACCAACCCCAATTAGCTAATCACCAACCTAGCTAGGCTTTAAAAAGCACCAAATTACAAGGAGGTACCAACCCCCTAGATGACTTAACACAAAATAAATGAATTGATTGATTTGATCACCTTCATAATACCTTGTTTTTCAATCAATTTATGATGATCACCTCTTTAATTCTTCACACTCTTATCCCTCTCAAACTGCCTTATATGCCTCTTTGCTCAATTAGGTATCTTCAAGATTGATTATGTCATATGACCTTGCTATTAATATGAAGACATACTATCAGATCTTCATGATCAATCCTATTCACCCCTATTATGGTATATAAGACCTCTTTCTACTCAATAATGTGTTATATCATTCACATATCTTTTGCATTACTAAATAGGCCTTACACTGCCTTATATATATACACACCATTACTTGTTCATATGTATTTTAGTCACATATTCAACCTTAAACTCTTAATATGGCCATGGAATAGGTCTTATGACATATAATAATCATTATTCAAATCAATATTGATTCCCTTTTTATTTATCATAACTCCATTAGACCTTATTTCTCTTTTAGATCTCATGAAGATCTAATTCCATTAGGTCTACCTTAGAACACTTTACACTTTGACTTAATTGAAAAAAATTACCTTCATTTATGAACAATATACTTTCATAAATTAATAAAATAAACCCAAATAAAAATATTCTAAGGTCCATAATTTTTTTAGCTCCAATCAATTCATGAATACTCCTTGTAGTATTGTTTACAATTAGGCCTATGAACCTACACAAAATATAACAAACTAAAATGAAGCATTTAAAAAATTTAGTCACAAAACCATGAAAATAAATCACATTAAATAAAATACATGACCTTAAAAATGTCACCATGTGTTTTATACTTCACAACTCAGGGTAAAATGACTTAAACACTTCTCTGCAAATACCCCACTCGGAACTACCAAAACACTTGATATTAAACACCTAAAAAAACACTTCACATGAGAAATTATACTTTAAAAATATCCTTTTAAATATATATATATATATATATATATATATATATATATATATATATATATATATATATATATATATATATATATATATATATATATATATATATATATATATATATATATATATATATATATATCACTCCTAAAGTCAAAAATCACAAGGTATAATGTAAAATATTAGTCTTGTAGACCAATCTTTTGATCTCACTACACACAGTCAAACCAGAACTAGACAAGCCACTTTGGTTTCAACATTTCAACCAATTTCAATAACTATAAAAAATTATAAAAAGAATGTATAGTACATAAAATTACCAAAAAATATCATATTCATTATATACTTAAATTTAGGGCATAGAGTCTCAAACTTGTAACTTGCTTACCTAGAACTGCAAATTTACCTTAAAGCATAGTCATGGTGATATCGACCTTTAACACATATATGAATAATTTAAAAGAATTTAAATGAATGAAAATGATACTATGAGATAATTATGATATTATAAAATAGAATACAATATGTTCAAATGTAAAATATTGATCTTGTAGGCCAATCTCATGACCTTATATCTCACTGTCTCATGGCCTTATATCTCATGACCTTATATTTCACCACACACATGACCTCCAAATTTTTTTACAAACATTAAAATACATTATAAAGTCCTAAAAAACATTTAAAATCAATTTTTTCATTATTTTATCAAGATAACACATTTATAAACATCTTCTCACTGCTACTTGGGTTTTTCACTATTTCCACCATTGGGCTTTTTAGTGATTGGCTAACTTGGATGACTAGTTTAACACACTTGAGTTATTTAAATTGTAAAAAATCATTCATGAACATGAAAAACTAGT
Organism: Torreya grandis; assembly: GCA_037957365.1. Taxonomy (NCBI): domain Eukaryota; kingdom Viridiplantae; phylum Streptophyta; class Pinopsida; order Cupressales; family Taxaceae; genus Torreya; species Torreya grandis. Next base: position 5,891,832 of record JARHVA010000129.1, read on the forward strand.
CTCAATATTCATAATACATCCATTTTATTTTCTTGACCAATGCAACTTTTGACTACTACAGTAAATTCTTTATAAATAAGCTTGTACCTATGCATTTTCTCTCTCATCTGGCTAACCACCACCACATAGAGGTTATTTGGAGAGTTTAATACATTATACAATAGTTTTTATAGTCATTTGAGACCATTATAGGCTATTTTTAATAATATATTTCACATTAGGTCCTTATTAGGGTTTTAGATAGGTTTAACATAGGTTTTGGTGTTAACAATTATTAATAAAGGATTACCCATTAAATACAAAAAAATGAATATATTTATTCGATAAAAAATTTACCCATATATACTTAACATCTTAGGTTCCCATGTAGAGGTTACACATACCAACTAACACTTTGAAATTCCTTCTTAGGTTTGCATGCCTTCATTATGTGTACTCGAGAGACCTCATAATCACTTTTCATGCCTTTTATTATAAACCATGACATAAAAATTTGTGAACATGATTAAAAAAACATATAATAAATATATCCATACTTACATATGAAATATGGTCTTTAAAACTTATCTTCATGCCTCATTAGGCCAAGCAGGATCTGGAATTGGTCTAGATACAAACTAGGTCTATAGGTCCTACCCCTATAGGCTCACCCTAATACTCTCATGAGTGATATAATGATTAAAATAAATGATAAATAAACCTAATAAAACATATCATGACTATATGTATCAATCTCACCAAAATACCATGCTCAAACCTTCTTACTAAGACTTTACATGCCATGACTAGGCTTTTCAAACACTTGAAACTGACCTTAAAACACTTATGAAAGTGTATATACTTTAATTACATGATAAAAAAATTGAAAAAAACCTTTAAAAATATTTTTCTCACTTAATTATTCAAACTTCACTATGCACACCTTCTCATAGGGTCTATACTGGGTTTCTCAAGACACCTTGTACTCAAGAACTAGTAGTCAAACATGCTTACCTCAATGATATAAAATAAGAAATTTTTTCAAATATAACTCTAACATAAATAAAAAAATATATTTATAATCAAAATTAACTCATTTATACCTAGATCCTCATAATCATGTTTCAATGCTCACTTGACCATCATACCTCTTTTTGACAACACTGAAAACTTGACCTAAACCTTGACATCAACCTTGACATAAACCAAAAAAAGAGACAATAGGTTGCATTAAAATTCTCTCTCAATAAAAGAGACATTATGTTTCATTTAAATTATCTATTATCACATGGATTCCTTATCACATTAAGCACACAATCTCATATTTAAAAGAGTACTCACCATGCATCTTCACCAGATGCACCTTGACATTAATGATAACACTTCTCAACAAACTCCCCCTTTGTCATTGATGGAAAAACATCCTTTAATATTATCACTCTTATCTCCCCTAATATTTTCAATCTTCATTCTTAAAGTTTATCCACCTTTGATAGTAATGACAAAGGGTCACACATATTGCAACTTCTGGAAGCACTCATTCTCCCTCTTTGGCAACTACTTTCAGAAAACTTTTTATGCTTGTCAATAAATACACTTGGAGCTTATGAATAATATGAATATTTACCCCTCAATCCAAGTATACATCATGATTATAATAACTTAAGAGTGTATCCATGAATCTTAATGGAGTTATCCCTATCCATAGGTCACTGGAACAACATAAACTCAAGAGATTTCTTGATCTCCATGCTCTCATGACCTCATATCTCACTGTCTTATTTAAACCAAATAGGTCAACTTGTGATAATTTTTTTCACCACACACATGGACTCAAAATATTATTCCAAGAATAAAAATATCTTAAAAATCCTAAGAAAAACTTGCATGCACTTTTTTTCATCATTTTATCATGATAAAACATACCTAAACATCTTCTCACTGTTACCTAAGTTTTTCACTATTTCTACCATTAGGCTTGTTAGGGATTGGATAAATTGGATGATCAGTTTATAAAAATTTATGGATTTAAATTTTTTATAAACCTTAATGGTAATGAAAAATTATTCTCAAGCTTGATCCTCCATCCTTTTTCTTTTCTTGACCAATGCAACTTTTGATTGCTATAACAAATTCTTCACAAATAAGACTATATCTGTGCATTTTATCTCTCATATTAATAAAAACCACAACTTATATGTAAATGGGAGAGTTAAATACATTATAATTTTTTTTTATAGTCATTTTATACCATTCTAGGATTTTTTTAACAAGATCTTTCACATCAGGTCCTTGTTAGGGTTTTAGAGAGGTTTAACATAGGTTTTGGTGTTAACGATTGTTCATAAATGATTTAAACTTAAATAAAAAACAATGTATGTATTTATTATCTAAGACCCTTAATCATCTCTCTTTAATATCTTAGTTTACCATGTAGAGGTTACACATTCCAATGAACACCTGAAAGTCCTTCTCGAGTTTGCATGCCTTCATTCTGTGTACTTGAGAGACCTCAAAATCACTTTTCATGCCTTTTATTAAAAACCATGACCTAATTTTTTTGAAAATTATTGAAAAAACATATCATAATTGTATACATTATTACATATGAAACTGATCTTCATGCCTCATTAGGCCATGTAGGATCTAGAAGTGGTCTAGATACATACTAGGTTTGTAGGTCCTACTCCTATAGGCTCACCATGAGATTATCACAAGTGATATAATGTTTCACATACTTGATAAATCAACCTAATAAAACCTATAATGTATTTTTTCATCCATCTCACCAAGAAACCATGCTCAAACCTTCTTACTAAGACTTTACATGCCATGCTTAGTGCCATGACTAGGCTTCTTAAACACTTGAAACTTGAAAAATAACCTTGAAACACTTATGAAAGTGTATATAATTTATTTACATGATAAAATAATGATAAAAAACCTCTCACATATTTTTTCTCACTTAATTCACCAAATTTCACTATGCACACCTTATCATAAGGTCTAAACTTGGCTTCTCAAGACACCTTTACTCAAGAACTAGTACTCAAACATGCTTACCTCAATGATATAAAAAAATAAAAATTTTCAGACAATACTCTCACATCAATACAAAAATATATTTATTATCAACATGACCTCATGTATACCTAGAGCCTCATAATCATGCTTTAATGTTCACTTGACCATCATACCTCTTTATGACAACACTGACAACTTGACCTGAACCTTGACATAAACTAATATAAGAGACAATATGTTTCCTTCAAATTATATCTCAATATAAGAGACATTAGGTCACCTTAAAATTCTTTCTTGCCTTCAAATTCTCTCTTGTCACATAACTTCCTTATCACATCAAGAACACAAGCTCATACCTTAAAGACCACTCATCATGCATCTTCACTAGAATCTACACCTTGACATCAATGATATCAACCTTGACATAAATGACAACACTTATCAACATATAACATACACCATTATTCTTTTTAGTTAAAATGAGAATATGTTTGTGTTAGTGGACCCATTAAGTCTTAGAGTTTGAACCTCACCTCTGATACTACAATGTAACAACCCCACTAGGTTTTACTAGATTAAGGTAATTATTTCTTAAACATTTACAAAAATTCAATTAAAAAAATTCCATTATATTGAAAATATACATAGTGATATTTAACTAAATACATTATTTTAAGCTAGCTAAATAGCAAGGTCATGAGATAATCTATTTAGCTAATGATCATACTATCACAAGATTAAAAAATTAAGTACAATGTTGAATATATAAATAAATCATTTATTTATTTCATAAAAGTATATTTACAAATTCAACTACAACTGATATAATATTATAACTAATGTAAAGGTACATATGAATATATAGTATATTTTTAGCATAATACATGTCTTAATAATAATGTATAATGATATGATTTTCCATGGAGCATGTGAGTCTCAACAAATTCATAATATCCATAATTAATCATGAGTTTAGTCATTAGTGAAGTACTGTTGAGGGGATGGAGAGCCTCATCTGAGTACTTTTCCACACCAATCATAGACCATGATCCCCTATAGAATATCTCAACTAGGGAATGTCCCTCCCTTCATGGATGGGTAGATAATGATGGTACAAGAATCAAGAGTGACAACTATAACCCATGTGCTGTAAGATAACTATTACATGTAGTATATCATAAATAAATCCATTTAAACATGATATCCTACTAAACATATGAACTAAATAAGATACATGAAATGACAATGTTTAACCATAAACACTACTTTGGCCAAATTTTTCATATAGTTATTTGATCTCAAGGATCAATTTATTTCATATACACCACTCAATTGGATTACATCTTATTTTTGTATTAGTGACACTAATTAAGTAAGTGGAATCCATCTCACTTACTTATTTAGGGTCATAATACTAGATTGGTCCATATAATTAATAATATTAAAACCAATAGATTTCATAATGGAATTTCCCTACTAGTAGATATAATATGTGCTAAACAAAGAAATATTAGATACATTAATTTAATTTATCAAATGCAATGTAATAAATCCAAACATATAATTTATTTATATCATAATAAAATTAGATATATAATCAAATTTCAAACAATCATCAATAAAATCAAACCATCTGCATAAGATATTTATCAGAACATCAAGTTACCAACATATTAACATGGAACTCTAACTTAATGTTATTCATCCATATAAAATCAATTTACATCTTATTACTTTACTTGTAGATACCAAAAGTACATTAATAAGTTTATTCAAATACTAATAACATCAATATGGTTTGTATTTAATCTCAAATACCACATAATTAGATGTTCTTTTAAACCATTTAACACACATCTACATTTAGCTTGGATAACAAATATACTTAATTTTCTTTGTTATATCATGTAATTTCTTAAGAATTAAAAAAAATATGCATGTATAAATATGGTATACATAACTTCGATTTGTACTCATCAACAAATCACCAGTATCCCATATATTTATTTACACATTAAAACCCTTAGCTAAATATTATTATGTATTAAATCAACATCTAGTGTATATACTCTTATATACGGTATACTATAAACAAACAATCAATTTTATCCATTATTTAAGGGTATCATTTATAAATATATATTTATAATCCAACTTATCATTAATCAAATTCCCTTCCAAAAATATGAAAACATTATAATATGGTGTTTTGGCTATACTCTTAATCTTTATACCCGATAGTCCATAACTTGCATATCAAAATGCAACAGTCCTATATTTGAACTCATCCATGTTTATATATATAAATACTTTGTTATATGGAAAGATATATTTAAAAACACACAATCCTATATATACACAACTAAAAATATAAAAAAATATTTGAGTATATAATGGGTATATAAACATATATTCATACTTCTACATATTTTTACGAGTTCAAAGCCATGTCCACTTGTTATAAAAGTAATCACATAAATCGGTTTTACACAATAGTATATCTTACTATAGGTTTTATCTATTTTTCATTCATATTAAAATTAAAGACTCTATATTAGATATATTATGAATACCCATTCATCTAATAGTTACTACATCAAGTTTCCTTAGGATTTAGGTATAATATAAGTTCATTCCTATATGCAATAGAAGTTTCAAAAACTTATCTAACATTTTACCTAGATTTAGAATGATTAAAATTAGATATAAGCATATCATTAGGTCATTTTCCACTTAGTGTTTCCATATATTTCAAACATAATATGATGCAATTGTGTATGTATTTAAAATAACATAAAACTATACATGGTTTATATATATATATATATATATGTCATAGGTCATTAATAACTCATTCTCGACGTATTTTATACTTGTATATATCCATGTATATATTTGTACATTCTTATGTACAAATTAGTAATTTAATCAAACCACACATCATGTTATTTAGCCCAAATCATCCTCATACACAACCATGCTATAGTCTGAGTATTTCAAAATTTGACCCAATTTAAAACATTATAGCAAGGAAATACCTATGTATAAAGGAAGAAATGACTTATAACTAGCTTTTTTAAAGTTTGAGTTATACTTTCATACCTAGTTCTGTCCTAACCTGGGTTAAGGGTATGAAACATTGACTTGATATAGATAAAACCATATATATATATATAACATAATGGTTCAACATTTATATCAAATATTATAAGCATATTATTAGCTGGGTATATGTATATATACTCAGCTAACTAATAATCTACCTTACATTTTACCTAAGGTTTTTAACTTGCCTAAAACACACATAATTTCAACATTTAAAATTTTTAATTTAAAAATATGTAAATAAATCATAATATGGATTTGGAAATGAAGCCATTTCAACTAGGGTTTACAGAGTCATGTATTTATATCTATGGATGGCTAGGCCATCCCTAGTTCCAATTACATAACCTTGGTTATTTTACTACTTAAAAATAACTAAAAAAAACATATTCAATTTAAAATGTACTGGGACATTGATTTAATTCACACTATACATCTAAGAAATTTAATCAACAAACCAGCTTGGTAAGGGGGTCATGGCCTTGCCAAATTCCAATTTCCCTTCTCAAAGCTTGCTTGAATCCTCCTCATTTATCCTCATCTATCTCTGTCATGTGCCCTAGGCATAATTTTTCCCCTCTTTTATCTACCTACATGATTAATTCATGCTAACAAATTTCTCCACTTCTCTTCCATTAATTACTATGCTCATTATGATCTCAAGGAATAAATATTTGCATGAAAAACTAACTCACAGAATCTAGTTAAGACTAAATGTTTTTACCATGTATAATCAAAATGAAATGCTTGTTTTTCATAATAGCCCAAATAACTAAAGTCAACTCCTACCTAACCCTAATTCAAGAACTTTCCATAATGATAATCCCATTAAACATTTTGATTCTAAATAATATTGAATTACCAATACCATTTAAAAATTTATGATTATTATTATTATTATTAATGATTCAAATATTATAACATTTTTTTAATACAAGTATCATTTAAACATTATCACTTTTTCTAAACATTATGATCACACCTAATTCATTATAACCATGCCTTGATGCTTAGTCAAACTAATAGTCATTTATCACACAATGTAATTAAGTTCCCTAGCAATGTATTAAGACATTGATAATTTTGATGACATTCAAACTCACTCACCTATAGTCATTAAGGGAAGAAAGATCATTTTTAGAATCATTAAAACAAATACTAGAGATAACAACAAGGATAATTAGATCTCAAAGAAGCCATTAAATAGACATCATCATGTGAAGTAATCTAAGTAAGATAACACATTTAAGTGTTTAAATCTCACATTATAAAACACAAAACCATACAACACACATTATCATAATTGAAAGCAACTATCATCTATTAAATCAAGCAATAAATATAAAAGCATATTCTATTATTTTGGTGTGTGTAGGTTTTTAGTTTCCATTAATTCATCCCCCAAACCCTCCATCTATGCCACCCTCTCCGATGATGCCTTCCCTCCATCATATTATAAGGGATAGATCTATCCTGCATCCATCTCAAAATAGGAAAGGTAGTTATCTTGAATCAATATAAAATATATAATATAATACTATAATTAACTAAATAAGCATGATAATCATGTACATAACATATAAATATAACTAACTCAACTAGTTAATGATAATACAAATAAACTACATATAACTATCCATACATCAATATATAATATCTAGCTTAACCAAATAATATTTAGCCAAAAAATAACCATAAAATAAACTAATAGGTAGGTTATTAATCCTAGAGAGGAATCAAGATTTGATAAATTAGAATATCTCATAGAATATCATAAATATCATATGTAATTTATTTGACTAAACACAAATAGGGTAGAAATACACTGATAAGGTGGTATTATGGTATGTAAAGACCAAGAAACCATGGTATGTATACTCTTAAATGGTTATCAAATTGGTAGGATACGATTTTCTAAATGATATATTATAATTTTTAAGTATAGTAAATATGATCTCTTGGTCAACATGGGAAGTCATTGGGTGACTTGTTCTAAGTTACAACCTAAATGCATTGAGTCTCACAAACTATAGAAGGGTAGAAACTTTTAGGAAACTAGAAGATGTAGAAATAAAATTTGTTGATCTACGTATCTGAGGAATTTTGAAGTCATAGATATGAAGACCAATAAAACCAACTACCCTATGTTGATTAGTAAAAAATGGGCATATGATGGGTGGATGAGCATCAAAATAATGAATAATTAGTTAGAAGTGAACAAATGTGATAATATTATTATCATACATCTAAATAAAGCTAAATTAAAGAATTATATCATTCTTAAATAACATGACTCACCTTATGACTATGGGGACAACAACTAGTTTAAAGTTGATACAAATCCTAAACAGAGTGCACTACAAACTCTAGAGCTCAAAAATTTCCCTCTAAAGATATAACCATATCAGAAGTTATAAAAAAATACAACCATCATCATAAATGCATGTGATAATAAAACAACAAGTTCCACCATTAGATCAATAGGAGTGAAAGTATCCATCTGTGTGATCACCAACAAGGTTCAAAGTAGATTTAATATATCAAGTGGTGTGAAATACATGTATTACACTAAACCAACTAAGGAAGGTGTTATACCATGGGAAGTTTCATCTTTAGTAAGCAATGATTCATATACCTATATTATGAATTAGGTAAAAGGAGACCATGAAGTGAGACCAATGAGAATGGTTTGTGCTATAGAGTGAAAATCACCTCAATAATTTACAACTGAGCACTTGGGAAAATTTATTTCTAGATTAGAGTAATATGTTATACATGTAGATCAAATATTTAGTGTACAAAATTATGATATGAAGGGAACTAATGTGACATGGTGGGTAATACATAAGTCAAATAAATTTCACTAGGAATATGCTTGCTAATTACTATGAGATTGATTTCAAATAGTATATAATGTGTTAATGTATGGTCTTCACAAAGTGTAGAACCTAGATATTGGGTGCATGTATTCAAGTATAATTTATCACCTCTTAAAATCTCATGGTATATGAACTAAGAACACAGGTGGGAAATTAAAAATTAGCCACAAGTTTAGTAAGATTTTATTCAAACATTTGTCTTTGAGGATGAGAATCCTCTAGTGCAAAATTCCCTTTAGAAATTTTTTTTAATGTCATGACCGAGAATAGGATCTAAGCACTATAGAGAAATCCTATTTATATGAAGAAATAACTAAATATTTAAAATATAACTATAAAATATTATAAGGCTGATATGTATAAAGAGTAATTTTTAATGAAACCTATGCACATGGAAAACAACACACTAAACTATGCACTTAACTTCTTGAGGTTTTGAAAATGTATCCAATATAATGGAAGATTATGGTTAGGCTAAATGAAATAGGATGAGGTTATACCTAAGGATAAAGGAAAGAGAAAATGGAAGACTTGGATTCAAAGGTTATTTACTTAGTGGGGAAGAATATGAAGGGGTATTACTAATGGGTCTATGGGCCTAGATGTTGATGTATGTTCCTAGTATTGGTTTTAAGGGATTAATATTGTCATTGATGTCAAAGATAAGTTGAAATTATTTCATGACAAAATTTAGAGTTGATGTCATGGTTGGTGAAGTAGTGTGTAACTAAGAAGTTTTGTTTATCTATTGAGAGAAAATTTGAGGGAAACCTAGTATCCTTTCTAAGGTTTGATGACTTATCAAGATCATTCTAAAGATACAAGAGAAGAATCTTATTTGAGCCCTAAGTTTTGAAGAGCATACAAGGTAATCACATGAGTCAACAAGTCCTTATGAGGTATTGATACAAAGTTATGATGAGAATAAGAAAAATATCATAAATATATTAAGATTAAAGTTTGAATAATGAAGACATGGGAAATAAGAAAAAAATATTTTAGATGTGTTTAAATGACAAGATTGAAGCTTAACTCCTGTATGAAGAGACCTAGTGAGAAGTTAAAGGTTTGGTGTCTTAGTGAGTTAAGCCTAGTAGTATGGTGAGTTGAGACATTGTAAACTTAAGTGAGAAAAGGTAGTAGTGTGAGATCATGTTTTTATTTTATATGTAATTTGGATGAAGTTTTGAATATAGTACAAGAGGTTTTAGGTTGTATTCATAATCTAGATAGGACTGGCAGTATAAGGCCTAAATGCACAAAGTGACCTATAATGACCTAAGTAGGGGTCAAGATCATTTAAAAGGATGATAGATATGATTTTTATAGGTATTATGGATTATTATAAGCATTTTTACCAAGTTTTAAGTCAAAACCTATAGGAAAAGGCAAGATTCTTGATGGAAACATTGACTATGTGCACAAAATAGGGTGTTATACATTTGAGAAGTTTTTCATGATCATTGGCATGTGAAACATTTTCATGAGATATTTATCACTTCATGGTAGTTATTTCATGTCCTTAGATTTAATTCCTTGGCATTTTATCTGGGATTTAGGGGCAATCCTTTATGAATGATTGCTAAGAAGGTATGATGATCAAAACCCTCCTAAAACCCTTACAAAGACTCGATAAGAAAGATATAATTGGTTATAGATAATAATGGTAAATTTGACATATTTTTGTGTTTTTAAAATTAAAATGACTCTTAAATTTTTCTTTAGGTGGTTTTTTTTTGTCCTGATAGTGAATAGAAGCTATAGGAAAACCCTTATTTTTAGGGTTTTTGATGCTACAGGAAAGGTTAACCAAGTAAAATTATGAAATTAAATGGAGGATAATGTTAAATATTATATTTTATGGTTATTAAATATTATAATAATTTTTTAGACCAAAAATATGCAAAACTAGTTATGAAAGTTAGCCTATCGGTAAACTAGCCTAATGAGTAAAATAGTGAGAAAACTAGGCGAGAATGAGAATAAGTTTAGGGATTGGTTAAAAAGGATTAGGGATGGATAAAAAGGCATGGGGTAATAATTAAATACCTATCCATAATAATAATTTTTTAATAAATATTTGATGATGCTTATATTCAATCCAAATGTTGTCATCAAACTGGCCTATCTAGCACAATGGAGTCTGTGTAGAGTGACAGTGAAATTATCCTATAAGACCAATATTGGTACATGAAAATGAAATATATATATCTATATATGTTATTAATATGATAAAGGTTCACAAAAATAAATTTTAAGATCATATAAGTGTCCTCGTAGGTGTTCTACAAGTTGATTTTCTTGACTATGTTTTTGGTCCTATAGGTAACTTTTCTGTGTGTGAAAAGGATGTTCCTGAGTCAATTTTCACTAAGATGAATAAGAAAAAATTATAAAAGGTGTTATAAAGTAATAATATAATAATATTAATGAATTTTTAATCATTTAAAATCCATAATAAATCTTAGAGATTCAAATTATTTTGATCATGTTTTGACAGTGTTTAGTGTTTATGAGTAAGTCATCTACATGAGTGTTCTTGAGGACATTTGGCCTATGTGGCAGAGATAAAATAATTTTAGGAAGTTTTTAAATTCATTATTATAATATTAATATAATTTTATACGTGTTTTATGTTTTAAATTTGTGTATTTGGTTCAAATTTTCAAGATAGACTTATAGGCAGTGAGAAGGCTTATTGGTGAGGAGACCTAATTGGTAGGTCCATGTAGTGAAATGGGAAAAATGGAGTTTGGGACCCAAGGTGAAATTATCAAGGGTTTATTATAATTACATATTAAGTGTTTAATTTTATGGTTAAGATAATAAATGTTCTTAAGGGATAGAATGGTAATGTGTAAATAGGACATACCTAATTGCATTAGGTCTCCATTAGGCCTAATGAAGGATTTAGTCCTTATGGACTATGGAAAACATGTGAAATGTTTGTTTAAAATTTAAAAAGTGTATTATAATATATTAAAATTGTGTTTTATGTATGGAAAGGACCATGGCTGACTAAATATGGTTAAGAGTAAGGGTCAAGTACTTAAGAAGGCTTAATAGGCCTAAATTGACTAGTTAGAGATTTGAGCTATTAAGCGAAGGAAATACTAATTGTGAGAACATATTAAGAGATTTAATATAATTATTAATATTATAAAAACATTATATGAGTGTAAAAATATTTTATATAGGTATTAAGGAAATTCATTTGACCTATTTCTACCAAGGAGAGGGCTTATTGAGCGAGAAGGCCTAAGAGGCTATTTGAGTGAAATTGAAGGGTAAAGAGTGAAAAAAAAGAGGTCATATAAATTTGGATTAGAAAGTGTTATAAGGTGATATGATATAAAATGTGACTTGGTTGGTTCTAAGTGACCTAAGGGGGTTAGATCTTCCTTGCAAAATAAATCTTACAAAAGACTAGTTAAGTTGGTGCTTATCTAGATAGGGGTTGGATCTCCTTGCAAAGTTGGTACTTCACTAAAAATTGAATCTTTAAATTATAGGAATATATTACATGTGCATGTTTTATTGGGTTTTATCCCCCAAGAGGTTTTCCCACATATCTTTTGTGCTCTCTCATAATATGCTTTTGTGGTTGTTTGCTTACGTATTAATCTTATATGTATGTCTCATGAAATGATGAATTAAATTGAATAGATATTGTACAAAAACCAATTCACCCCCTATTATTATCTACTTCCAATAATTGGTATCAGAATAGGTCCTTTAAAATAGGTATTATAACCTAAAGGATATTCTAAACAAGCCAGGATGGCTAGTCAAGCTCATGGTGGTTTTTTTACAAGCAAAGATCCATTGTTCAATGGATCTAATTATGCTTTTTAGAGTGTGAGGATGAGGAAATATATGATGTATCAAGGTCATGATGTTTAAAAATTAGTTTTGGATGGGTATACTACACCTCATATTCCTCTTATGGATGCATTAGGTAAGAAAGCCAATGATAATAACTCAAAAACAATGAATGGGATTATGTGTGGTCTATCTGAAGTAGAAACTGTGAAGGTTATGCACTATATATATGCCAAATAAATGTGGGATAAATTTAAAACTATTAATGATGGAGATTCTAAATTCAAATTAGCCAAGTTACAAACTCACATAAGATAATTTGAAGCTTTAAAAATGAATGAAGATGAAACCACTGTAGCCTACTTGTTGAGGGTTGATGAGGTGGTCAACATCATAAGAGGTCTAGGAAAATAATAGAAAGAAAATACTATTGTTCAAAAGGTTTTAAGGTCTATAACTCTTAGATTTGATTCTAAATTATGTGTTGTTGAATAAATGCAAGATCTAGACAAAATTGAGATGGATGGACTTCATGGAACCCTAACAACTGTTGAGATGAGGACAAGTGAAGGAAGATCTACAAATAAGGAAGTTTCATTAAAAGTAGAAAAAATCCAAAAAATAAGAATTCACAAGGTAAGAAAGTCATAAATAATGATGAATCTGATATTAATGATGATGAGTTAATAGCCATGTTTGCAAGAAAGTTAAAGACATGTTCAGGAAAGTACAAAGGCAAGCTACCTTTCAAATGCCTCAATTGTGGAGAGGTTGGACACCTTGAAAAAAAATGTCCTCATAAGCATAAGACAAAAAATGATGGAGATCATGATGAAAATCATGTTGATGATAAAAGGTATTATAAATCTGATAAGAGCAATAAAAACTTTAGAAGGTATGATAATAAGAAAAGGTTTTTTTTAAAAATATAAAGAGTCTTTACACCAAGGAAGATTGTAGCTCATCCGATGAAATTGAGATAAGTGATTAAAAAATTAATAATGAGGATGATATTCCTAATTTTAATGAGGTTTTATTCATGGCTAAAGAAGCAATCTACTCAAATCTAGAAGAATCCATATGGATTGGAGGTTTTATTGGTGATTTAGATGAAGAAGGAGATGAGATGGATCTTGAAGCTAAGTTTATGAGTACTCTAAAAGAGCTGAAGATAGGCAAGAAAAGTAACAAAGTAATGAGATTTCTTATCAAGAATATGAAGATAAAATCAACTTTTTTGAAGCTATACTAAGTAACAACTCTAACGAGTAGGAGGAAATAGTCAAATAGGTGGAGATTCAACTTGAAATTATGACTATAGGTCTAGAATTAAAAGAAGAAGAATGTGAAAGGTATGCTGATAAAGTGAACTCCTTTAAAGGTAAATTGAAAAAAGATTCAAATAAGGTTAAATCCTTTGTAAGGTTTAAAAAGAGCACCAATGATCTAGACAACCTTTTGAGTAGTCAAAAGACTATTGATGACAAGACAGGTTTGGGTTTTATTGAAGATCAAGAGGACACTAATATGATAAAAAAGGTCAAAGATAAATCAAATAATGAGGATGATAATATAAAAAATTTCAAAACTATTAATAATTCTAATAACATAAGGTATGCTAATCATTTCAGTGGGTATTTTTATTCATGTAATCAATTTGTTCATAGATCAAGGCATTGTAAAAGGCCCTTCAAGAATGAATTTGCATGGAAATATGAGGAGAACCATCAGAAAAGAGGTATGGGTCATGGTATGTTTACATCTAGAGGGATAACATGGTTTATCTATCATAAGGTTAGTCACATTGTAAAGTAATATAACCATAACTTTTCAAGACAAGACAAGAAGTTTGAGACTTCTAGACCTCAAGAGAGAAATAATAAGTGGAAACCTAAGATGGATAAGGTTGATAATCAGTATTGAAGTTCAAATGGACTATTTTCCATGGTATAAAAAAAATCAAGATGTAAAGCAGTGCCAAAAATTTTCTCTATCAACATAGTTTGTTGACAAAGGAAACAAGAACAATGAATCAAGCCAGAATGTTTCTCAAGAAAATATTGAAAGAGTCAAGCTAGAAGGAAAAATAAAGAATAAGAGGATTCTTAAGGAAGTTCTATGATACAAGGATATATATATCTAGGAATTTCCTGAACTCATGTTATTCTAAACTTTCTAGTATAGAGGTGACTCCATTAGGCTTCATGGAGGCAATCAACTAGTAAGTAAGAAACATAAAGGATGCATGGTCATAGGGAGAGTTTTGTGGTCTTAAGATATATTTAGGTTGTATTTTCATTCAAAGAGATTTGCTATAGATGTGAACTCAAGAAGATAAGTCACAAAAAGTTGGTATGATGACTTGATCAAACCAAGTCACAGTTTTGAATTGAATTTTCATGAAGACAAAGGGAGTCAATCATGTCTCATAAGTAGGTAAGTGAACTTTGTTTGTGCTAAAGAAATGTTTTATGAAGTTTTTTTGACCCAAGTCCAAGGATTAGATAGCTACCAAGAAGGTGAACCTTTGCAATTAATGTTAAAGGGGGAGAAAGGTCTTGTTTTAATTTCAAGCATTGGAGAATGATCTACATGATTAGGAATGGTTTTCATAAATGACAAGGGATAATATTGATATATTTTTTTAGTATTGGTTTTAAGGAATTAATGTCAAATACAAGTTGAAATTACTTCATGATAAAAGTCAAAGTTGATGTCATGCTTGGTGAAGTAGTGTGTAACTAAGGAGTTTTATTTCTCTATTGAGAGAAAATTTGAAGGAAACCTAGTATCATTTTTGAGGTTTGATGACTTATCAATATCATTATAAAGGTAAAAGAGAACCATATTTTTTGAGCCTTAATTTTTAAAGAGCATACAAGGTAAGCACATGAGCCAATAAGTCCTTATGAGGTCTTGATACAAAGTTATGATGAGACTAAGACAAAGCTCATAAATATGTTAAGAATAAAGTTTGAATAATGAAGACATGGGAAAGAGGAAAATAATATTTTAGATGATTTCAAAGGACAATATTTAAGCTTAGCTCATGTATGAAGAAACCTAGTGAGAAGTTATAGGGTTGGTGTCTTAGTGAGATAAGCCTAGTAACATGGTGAGTTGAGCCATTGGAGACTTGAGTGAGAAAGGGTGGAAGTGTGACATAATGTTTTTATGTTTTATGGCATGTGGATGAATTTTTGAGTATATTAAAAGAGGTTTTAGGTTATGTTCATAGTCCAAATAGGACTAGCATTATAAGGCCTAAATGCACAAAGTAACCTATAATGACCTAAAAATGGGTCAAGATAATTTACAAGGATTTAAAATATATTAAGATATGTTTAATAGGTATGATGGATCATTATAATAATGTTTTTAAAATTTGAAGTTAATACCTATAGGATGAATCAAGATTCTTGATGGAAATGTTGACTGTGTGCACAAAATAGGGTGTTGAAGACCCGAGAAGGAGTTTCTCCACTCATTAGTAGATGGAAAATTTACATGATATCCTAATAAATTCATGATATTTAGTTAATTACTCTAGCTTTAATTCAATGGAATTGGTTTTGGGATTGAGGGACAATCCTTTATGAATCATTGCTAAGAAGGTAAGATGGTCAAAACCTTCCTAAGACCCTTACAAAAACTCGATAAGAAATATATAACTTGTTACAGATCAGAATGGTCTAGTTGAAATATTTTTGTGTTTGGAACATGAAAATTACTCTTCAAGGTTTCCTCATATGGTTTTTTTGTCCTGATGGTGAATAGAAGCTATAAGAAAACCCTTGTCTTTAGGGGTTTTGATGTTACAGGCAAGGTTGACCAAGTCAAAACATGAAAGTAAATAAAGGATGATGTTAAAGAATTATATTTTATGGTCATGAAATTTTTTAATTATGTTTTATACCAAAAATATGTAAAACCTATCATGGAAGTTAGCCTATCACTAAATTGGCCTAATGAGCAGAATAATGAGAAACCTAGGCGAGAATGAGAATATATTTTAGGATTGGTTGCAGAGGATTAGAGATGGATCCAAATGCATGGGATAATATTTAAATACATATAAATTCTATTTAATTTGTATTAAATAGTTTATGATACCTATATTCAATAAAAAATTTGTCATCAAATTGGCATGTCTAGCACAATGGAGTCTGTGTAGAGTGACATAGTGAGATTGGTCTATAAGACCAATATTGGTACATGAAAATGAAATATATCTATCCAAATATGTTAAGATGATTTTAAAGTTTCAAAAAAATCCATTGTAATATCACATAAGTGTCCCCAAAAGTGTTCTAAAATTTGATTTTCTTGACTATGTTTTTGGTCCTCCAGGTAACTTTTTTGTGTGCATGAAAAGGATGTTCCTGAGTCAATTTTCACTAATATGAATGATAAAACGTTATAAAATTTGTTATAAAGGAATAATAGGATCATATTAATTCATTTTTTATTATTTTAAGTCCTTGATAAAGCTTGGAGAGTCAAATGATTTTGACTATTTTTAGTGTTTCTAAGTAAGTCATCTACATGAGTGTTTTTGAGGCCCTTTGGCCTGTATGGTAGAGACAAAATAATTTTGGGAAGTTTTTTAATTAATTATTATCCTATTAATATAATTTTATTCATGGGTTATGTGTTAAATTTATGTATTTGGTTCAAAATTTTTGGACAAACTTATAGGTAGTTAGAAGGCCTATTGGCGAGGAGACCTAATTAGTAGGTCCAAGTAGTGAAATGGGAAAAATGGAGTTGGTAACCCAAGGTGAAATTATAAGGGGTATATTATAATAATATATGAATTTTCTCATCCATTTTTTAAGAAAATAAGTGTTCTTAAGGGTCAGAATGGTAACATGTGAATATGACAAACCTAATTGCATTAGGTCTCCTTTAGGCCTAATGAAGGATTTAATCCTTATGGACTATGACTGACTTGTGCAATGTTTGTTTCAAATTTTAAATGTGTATTATAATATATTAAAAAGGAATTTTATGTATGTAAAGGATCATGTCTGAATAATATGGGTGAGATCAAGGGTTAAGTACTTAAGAAGGCTTAATAGGCCTAAATTGACTAGTTAGAGATTTGAGCTATTGAGTGAAGGAAATAGTGTTTGTGAGAATAGGTTAAGATATTGAAGATAATAAAAACATTAAATGAGTGTATAAATATTTTTTATAGGTATTAAGGAAGCTAATTTGACCTATTTCTGCCAAGGAGAGGGCTTATTGAGCTAGAAGGCCTAAGAGGCTATTTGAGTGAAACTGAAGGGTAGAGAGTGCAAAAAAGGAGGCCATATATATTTGGATTATAAATATGTGTTATAAGGTGATATGAGATTATATGTGACTTTTTTTTTTCTAATTTACCTGAGGGAGTTGGAGCCTCCTTGCAAGATAAAGATTGCAAAAGACTAGTTAAGTTGGTGCTTCTCTAGATAGGGGTTGGAGCTCCTTGTGAAGTTGGTGCTTAAATAAAACTTAGATATTGACATTATAGGAATTTTGTAAATATGTATGGTTCATTGGGTTTTATCCCCCAAGATTTTTTCCCACATATCTTTTGTGTTCTCACATAATATAATTATGTGGTTGTTTGCTTAAAGACTAGTTAAGTTGGTGCTTCTCTAGATAGGGGTTGGAGCTTCTTGTGAAGTTGGTGCTTAAATAAAACTTAGATATTGACATCATAGGAATGTTTTAAATGTGTATGGTTCATTGGATTTTATCTCCCAAGAGGGTTTCCCACATATATTTTGTGTTCTCTCATAATATGCTTATGTGGTTGTTTGCTTATGTATTGATCTTATATATATGCTTCATGAAATGATGAATTGAATAGAATAGATATTATCAAGAAACTAATCACCTCCCCACCTCTAATTATCTAATTAAAAATATATATTTATCATATAGGGACTAAATATTACTAAGGATAATATTTTTTATATGGGTGGAGTGAAAGACATGAAGTTTGAGTTTAAAATTGATATCGCTCTGAAAAGAACTTATTGTATAGGAACTGTCACTCTAGGAAATGGACTTACTGAATGGGGATATGGATGCACAATGAGTTTAATACAATGGTAAATAATATTTTTTTAATATTTATTAAGAATATAACTTGTTTTTAACATGTTTTAAGGGGGGAACTTGTTGTTTGGAAAGGTATAGGAAAGGATTTTACTTGTGCTCATCTTGGTAAGGCTTTTGAAAATATAATGAAATCGAACTGCTTACTGAAATGAAAGTAAATTTGTAATGATTGAAATAAATATGAAATTAAATGAAATTAAAAATTATTATTTTCAATATTTTAAATTATATTTTTATGCATGCAACACTAAAACTAAAATTTAGACTAAGAGTGCAAATGATGACTTTTACCCTTTTCTAGATGCAAGCTTTTATCTATATGCAAGCTAAGTAAAAGTTTTTTTTTAATATTTTAAAATTATAAATGAATAAAAATAAAATTAATTTAATTATTTTATAACATTCAATCAAAATAATAATCTCCAAGTATATATAAATTATTTTGTGCATACAAGCTATAGACTAGTTTTTGATGTTTGGAATGATTGCTTGTTAAGATAAATTTTTTGGAATGAAATAAAAGCAAGTTTAAATTTATGATTTTATAATTTCTTGATATGATAATATATTAATTCATGAGGTGAAATAAAATAAAAAAATAAAAAAATGTGAATATAAACATGCAAAACATGTGAAAAATCAACCCTTATGCTCTATTTTTGAAAATAGATCAATCATGATGAAACCACCACTATTTATAGGTGATGATTATGAAACTAACCAAAAAAATGATGAAACCATCCTATTATTTAATGAAATCACCACATAAAATTATGAAATTTATATAAAAATGGTTTTTTTATCATTGATGATTATGAATTCACAATAGTGGAAGTGTCACCAATGGGGCAATTTTGTAATGGAGAATGGAGGTTGCATCATGGAAAGCGGTAATTATATCATGAAGGAGGCAGTTCAAGTGATAAGGGGGAAAATAATCAAAGAAATACAATTTTGAGGTTTACATAGACCAAAAGGAGAATAAAATAGGAATATAATGTTAGAGAGGACTAATTTTGAGCATCTTTTTGTAGATCATTACACCATCATCAAATTTCTTTCATAAATTTCATACCATGCAATTTTTGGGTGCATACATATTTCCTCTTCAGGATGATGTCTTGTCATTAATTAATGATGATGTGGTCTTGATAAGTGGTGTGCATAAGGGAAAGAGAGGGTTAGAGATACTCATATTACTTAAAAAATCTATGTGAGAGTTTGTGCACCTTGTAGATAAAATATGGGAATCAAGTATCTAAAATATAAAAAACATGAGTTCAAAAAGTAAAAAAATAAATATACAAAGTTTTTAAATAATAATGGATATTTTTAAAAGAATATATATTCAAAAATTTCCAAGAATATAAGTCATTTGTGAAAATTAGGTTTAGAAAATTTTGATTGTTTCATTGATGGTGATGAAATCAAGCCAAAAAGTAGCTGAATCAATGAGCATATAGAGAAGATGGTGAATATACTATCTAGAGGTGGATCGGGTCATTTTTTCTCCAACTTATCATATATATGTGATTAAAAATGTGTAAATTTCCATTGAATCTAGAAATTTCTTGAATGGATGGGTCTGGGTAGGTTAGGAAAAGGTGGTTGTTTGACGTAAGACTACTTGTAAAAATAGGTAAGCATACATACATTTTTTCCCTAGCTTATCACACATATGTGAAAATCAATCACCCATAGAGGCATATAGATATAGATTAGAGTCTCATATGAAGACCTTATAGGAGAATACTGAATCAGGAGAAGGTTATGATCTTGGGGCCACTTTTATATTTATATACTATAAACATTGTATTTATTTGGATTTTTGAGTTGTTTGACTCAATTTCAATCTACACAGGTGATTTTAACTGATAATTTATTTGTGTAAACTTTAAATTTATTATGATATATATAGATGCATTCTATTTTATTTTAGTGACTTGTCATAAAGTGTTATGTGTTTGTTTTTAAAATTTTCATATATGATTTTTAGTTTATGAACTTTAGATGACTAGGCATGTGATGATATGCCATGTATCTCTATGATTTTAATAAAATTCTATGGAAAATTATTATATACGCTAAAAAAATGTATGTCAATGATGTAATGAGATGTGTATATATATGAAATTATGAATGCGTCAACAATTTGTTTGCAGGTGATGACCTAGTTACTTTGTTTACTCAACATATGAATTTTATGTTATATCAAAGGAATGAAAATGGGGGAATATGATATTGGAAATGGTGAAAATGAAAACTATAAATAATTTTTTTTCATGGAAACAGAAGGTGACCTAATCCTTACAAGTGAAGGGGAAAATATACTTCTTACTAAACTCATAAAACACTTACTTTATTGGTTTCATCTAGAGATAAATAGCCCTAAAATAATTAGCGAATGGGATAAATTTACCCTTTTTGGAATAGACATATAGAAAAATAATTTGAAGAATTTTTTATTTGGACACTTTAAAATGAGGTATTGTTTTCAATTTTCACTTTTTTTACTTTTATTTGTGACACTCCTCAATTTATATCATGTGACAAAGAAGACACATGGGATCATCACAATGACTAGATGTAGGAAAGTAAGGGTACCTTACCCCAATGTTAACCCCACACAACTAGTAAGATGTGAGGGATTAACACTTAATACTAGAGAATGGAAGAGGTAGAGTTAAAATTTTCATTTGGATAAACTTTTGATTTTCATAGGAGTTTCTTATTATTTCTCTCTCTCTCTCTCTCTCTCTCTAACACACACACACACACACACACACACACACACACACATTTGTAAGGACCTTAACCCCAAATATTGGCCCCATATAACTAGTAATATGTAAGGGATCATCACTAAAAACCAAGTTAGGTAAGTAAGGTTAGCTTGTTTTTTAGATTGCTAATGTTTTCTAGGCAGAGTGAACCATTAGAGGAGATTGTTTTGAGGAAAAAATTCTAGACTAGGATATAGGCTAGTGTTTCCTAATATTTTAAAGATGTATGGAAAGAGAGGTATACTCTGATCATAAAACCTAAGGACATAACTAGAGTAATGCTGATTTTGAGTTTTTTCTCATAGGATATTAGGGTAATCATGAAATGACATGAGATTATAGGATACATTCTAAAAGTTTATATCATGCGAACTGATAGTTGAATAATCACCAAACATGACATTTGATATATAATAAAAAATGCATACAATGGAAAATTAAATGCAATGAGGATAATGTGGAATAGAATAATTAGATGTAGAAACATTTCATGTGTAAAGAGATCACAAATTATTTCAACTCCTTGCCCTCCAAAGTACATAACCAATAGGCTCCATTTTGATAATCTCCAGTCACTAGGTAAGGGTATAATTAATTAGGTCTACATTTGTGACCTTATCCTTCATTTTTGTCTTTTTTATTATTGATTATTAAGATAAGGTATCCTACATGTATAGGAAAATTATGCGCATAATTTTGAAGCTCACAATACTATTTATAGAGCATGATTAAATCTTCCTATCTTGCCATACTGGGTGGATAAGGGAAGGTAAAATCCTGTTAGAATTAAATGGGTTATTTGTTATATTATCCTTTTATAGGAGGTGTGTAGTCATATTGGTGCAACTCATAGTACTAATGATAAGAAATGGTTGACCCTATTTTTTTCATTATGTATTTTGTAAATTTTTATGAGAACTCAGTGAGTGGTTCTCTATGATCCAATTTTTTTATAGGAGGGAGAAAAGAACCAAAATTTGGGATAATTGGGTAATCATTAATCAATGTTAATTTAAATGGTTCCTATTATTAACATATAAATCATTTTCTCAATCACTGGCATGGTTGGAGGAGGATAAATGATTTGGTTATCTACCCTAAATTCTAAATTAAAATTTAAACTATTGATTTCTATATGTGATAGGGAATTAGGTGAATACACTAAAGATATGGATCATTAAGATATTATGGGGGCTTATTTTCATGTATAAATAATTCTTTTAATTCTAACATGGTGGTATTCAATTTTAGGGTTATGGGCCTCTAAGCCAAGAAGCATGTGAGGAATACATGTTCTAATCATATAAGGATAATTTTTTTTTTGGATCAATGTCTCTCTTTATGAGATATTAATAATCTCAACCATAAATTTGGTTGAGATAGTTAGCACTATCACAAGATTTTATTCACTTACTCTTCCCATTTTTTGGAATCAATTTTTTTTAGGTTTTCATTTGGTGGGAGTTTGGGAACTTTATCACCCCTCTTTAAAACAACTACCTTGGTTGTTGGGGGAATGTTTGCCTTTAACCAACTATGAGGGATTTTATAGACCATTTTTGGCAAATTTATAGTAAATGTGAAACTTGGTTATTTGTGCATGGTCATTTTAATGTCACCAAATAGATTAGGGTTTCCTTGGGTGATAAAGACTTTACCTAAGTAGAGGAACTTGATTTTTTAAAACAATTTAGAAGGGATTTCCTTCATCCTATGGATCTAATATATACCCAAGTTCATATTATAATTTGTATCTCTATCAATCACATAAAAGTCCATCAACATAGGATTGGGACCCAAAGTGATTGGAAGCATAATGTTTCATATTAAGGTAGAATTGAGGCTATCATAACCTCACAAAATGTTCCTAGTAGTAAAGCAATTGGTTTCTTCGTGTTCAATTTTATGAATAAATTAAAATGGGATTATGTTGATAATCATTGTATCATCAACCATTTCTCATTTTACATAATTTTTATAGATCCATTCTTGAAAATACAAGGATAGATCTCCCCTTATAGCTATTTTTGCATTTGGGGGTAGAATCTGCCGGTCATAAAATTAACTAATGTCTCTTGAATTTTTTTAATGTGGGAACATATCATTATCAATATGATTTATTTGAGCTTAAATTGAAGGTTTGATATTGGATATATGGACCAATATTAAGTCATGGAGTAATGACACATGATGGGAAGGAGGGTTTTTAAGTAGGTATAGGAAAGAGAAATAGGGACATAAATTAAATCATAGTTCCCTATGGGTTTGGGCTTAGTGCCAGTCTCCAATAAATTTTTCATGTAATGTTTTGTGGGTTGATACTCTCTTATATGAGTAAAAATGTTTGCATATTCCTCAATTTCAAGTTCCACAACTCCTATCATGTGGGTTTTTCCTTGTGGCCTTAATTGGGGAGGCACATCAAAATTAATTATACCAGAGGTATATGACTTGATGCTATGAGTACCATCCAGTGAGGGTTGGTTAGTATGGATAACACATGGATGGTGTATTTTTGGTGGTCTAGAAATGGGTTTTGATAAATTCCCAACTTAATATTCTAAGGTGATATTAAACTAGTTGATTGAACTTAATGGTTTACATTGGCATTCCATAAGAACATGTCTACAAATTTTTTATAATTGGTTCTTAGGGAGTTTTTTAGTAAACTTGTTGTATTCCCTATAGGAATGCATATCATGTCTAATAAATATATGAAAAGGTAGTAAAAATTAGGATCATAGTCCTTAGGCCTTTTATTTTGGCATTGATGACCAAAACCTTAATGGTTGTTGTTATAATAGAATCATTGATTATGATTAGGGGTAATGTTTTGAAACTAACTTTGAAACTAGCCTTGATTTTTGTTTTACCATTCAAGGTTATGAGGAGGATGGTAGTTGAAGTCAACCATGTGAACAATAGGTGGAGGGTTCTAATCTAGCATACCCATATTATTATTGTTAGCATGGTGATTATTGTTCATCAGATGAGGTGGATTGTTATTAACTATATTTGCCTTATTGTTTTAATCCATGACACAATTATGGTGGCATTAAAATTCATGTTTATAACCTTAAGACCTTGATTGTTAAAATTGTTATGGTTTGAGTTTTGATAGACTCCATTATTTTCATTTGGGATGAATATCTTTCCATTGGTCCCATAGGTTATATATCCATTATTAATGGATTTTTGGTTGATTCTGTGAGTAATTTCAAGTGTTTCTTTGTATGACCAATAGGGTAATTTTTTCACATCTTCTTTCATCTCCTTGTTTAGGGACTGTAATAAGAGATCACATAGTTCTCTTTGGTCCATGTGTGGTGTGTTGATAAATGAATATAATACTTATCATCATATCATAATTAAATGGGAAGATGATTCTTTATGCTCTTACTTGATGTGAAATAATTCTCTTATGTTAGTATTTAGAATTTTTTTCATATTCAAGGCTCTGAAAAACTTGATCATGAGTTAGTGAAAATAATATATAGACCTATTATGAAGGTGATAATACCAATTAAGGGAAATTCATTCAAGTGTTTTTGGAATTTTTTTCACAACCACGCCATCCTAAGGAAGGAACTCTTGAATAACAATAGTGGATGGCTTGACATGTACATTATGGTCTCATTATCCCATGAACTTAGGAAGGTCAGGTAGGGGGTGTGGTAGAATAAATCCTCATATAATATGATCGAGAGGATATTTCAAATACTAAATGTAAGTACCCATATCAATAAAGTATATTAAAATAATGGTGTAATAATATTATATGGGTGGGATTAGATACATGTTACTCATGTAATTGATAGGAGGAAAAGAGGGTGCTTGGTAAGGTGGTATTGAGTAGGACAAAAATTAGATATTTGACTAAGTGGATTTAAAGAACATATGATAGTAATGAAGAAGAGTGTTAGAAAAAAAGGATTAGGTTTTTTTTGGTGATAATTATACATAGGTAGTGCATAACTTAGAGGGACATAGAGTGGTATATGGTTATTTTGTGAAGGGGGAGTGGAAATTGGTGATACACAACTTGAAGGGATATAGGGTGGTATATTATTGACCATCGTGTTATTGGGAGGAGCGTAGGTATAGATACTTTCCATATGATTGTGATAAGGGAGTTGGTATGATGAAGGAATGTTAAAAGCAACATGATTAGGGATGACATGAGTAAGGATGTACCTAGGATTTATGTTTGAGGAATAGTTGACAAGAGTTGGGTTAGATGGATACAATGGTAGTTGATAATTTACCATTGGGATAGAAATAAGAAAGGAAAAACATTAGATAGGGGTTTTGGTATCCATCCCTTAGTGAGAGGGTTGGATTCTCTCTAAATATTGAATTCAACCCACCAAGATTGAGATGATTTCATTCGAGAAAGAAGGAATGATAGTTATGGTGACCTCTTTGGTAGTAACCACATGAGGTATTATTTTAAGACCACCAATAAAGTGATTCAATTTATAAGCCTCTATAGGTGCTTTTGGGTGTTGTTCCTATGGGTTTGTGATGTTTTGGTATTTTGGATGAGGATTCAAAGGAATTTATATGGACTATTTTAGATAATTTTGACTTATCTATAGTTCAACTAAAAACCAAATATCAATAATACACCTACATTGTTCAAAATTTTATAGTTTTTAATTCTCTCCAATATAATAAATGGGGAATATATCTAAGTTATTATGATACTCTCTACATGAAACTTGAACAAAACCCAAAAACTATTCATTTTCAAAGATTATCTCCCATCCAATTTAGGAACATAAGTCCATATTATCTAAAATATTCCTTTTATAGTCTATTTAGTGTATAGACATAATATTTTAAAACTTTTATTTATTATTGACATGTTTTTTCTTGTAGGAACCCATCGAGTCTCAATCTCTCTAAGTGCATGCCTTAAGGGGTGCACCAAGAAAGGGGTGGGAATACCATTGGTGCTTTGTAAGATTGTTATCCTTTTATCCACTTTCCATCTACACACATTTCTCCTAAAAACATTTAACCTAATATTATTCTTCTTTGTTATACTCATTCTAGTCATTATCATGCTTTATCCTCTTTTTTATTACCTTGACCCCCTTTTACCAGTTGACTATATTAGGTCAACCCTATATAGTTTTCAAACTCTAATTAATGTAAAAGGTTGATTGGGTTGACCTTATAATATTTAGGGATATTTTTCACTTGGAGTTTTGTTATCCCTTTAGTTGACCTAGCTTAGGACCTACTGATTTATCTCATCAAAACATACAAGGCCAACTAGATTGACCCTATATAGTTGACATATTTTAAAGGACTTAGAGAAAGATATAACTATATATACAAGTTCATTTCCAACCATTTGATAATAGATAAGTGAAGAAGAATAAGTGAGAATGAACATCTACTTATTGACCATTCTACTTGAGGAATAAATCTTAGGGTTCTATACTTTATTGGGAGATACAAATCTTGTTCTATGGAGAAGTCTTTTGGATGCATAGATAGGTTGTGTACCCTAGAGCTGATTTGTCTTTATTATCCTTACATACCATAACAATCTCTTGCAAAGCACCTTGGCCAAGGGAGAGATTGAGGCTCGATGGGTTCATCTTCAAGGTAAGTATTCCTAACTTTATTTTTACTTTATAAAAATAGATAGATAATGAATTTGTACTTCTCTTCCATGCATTAGGATTCCATATACATTAACATGAGTATATGTATTATATGCATGTTTAGTTTAGTTTAGTTTGTTTTTTTTCTAACCCCACTTTGTGCCACAAGATTTTGTGTGTACCAGATTAGATTTAATTTCTTATTTATTAGAATAAAGTAAAGACTAAACCTAAGACTCTTTTAGGATTTTTATGTGATTATGTTAGACTATAGGCTTTGGAACCCTTCCTAACATGGTATATTGTGATAAGTGATCCCCTAATTAGGTCTAGTGGATCCCCATATTGGTCATGTTCCTGCTTAACAAATATTTTCCCAATAAGAAGTATAGGTATGTTTTATCTTCTCTGATCTAGGATTGATTTATAGACATGATGCATTTTTGATTGCATACATTTTGGTGAACCTAATGTGAACTAACCCTTGTAGGATTTTTCAATTATTTCATTATTTTTATCATATAGTTTCCATACTTTTAGTAATTTTCAAATTACTTGAAAAAATTATCTTGTTTTAATTCACAATTTGTTATAGGCTTTCTAATTTTACCTATCTACTGTATTGGGTCAACCTATTTGACCTTGTACATTTTTCTAGCCTCTTTTCACTATATTAGATTGACCCAATCAACCTTATGTTATTTTTAGACCCTATTCACTCTTTTTCTAACCTCTATTCACTATACTAGGTTGATCCAGTTGACCCTAAACTATTTATAGGTCCTATTTTCTATGCTAGGTTGACCCAATTTATCCTATACTATTTTCTACCTTCCCTATTTACCAATTTTATCCCTATTATTCCATCTATACTTCTGATATCCACTCCTAATTAGCATCATGAAACCTCTTATCAAATTATTTCTTGATAGTCTCAACCCATTCTGAATGTAGATGGGTTTTTCTCTCCTAACCTGCCTATCCACTATAGAAGACACCTCTTTATGGTATAACTCTTCATCACATGGTTCTAAATTTTCTCAATCTAGATCCACCCCATACCATATATTAGATCTAGATAATATTATTAGACAAATCCCAAACCATGACAATCATATACTTTATACTAACTTTACACCTTCTAAACTTAGAATTTGTAGACTCATCAACCCATCTACATCAAATGTTGGAACCTCATATTATGTTCCACCTCTAACTACCAATGTTTACAATACTCTTGTTACACCCATAAGTAGAGAACCTAACATTATCACTTCCAAAATTAACATGGTTGAAACCACTCAAATTGATAATATAGATGGTTCTTAATTATTCAAAAACCTTGATGATAATACTATTTATACTCCTCTCAAGAATGGTGGCTTTACCAAGCTTCCTTCTTCTTCTACCACACTCAAGACAACTAACACTGATGTTGGGAATCCTCCAGTTAAAAATAATCCCCCTCCTATCAACACTAATATCCCTCTTACAAACACCAACCCACCTATCGATATAACTCAACTTATTACACAAGTCATATAATAAATGATCATCATGAAAACAACCAATCAATCTCAAATGATAAACATGCAACGACATTTATCAAACATGACTAGTCAACCACCTCAAGTCATCATGTCTCAACCAAATCCAAATTTTCTCCCTCATCCTCTTAGAGATGCCAATGGGAATACCATCCATCAACCTCCAATTAATACCAAAATTTTCAACATCTTCAAAATGAACCCTTAACCCCACTCATTTCATCCATAGATATTGGAAACATTTCTCCAACTATCACATATAATGGGATTAAGGACCCTACTATCTTTCTTAAGTATTTTCATAATATCTATAAGGAATGGGTCCAAGATAACACCTTTGATACCACCAAGATCTTATCCAAAACCTTTGTTGGTGATGCACTTGAATGGTACAACCAAATTTCTAGACATTCCATCTCACAACTAGATGATTCAGTCAATGCTCTAGTGAAGGAATTCCAACATGATGACCTTCCTAAAAATTACCTTAGCCAATTTATGAATGGAAAACAACTTCCTAATTAATATTCTCACACTTTAATAAAATGATGGAAGTATCTTGTTCATAAATTGGATCATAACATAAATAATGATACTCTTTTAAAACTATTTGTCACTACTCTTAAACCCCCCTTTCAATACAAAGTTTGAATATTTTCACCTCAAACTTTAGAAGAAGCCTTAGACCAAGAAAAAAGGTAGTAATTTCTTATGAATAAATTTGAACCATCTCAAACAACTACTAAAACACATTTCTAATTTACTTCTCATAATATTGATTCATCCAAGTTTCCCCAACCTCAAAATGGAGCATCTAATTCAACCAATTATAACCCAACCCACCCTCACTTGAGTCTAAAAAAAATTAAGTAGAAATTACCACCCTCTAAACCCATGATATTTTATCCTTCCAAACCTCCTCTAAGATGGTACAATATCGATAAATTTTGTTGGTGTAATTCTACTATAGGTCATTCTCATGAGTCCTATCATGATTTGATTGATTTATTATTTCTTCTTTTCTTGGTCCATATTTCAATCTTGATACTCTAAAAAAATAACATTATCAAGAATATATTCAAGCTTCTCAACTTAAATCTCAAGAACCAAAATCACATAAACATCAACTACATAATGAACAAAAATAATTCTCCCATACCCATACCTCATTTGATAATTTTGTTCAAACCATAATTAATCCTTCTTCTTACACCACTAAGGAAAGGATAGATAACAAGAATAATTTTAAACATATGTGGCATCTATTTAACCTCAACCTCTTAGGTCACATGAACCAAAGGAGTACCTAGTTCAAATGCCTACTCCAATGAATATCATACATGGTCATAATTTACCTCCTCTTCCTCCTCATACCTATCCTACACATCCTATGTCACATTCAACCTACTCAAAATCTAAAAAACCAACACATTTACCTATCTCTAAATTCACCTACCAACCCAATGCAAATCATTTTAATGGTTAAATGTTACCTCACTCCAACTCACATGTTGAGGCATCTTGTAATGCCCATCCACATGTACCTTCAAACTTTGGGGCATATTATGATGCCCATCCCTACATCCACTTACCCTTTGGTGCATCTTATGATGCCCACTCTTATTTTACAATGTATAATAACAAACAAATCTAGCTTCAAGAAACCTTTCAAGACTTATAGACTTATATTTCACATGCTCATATTTGATATAGACATTAGCATAGATCTTACTTATTATTTTTGTCTCATGTTTATTTGTTTTTATGCACTTTATTTATTTTACTTTCATTTTTCTAGCATCATTATTTTCCTTTACATTCTTTGGTTTTATTACACATTACATTTGGCATTTGATTTCATTTTTGTCCTCATATATTTATTTTATATTTTTATGTTATTATTTTCCTTAGTAGCTTTATAACTATTTTTTCCCTTATCTAGCATTCACCCCTATGGGTTTTTCTTTTCTGAGTTTGCTGTATAAGACCATGCATAGGACTTGGACCTCCTCACAAAATACCACCTTTTAGATTTTACTCATTTATTGTTCGCATGATTTTTGGCAACCTCATGGGTTTATCTTTTATGAGTTGTAGTATAAGACCATGTATAGGACCCGACCCTCATAAAATTACCATCTTGTCATTCCTTTTCTATAAAATGCTTTTGATTCTTGTTCTCAACTTTAGCTTTTGATTTTTTTGATAGATGGAATTTGCATAACAATTTATGTTAATATGTTTTCATCCATTTACATCATTATTATGATAATGAATCATACTTTATTATCATTGTATTATTTTCTACCCTTTTTCACATTTTTTTTTGCAATTTGAAGTAATTCAAATTATTTCATGTGTCATTCCTCTTGATTTCCCCTTTATTTCACTCCACATTGGATAAAATAAGGTCAAAGTAAAGATATAACTTTTATTTTACCTATATTTATGAGACTCTTAGACCCCATGCTCTTTGAATTTATCTCTCTTAGCAACTTAGTCTCAAGTATTCAAATGAAATTCATTTTTAACACCCATGTTTGGTTTTCCAAATATATATGGAGGAGGAATAGAAAAATCCATCAATAAAGTTAAAAGCCAAATCATTTGAAACAAAAGGAAATGATATACAAAAGGTAATATAAAAATCTCAAAAGTCAAATATCACACCAAAAGATGTGATTAAAAGCACATATCTTATCTCTAATCAAAGCTCAAACTCCACAGTCAGCCTCACATAGAGCTAAGGTCCTTTGGGGTATGGCACACTAGTAAATTGGAATAGGGGAATTAAAAAAACTATATGGTGCTACCTACTTTCTCATGTAAATACCCAATCTTTGTAGTAGACTGAGGGATCTATAAAGGATCATGAGGAATGGGGAATACATTGTGGGAAGGTAGGTCAATTTTAATTTTCATGCATATTACCTTCATAGGATGATTTATATACTTCATTTGTTGACCTAAGACTTGTGTGGCTAAGAGAAGTTCTTCATAGTACATAAGGTTGAAAGTCATCTTGTTTTTACAAACCTAATTTGAGTGTCTTGACTTGATAAAGAGTTCCTCTACCTTGGTTTTTATTTCATTCTCCCCTCCACCCATTTCATTTCCCCACCTTGATAGAGAAATTGTGATTCCAAATCTATTTTCCGTCTTATTTAAATTTCTTATTCTTCACCTCTTAAAAATATGCTAGCATTACTTTGTTTCAGTTTTATCTATCCTTAGACCAAAATAACATGTTTGAGCAACTATGTATTACACCCTTACACAATTTATTTACCACACCATCTCATTATCATCCTAGTCATGACACTAAGTGGTTGTGTTTTCTTACATTCTATCTTCGAACAAGCACTAAGTTTGAGTTTTCATCCTTTGGAGATTTTTCATTTTCATTTCTCCATCTTTTTCTTATTTTATTTTTTGCATACTTCCCTTATCTTACATATGACATTAGGCATTCTTACATGTTTCTATTTATGTATAACTTCTTCATGTTTATCTTAAATTTTGACTTACATTTCATCTTCACTTAGTTATGATTTCCTCACCTTCATTTGACATACTTATCTTACATGGAGTTACTTGTCACTGGCTTACATATCATTGTTAACATATTCTTGCATGGATATTTCATTTGTCATTCATGTTTTACATGCTTCCCAATGTGATTTAATATGTTCTACATTCCTTTTTACCATTTATGTTTTACATGATTTCCAATATGATTTACTATGTTCTACAATAATTTATCATTCATTTTCATTCAATATTCTAAAATTTTCCTTAAAATTCCTAATTCTCCAATTTTCCTAAAATCTCTGTCCCTACTAACCACCATATGCCTATCTTCCAAAAGCTTTCAATTTTTGGCTATTTTTTGCACTAATCTCTACATGTTCACCTAGTGTTATTTACATTGGACACCTTCACTTCTCTTGAAATATAATTATTTATCTATATCACTAAGGTAAGTAAAGGTATGTGCTTTTCAATTATGTCCTTTTCATTATTTTATTTGTTTCTTACTACCTTTTACTTAGCATCAACATTGTGTGTTATCACGTTCTATCTTGAAGCACCATCCCATGTTGTACTTATGTGACATGTGATGGGATTTGAATGGGGTATATATATACACATAATATTTTCAAAATTTTATAAATTATTGACACTTTGTATATTTTAAGAACTCATCGAGTCTCAATCTCTTTGAGTGTATGCCTTAAGGGGTGCACTAAGAAAGGGGTGGATAGACCATTGATGATTCATAAGATTATTGTACCTTTTTCCACTTTCTATCTACACACTTGTCTCCTAAGAAAATTTACCATAATATTATTTTTATATGTTATACCCATTTTAGCCATTTATCATTCTTTATCCTCCTTTTTCTTGCCTTGACCCTCTTTCACTAGTTGATTGTACTAGGTTGACTGGGTTGACCCTGTATAGTTTTTAGACTCTAATTACTATACAAATTCAACTGGGTCAACCCTATACTATTTAGGGATATTTGTCACTTGGAGTTTTTTTATCCCTTTGGTTGACCTAGCTCAGGACTAGTGATTTATCTCCTAAAAACATACAGGGTTAACTGGGTTGACCCTATACAACTGAGAATTTAGAAGGACTTAGGGAAAGATCTACCTATATATGAAAGTTAATTTACAACAATTTTAGAATATATAAATTAAAAATAATAAGTGTGAATGAGAATATTCTTATTGACCATTCTACTTGAGGAATAAATCTCAGGGTTCCATACTTTCTTTGGAAATATGCATCTTATCTTATAGAGAAGTCTTTTGAATGCATAGATAGGTTGTGTAGCCTAGAGCTGATTTATCTTTTTTATCCTTACATACCACAATAATCTCTTACAAATCATGTTTTCTAAGGGAGATATTGAGGCTCGGTGGGTTCATCTTCAAGGTAAATATTCCTAACTTTATTTCTCCTTTGTAAGAGTAGATAGATAATGCAATTGTATTTTTCTTCCATACATTATGATTCCATATACATTGAAATGAGTATATGTATGATATGCATGTTTAGTTTAGTTTTTTTTTGTTTCTAACCCCCACTTTGTACTACAAGATTTGGTGTGCACTATATTATATTTACTTTCTTATTTATTATAATAGAGTGAACATTAAACCTAGGACTCTTTTAGGATTATTACGTGATTGTGTTAGACTATAGGATTTAGAACCCTTCCTAGCATGGTATATTATGACAAGTGATCCCTTAATCAGGTCTAGTAGACCCCCATATTGGTCATGCTCTTGCTTAATGAATGTATTCCCAATTGGAACTGTAGGTATGCTCTATCTTCTCTGAGCCGGGATTGATTTATAGACATGATGGATTTCTAATTGCATACACTTAGTCTATTTTACAATTTTTTTATTTTATCAATGTATTGGTCATGTATTATTTCACTTTGGGCATCTATGATTTTTAGGCTAATAGTTGGCTAGGTTATAATGTTAGTGTTGGTCCCAATTACACCGATGGACATATTATTAGAGTTAGGATGATTTTTGATAGTTTTTATGCATCCCATAGCTCATAGATTACTATCCCTAATCTAATTTATGATTTGAAAGGGTGGTTTTAATATTGGGCTACCAAATTTTGTGGAGGATTGTTTTTATCCAACTATGAAGGGAGGATTCACCACTAGGTGAAGACTCCTCCTATAGGTTTTAGAGTCTATAGTTCTCTAAAAAATGCCTTGACTAGACATATTTAGGGAGTATAAAATACTTTTAGAATATGAATGAAATAAAAAAATTGGAGAGAAGAGAGGAGATAGGGATAAGTAAAAGGATATGAATTTCATGATAGGTTCACCAATTTATGCACATGTGGAAATTAACATGATAATTTGTGCACTTGAATTCTTGAGGTTTGGAAGAGACAACTAACATAATGGAAGATGATGGGTAGCCTAAATAAAATAGTATGAGGCTATACCCAAGGATAAAGGAAATATAAAATTTAACACTTAAATTTGAAGGTTTCATTATCTCTATAAGGACCTTTTTATAGAAAAGAAGTTGGCACTCTAGGAAATGGACTTATTCTATAGGGACATGGATGTTGAGTGAGTGTCATCCAATGGTAAAGTAAGATTGGTTTAATAATTATTAATAATATAACATATTTTTAACATGTTGTAATGGGGTTATTTATATTTGGAAATGTGTGAACAAGGATTTTTCTTTCAATCATCATGGTAAGGATTTTGCAAATAAAATAAAATTGAACTGCTTGATGAAATGGAAGTAAATTTTAAATGATTGAAGGAAGATGAATGTAATTTAAATCAGTTAAATAAAATGATATTATTTTTTATCTTTTTAATTATATTTTTTTCATTCAAAACTAAAACTAAAATCTAGACTAAGAGTGCAAATGTTGATTTTTACCTTTTTCTAAATGTAAGATTTTGCCTATATACAAGCTAAATGAAACTATTTTTATTTATTTTAAAAGTATACATGAATTAAAATATAATTAAATTAAGTATTTTATAACATGAAAAAAATAATATCATATTCAAACCCTAAGGAATACAAACTCAAAGTATCTGAAAATTCTTTTGTGCATGCAAGTTAGAAACTAGTTTTCGGTGTTTTAAATGATTGATTGTTAAAATAAATAATTTGGAATGAAATTAAATCATGTTTAAAGTTATTTTATATTTTAATAATATTATAACAACATTATTTTCTTATTCAAATGAATAAAATCGTATCTAAGATGTAAAATTTATTTTATCTAGGTTGTCTAGGTATGTGTGTGAATGCAATGCTTATTTAACATTGAAAATGAATTCAATTTAAAATCGAAGTGATTTATTTTTTTCCTATGATTTACCTTGTGTTTTGATGTAAGATATAAATGTAAATAATGAAAATCTAAGTTATTTTTTGATGTAAAATAAGAGAATAGGAGAGTTCATTTTAGTTACCTTTATGTTTTTTTAATGTAGATCTTAATATAATAAACAAAAAAAGGATAAAATAATTTAATCTAATGAATAAAAACTAGAAATGAAAACCCCCAACTTGATCAATGATGATGACCAAATAAAAGCTATGATTTGTTGTAGTAAGTATGTCATCCTTAGGTATTTAGCTCCTTGATTTCTCAATCACAACCCTTGTAACCCTCTGACAAAAATATGAAAGGGAAATAAGGAAATAAAGACAAAATTTAAAAAAATATTAGTTGAATAGTGGTTGGGACTAATTCATAGATAACAAAGAACTAGTTATTGATTTGTATGAATCCTCCTCTATAAAATCTATGTAGAATGATCATGAAAAAGACCAAAAGTGGATAAATTTTTTTCCAAAACTAAAATTAGGTAGGATAGGGTTTTTTAGATCTTAAAAACACTAATATTCAATGATAAATTTGGATCCAAAATTAGTTTAAAATGGATATACTTGTAGGAGAAACATGGAGCGTGCAAGTGTGAGTTGAATTGTTTGTTAACTAGAATTTAAACTTAGTAAGGATTGGGAGTGAATAAAATAAGAGTTGAAGTAATATGGGAAGTCATGAGGTGAAATCAAAGTGAATAATAAAATGTGAAGAAAAACATGCAAAATGTGTGAAAAAGTAATTCTCGAGCTCTATTTTTAAAATAGATTAATCATGATGAAACCAATATTATTTACAGGTGATGATTATGAAATCAACCCAAAATATGATGAAACCACACTATTTATAATGAAACTTCCATATATGATTAGAAAACCACCATAAAATTTATTCTTTTTTCATTGATAATCACAAAACTTCCATGATAAAAGTGTTACCAATAAGAAGGTTTTATAACAGAGAGTGGTGGTTTTATTATGTAAAGTAGTGGTTGTATCATGAGCAGGACATTCAAAGATTAGGGAAAAAGACTCTAAGAATCAATTTTTTATGTTTTAAAAAACCAAAAGGAGAATAAAATAGGTAGATAATGTCAGAGAGGATTGAGTTTGAGCATATTTTTGAAGATCATTACATCATTATCAGATTTGTTTTAGAAATGTTACACCATGAAATTTTTGGGTGCATATAAAACCCTAAAATAGAATCATGGATGGTGGGTAATAGATAAAATCTAGTTGAAATAATGGGGATCTATATTTGAATTGTTTTCTTCAAAGCTAATCGAGAAGTAGAAGAACCAAAATCCAAAATTAAAGAGTAGACTAAAGATTCTTAGCTATGAAATTTAAACATTCAAGAATAATAATGGTAGAGGACACTCTGAGACTCTATGCCAAGTGGGTCCAACAAGATATATCAATATCCATTAAATAAATTGGTGTGGAAAATTAGTACTGAGGATAGACCAAAAATTATAACTTTGGGTGACTATTAGCCATAATAAGAGCTCTCTGAAGGCTTGAAATTGCCAGGAGATTATCAAGATGTATTCCCAACAAAGTTTTTAGACATTAAGGGTATACATACTTCATTGGGAGATATTTAAATAAAAATCAAGGAGTGTGAAAAAACTATTAAGAATAACCCATACAAGCTAAATCCAAATATGAAGATTAAAGTTAAGGCTAAAATTGACCAAATGGAGGAAGCAAGGATTATCTACCTAGTAGATAAGGTAGAATAGGTAAGTAAAATGGTGTAAATACCTAAAAATTTAGGAAAAATTAGAATATAAGGGGATTATATGGCATTGAATGATATATGTGTAAATGACCCATTTCCAATTCCATTTATAGATGAAGTTTTAGATTTAGTCATAGGGCATGAAGTCTATTAATTAAAATATGGATTTAATGGATATCACCAGATACCTATTGAATCTAATGATTAGGCTAAAACCACATTTACAATGTAATGGGGATCTTTTGTATACAAGGTAATGCCTTTTGGTTTTAAGAATGTTAATATAATTTCTCTAGAGTTGTGGTAACTATGTTCAATTATTATATTCATGAATTTTTATAATTTTATCTTGATGATTGGGTTTTATTTTCTCTATTCAAATAAAATTTACCCAAGCTAATAAAACTAATGTTAGAATGATTCTAAGCTCTACACACTATGTTTAATTTGAAAACATGTTTGTTATATTTATATTATTTGGTGTTTTATTGGGCCACATAGTGTGGAATAATGGGATTTTAGTTGATCAAGATAAAATCAAAATAATTTTGGGTATTCCACCTCCTAAAATCTCTACCTAAGTGAGATACTTCATAGGAAATATATGATATTATCATAAGTTCATAAAATGGCATGCAACTATATCTATGCCAATGGAGAGATTATTATGCAAAGATACAAAGTTTGAGTGGACTAATGAATTCCATGAATATTTTTTGGATTTGAAAAAAATGTTGGTAACAACTCCCATATTGGTGTTTCCTAATTGGAGTAACCCATTTCATGTGTATGTTGATGCTTCATAAACTATAGTAGGATATGTTTTATCTCAACCAAGATATGGAGGTTTGGATCACCCCATTCACTTTACAAGCAGAAAATTATCAAAAATAGAGAAGAGTTACACTATAACACAATAATTGGCCCTAGATATGGTGTTTTTGATTCAAAAATTTAGGTGTTATCTCTTAAAAACACCATTTAAATTCTTTACTTTATACTAGGATCTATGATACCTAGTGAATAAGGCTATACTATGCATAAGGATATCTAGGTGGTTGATCCTATTCCAAGAAGTTTAAGATCAATGTGAAATATATAATGTAAAATGTGGGACCATATAATATTATCCAAATAAGGAATGGTGAGGATATATAATATTTACAATATAAGTCACTAAATGCACACTTGTTTAGAGTTACTGTGATTATAGAAAATATGGATGACATATCCAATTTCCTAAAACAAGGAGTCTTTTCTGAATATTATTTTGAAAATTATAAAAATATGCTGATCATGTAAGCCATACAATTCAATATTATCAATATATTTCTCTAAAAAATGGGTATAGATATATATCTTAACTTAGTAGAGCACCTACTTTACAAGTGCACCAATGGTTTTTAGGAGAGTTTTTTGGATCATCTGAGCCATAAATATCTTATGTTATATAGTCCTACTCTATGAATTAGGAGAAAAAAACATGAAAAATATGAAGTTATATCTTATTAGAACTATAAATATAGTTGATATGGTCAATCTTAGGTGTACTCAATGTCAGGCATATGAGTACAATATGGGGACCTCAAAATAATTTATTTTCACTCTATGAACTTTTAGGTGTATGAAGTGTCATATTATTCTACTTTTGGGGTAATAAAGATTCATTTGAGTGAATCTATGTCTGAACATTGCAGACCTACATCAAGGAAACCTTTTGAATAACTTTGGGATTGCTTCTAAAATTTATGTTTGAAGCAAACATATCCATATTATTATCTTTATGGAAAGAAGAGAATCATAGACTAAATGATAAATTAATCAATTAATGAAAGAGCCCAATGCAATAAAAAATCATGTTGGGTTCTTAGAATAGTTCAAATCATTTTAGGAATAAGAAATTTGATCTATTCTATTGAGAAGGTCTACACTTTAGATTCAAAAGTGACATAACATGGAAGATGATCACCCAACTACTCTCTAGGAATAATGGGAAAAATAATATCCCAATAAAAGAAACCAAAGGGGGATATATCAGTGAGATCTAAAAATGAAAAACTAAATTATTCAAAAGAAAACCCATGCTTTAAGTCTGAGGACCTTTAGTACTAGTAGCCAATAATTTACACCCCCCAGATAGATATATAGGCTATAACCATATAAATATAGTGGGGGTTTTCATAGATAGGG
The DNA here is from genome assembly GCA_037957365.1 of Torreya grandis. NCBI lineage: Eukaryota > Viridiplantae > Streptophyta > Pinopsida > Cupressales > Taxaceae > Torreya > Torreya grandis. Next base: position 5,931,548 of record JARHVA010000129.1, read on the forward strand.
GCCCTCCCCCCCTCCTCAACTTTGAGTTGGCCCTATATAGAGTTATTTTTATCCCCATATATCTACCCATCCCATCCCATCTATATAGATAGGGACATGGATATAGATAAGATAGATAGACATAGGCTATGGGTGGTCCCCTACATATAAAATTTTCTCTCATTGGCCTATGTATATATGGGAGGGAGAGTGCCAACTAACAACTATATATTCCCCATATACACATAGGGGGTCACCATATAGATAGGATAAATGCATGCCAAATAGAGATAGGGGTCGATCAAGTGCCTAGTCTAAAGTTTATAATACTAATATCTTTATAAGATATATTAGGGATGCCCCATATATCTATCTATCTATCTATCTACTATATATAGGGAAACCCCCCACCCTTATATATCTTATATAGATAAATCTAGACTATCCCCTAACTCTTTATATAAAGGGGATAATAGTCTTTACCCATATAGTTATATGGGGGGTATATGGATGGGGTATGGGCACCCCCCCACCACACCCCCTATATATCTTATATAGACAACTCTAGACTGGCCCCTAACTATCTCTATCTATCTATCTATATAGAGGAGAGAATGATATTCACCCAATTATGTCTAGGGATAAGATATATATATATATATATATATATATATATATATATATATATATATATATATATATATAGGGGTGGAGTAGGATAGGGGTAGGATAGGGGTGAAGGAGTGCCTTGATCTATCGATCAAGTGCATAAATTCACTAAAGTAAAGGGAAAGGCCCTCTCCTCATCCCCATATATTGGTAAAGCCCATCTTAATTCCAGTTGAGCACTCTCCTCATATATAGATAGGTCCTTTAACCCCCTCTATTTAGATAGGGATCTAGATAGGGGCCCTCACCCAAATAGAATAGATAGGGAGCCCATATATCTATCTGAGAGTGACCCAATCCTTATCCTTATCACTATACTGTTAGGTTGTGGAGCTAAAAGCTTCACTGATGCAGACATGGAGAAGGCCATTGGAGGGGTTGCTGAAGGTTGCTGAGTGTCAGAGCAATCGGTGTCGGTCTGATCGGCTGACATCAGCAGGATAGTGAAGAGAAGCAACCGACGTCGGTCAGGGATCGGCTGACATCGGTCACCTCCAGGAAGACAGGGACCGACGTCGATCACCTGTGTGGTTCGACTACGAGTTTATTACGGGCAGTTAGCTAACGAACCAAGTGTTTGCATGATTAGAGCTATTTTTAGACTAAGAGCTACGGATCTAATTATTGTAATTAGATGTCTAATTATTGTTTGGATGAGATCTATATAATAGACTCATGGTTGTATTGGAAACTTGTTCTAGTTTGAGTTGAGCAAAGTTAGCTCCTTCTGTGTGTGAGGTGAGCAAGGGTGTTCCTTCTAGTTCCACAATAGTACCAAGGTGGGTGCTAGTTTTGGAGAGTCAGTAAGATTCTTCAGGGGTGTAGGATCTTGGTCAGCAGGTGTGCATGGCCTATATAGGAGATCTACATGGTAAGTAAGATCATTGATCTGCAGGTGTATGTGTGTGCAAGGTCAAGGTTCACAGGTGTGCAGAACCAGGTTGATTTGTAGGTGTGCAAGATCAGATAGGACAGCAACACAACAAGGAGCAGAATCAGGCAGGATCTACTTGGAGTACAGGTGTGTACTCAGATAGAGCAAAGAGGAAGGCAAGGGAGTTCCTTCCATAAGTATGGTCTGTTGAATTACAGGTTGTTTTAGGTTCATGGGAGATCTACTTGAAGTACCTTGAGTACTTGTGGAGTGCGTGGAACACTTGTGGTGTGCGTGGAGCACTGGAGGTGAACACCAACTCTGTGTTTGAGTTGTGTGTTGGGACCTGAGAGAGAGAGCTTTGAGGAGAGAATTACTATTCACTTGAGGTGTGGGAAGCCTCTGAAGAGGTGGTGGAGAAGAAGTGGCATCTTCTTTATTGTATTCTTTTCTGTATAAGTATTAATACAAGTTGTGTATTGTCTCTCATATCATGTGTTATTCTAAATTCTAGTTACTTGTGATTCTGGTTAATTTCTGCATATTAAGTTGCTTGGTTTGGTAATCAATTGTATGCTTCCGGTGTTTCGTATCCTTACATATACAATTAGAGGAGAGGAGAGGAGAGGAGAGGAGAGGAGAAGAGAGGGATATATGTTGTTTTCACCCCTCACTAGATAGATCTATAGGTCTTTCCCTATTGGGAGAGCAGTTCATTATCACTCACACCTCGATCATTAGAGGTGTGAGAAAAGTTCAATTTCCCTCTCTATATATGGGGTGCTTAGCCCCCATATATATTAGATAGCTGAGGGCCCCTATCTATGAAACTCCCATCCCCCCTCTCTTTATATATTGGGATACACTCTCCCTCTCCCCTCTCTATATATAGGAAACTCAAATCAATCCCCATATATATATAGAGGGGTTGTGGGTGACCAAATATATAGTTTTTTATCCCCCTCTCTCTATATATGGATATATGGATATGGGGATCCCCTCCCTTGTATATGTAAACTCCCATATATATATATATATATATATATATATAGGGTCTAATATATATATTTATATAAGGAACTCCCATATAGAGTTTAGTTTAGTTTATATAGATGGGGAGTGGAGGGACTTTCTATATAAACTCTATCTAACTCCATCCCTTCTATATAGAGAGGGGAGAGGGGAGATACCCTATAGATAGGCCCTAGATAGATATATAGGGCATGGGGGGAGGCCATATAGAGTTTAGTTTAGTTTATACAGAGGTCCAAATAAATTTCATATATATAGAGAGGGGGCCCCTCTAACTATATCTAACCCTAATAAATAGAGAGTGGAGGCACCCCCAATATATATATATATATATATATATATATATCCCATTAAACTACCCATTTACTAAGAGTCCCACCTATGTAGGAACAAATATCCCATTTAAGTATTTAGACCAATGCCTATCATAAACACCTCCCCTGTTACATATTGCATAATATCATAAAAATGACTCCTAATGTCATTCCTCTACCCCAACATTGAAGAAAGAACAAAAAATATTTTGCTTTACTCTCTTGATTCAAATAAATCATAATTTTAATTATTTGATTTGTAGCTTGCTTGTCAAGTGGTTTTCATAAAAAAATTTATCTCCCTCAAAATAAATGATGGTATAATTCAACCCAATTTGGGTCTTCATCTTCGGGTCCTTGAAAAGGCACTTTTGGGACACTCGCTATATCCATTTCCCCCCACCTTTTTAAATTCTTCTCCTCAATTTAGCTATATCCATATTTTTTATAATTTTTTTCTATAATTTTTTTATTAATTTAGATATATCCAAATTCATTTTGCCATATACCCATATCTAATTTTTTCCATATAATTAAAAATAATTATATAGTTTGATATAAGTTTTAGAATAGGATATTTCTAATATAGAGTTATATAATTAGTCAATTAAATCTATAATAACTAGAGTTTGATATGAGGTCTATGCCTACATATCATAATATTTTGTATTCTTGTTATTTTTTAATTTATAAATAAATAAATAAATAAATAAATAAATAAATATATATATATATATATATATATATATATATTATAAATGAATTTGTGTTTATAAATGAATTTTCATTTATAAAGGTAAGGGAATTTACATTTATAAAGTTAAATGTAAAGGTAAAGGAATTTGCATTTATAAAGGTAAATGCAAAAAATAAAGGAATTTTCATTTATAAATGAATTTGTATTTATAAATAATTATTGTTTATATAAGTTTTGCTCTTAAAAAAAATACATTTATTATTGTATTCTTAAAAAAGACTAGAATTTATAGAATAATCACACTAGGGAGTTATAGGCAGACACTTTGTAGGTGAATCCATTATGAGGAAGAGATTATATAGTGGCCTATGGTGGCATAATTTTTTATTGTATGTTCATAAAGTCCCAAATCACTATGAAAATTTTCAAATAATATAAAATCCAAATTAGTGGGATGAAATACCTTTAAATTTGATGTTAGCAACATAGCATTTTGAGTAATGGGGAATTGAATTTGTAGGACCTATTAATCCACAAAGAAAATACAATAATGATAGGTATATAATTAATACAATAGATTACATCCCAAAATGGGTAGAAGATACTAAAACACTAAGATGCAACACAAGAGATGCAACCATGTTTTTTAATGAGAACATCATTATGAGGTTTGGATGTTTAGTGAAGTTGGTCAATGATAGAGGCACACACTAACTATATAGTATTATGAAATCTATGATATAATAATTTATGATATTTCACCATAAATTCACAACATATCATCCTCAATTCATTGGACAAGCATAAGCATCTAAAAAATTACCTGTGAAGATGCTTACAAAAATATGCAATGTGCAATGAGATGATTGGGAGGATCAAAATACATGTGATCCTATGGGAATACATGATGAATTATAAGTGTGAAATAGGGTTCAATCATTTGAATTTGGTATATGGAATATAATAAGTTATTCCTATGAAATATATAGTTTCAAGTCTACAAATTACATTGATAATGCAATTAGGAGATCAAGATTCACTTTAGGCAAGATTGATAAATCTATCTTGCATGAAATAAAATTGATAGCGAATGATTTGGACACAATAAACAAATAATCAAAGTCAAAATACATGCCATGATCATAATTTATTATCTAAAGAGTTTTATCTAGTGTAGATAATGTTATTGTATGATAGCAGATTTAAAGCACATCCAAGTAAACTATGCATTGAGTGGAAAGGACCATACGTCATCCATGAATTATTGAAATAGGGAAAAATAGTACTAAAGGATCTTCAAGGAGCCATTATTCTAGGAAATGTAAATATATGTAGGATTAAGACTTACTACCAATAATATCTATTAATTTAATGCTAAAATTGAGTAGGTGATGAGTAACACCATGTCATTAGGGATTTTGTTTCATTTACTATTTTCTTATCTTTATGTAGGTTTCAAGTGTATCTATGTATAGTGAGATATCTATATCATAGGCTATCAAAACATAGTTTTAAAAAATCAACATCATAGAGTATCAAAGGAAAGAAACATAATAGTGAAGGAATAATATGAAGAGAAGTCAACACAAGGCAAACACAAGATCAAACAATAAAATCTAGGAACAAAATGATGACAAAAGGGGTATGGAGGACAAGTAGCCAATGATCATTAAAAAAGTAGTTAATGATGAATCACTTCAAATATTACATCTTTCCTAAATCAAATTGAAATATTAGATTTGATTTAATTAAAATAAAGGCAAGTTTTAGAAAACTAAAGGTGATGAATCACATTAAAGAATGTCAGAAGCTAAAACATCAAAATTATCTAGTAAAGTGCCAAAGTCACATTATAAAAAATGACAAGATTTAAATAAAGAGCATAAAATTTCAAAAAAAAACTCAATGTTATTTAGTGTAAAATGGTGAATGAGTGGATAGAAGGAAACTTATATAAGGAATGGTGTACAAAGCAAACCACCATTACACATCATTATGAATAAGATCCATCTATGATTAGAGCCCGATTCATTCACTAGAGTATATAATTGATAACAACATGAATTTGAGTTGCATCCATCTATCATAACCTACTAAATAATAACTATGAATCAATTATTTTTTTGATTCCATTGATAAATGCATAAAAAGAAGAAATGGGGATTGGTCTCACACAATGGAAAACATGGTACCAAGATATAGATCTATTTGAATTTATTAATGTGGTGGAAGTTAATAATTTTACCATAGACCAAGCCTTAGTAACATAAATAATATCCTTAGGTCTTAAAAACCCTTTGCAAGGATCAAATACAAAGTGACTCACAAAGCTCCCCATGTTTAGCCAATTGGAAGAAGTAATGATGACATTGATAATTTTATACAATTAAGGTGCACTCCATTTTAACAAGGATGTGATCATAGCCACCAAACTAACAACAATCACAAGGGAAACAAGAATTAAAGCATAATGAAAATTCATCTTACTATACAAAACCAAGGCCCCTATCATTCACTTATATACTAGGGAGAAGTATGTTAGGACATCAATATGGATATCTATTGGCTCGATCGATGATGCGATGGTGTGAGTATTGTCTGAGTGTATTACCAAATGATTTTGGAAAATTTACAAAAGTGTGAGGTAGGATACTAAGGGGGTAATCAATATTACATATCAAGTGGTTTGAAAAAATGATAAATTCAATTGGACTAAGTTTTTAGTCTCTAAAATCCTCACTAAAACTAATAAGGTTGTCAATGCAATATCATAATATTTCCAATACAAGTTCTTGGTATTACTTCTATGTTTCAAAAAATGGAAGTCTCTTGATGATCCTTGAGTGTTTGATGTTGATTTATGGCTTACAATAACCTTCACCAATATTACATGGACTATGACATGCTAGTATTATGTGTTTTTTAGTTATTTCAATGTATGGTGGGTGGAAGTTTAAGGTGCCAACATTTCACACTCTTGTGTTCCTAAAGATACATTATAATACCTAGGGTGGCATGTAACTATTATAGAGTTACATGATGGCATTTAAATTAAATTCCATAAATTTCCCAAGGTAACATTCATTTTGTTTCCATTTTTCATCACCATGCTAGATGTGTAGGTAAAACTCCTATGATAGAAATCCCTAGCTACTATAATTGTTTAACCACTAAAATCTATTCCTCTAAGGATGCAATAAACATTACCACAAAAACATCTAATGTATCCAAAAGCCAAAGTGAAAATAATTCTATAGGAAACAATGGACCCATCATATACTACCAAAGGGAAAAGAAAGGTGCCAACATAGAGGACAATACCACCTCCTCCACCAAATATGAAGACTCACATAACCAAACCTTATATCAATGACATAAATGTGCCCAAAATTAATATAAAATATGATCTTTTATAAATTAGCATCACTGAGAAAGAGGTTTAAAATTTTATGTTGTAAGAAATAGGCAAAAAAATTTATAAGGAAGAGGAATTTTTATTATTTTGTAAATTAGTGCACAATTTTCAAGTACAGCAAAAAATACCAAAGAATTTTAATGGTTAATGTCTATAAATATCCAATTTCAATCATAATAGACACTATCATGGAGGAATAAGAGCACAAATTTAGAATGACTGCCATCTCTCAAAGAATAATGGGAGAAGGGTCATCTATAAAACAAGCTAAAAAACCATAACTAGAGGTAGCAAAAGACATATAATAATAATAAGCAATCACTTAACATCCACTTATGTGTAGATCTAGGTCACACACAATGCTAATGAACTCTCCCTTAATTTTATAATGCATGGGCTAATTTATTTCACCATAAGTGTTGGAGGCGATTGACAATGTGGAAGAATAAGCTATAGAGTAATAACTTGTTATGATGATTTACACCTACAAGTAATTACATAAGTTTCTTGTTCTACCTACCCATAGAAAGAAACCAGTAAATAATAATACAATGGTGATGTATTATTCATATTATTACCATCATGATTTCCAAATTCATTCATACACATCTCCATATCTATATTCTACCACTCATGCACACGAAACTCAATGAAGTGAGAATCACCAAGTAAATCATTTAAAGACATAGGAGAATACCATAGCCATAGAAATAAGAGGATAATTTAGCTATAGAATAAAAGGAATGAGGATAAGAAGAATACAAAATAAGAAGTTTTGAAACAAAATAAGGAGGTAGAAGTAGAGAAACAAAATAAGGAGGCAGAAGAAGAGAAACATAAGTAGTTGTATATAATAAGAATAAATTTCAAAAAAATAAAATTGAACAAGTAGATAATGAAGTGAAAGAGGCATAATGTATAAAGGTCAAGGTTAACACAAGAGACAAGGTAGATGCTAATAAATATTAAGAGGCCTGTAAAAGTAAGAATACAATAATAAACAAAGGTCTAAGGAGAATGCTTCTAACTATGTTGTGCAAAAGGTAGAGGATGTAGCTAAAGTAGAGGCAAATGAAACTACCATATCTAAGGAGGATCAAGGGAAAAAAATGAAGTCATAACCCAACCACAAATATATCCTTACAAATAGGTGTATACAATTAAAACTCAATAATCACTGAACACATCATAAGGCTCTAAATCAATCCAAGGATGTTGCACAAGAAGAACCCTCAAGACATAGGCTAATATCTAGTCAATGACTATGGGTATTACAACACCATCAATGTAGATAAAAAAATAACACTAATTATAGTGTATATCTAACAACACCCAACCAAAAAAAAATTCTTCACTCACTATGGCCATGATATTGTAGGAAACATCACTTGATGTCACCAATGTATCCTTTGCAAAACAAATTGAGGGAGCTATAGTGAATCAATCACACAAAAGGCATCTACATTATAATGGGACATAATCCAACTTAAATAGGATAATATATAAATGTATCACCACCTCATCAAGACCAAAAAAATCATTGATGATACTTGCCCTGTGTTAGTTGTTAAAGTCTTTGGAAACCAAGTCATGTCTGAGGAGAAGAAACCCATACCTCTTATGTCCCAACTTACAAAAGACTGGTTCACTATAAAGAAGCCATAATAGATGAATATAAGGTTAGAACTTAAAGGTAAAAACATAGGCTATCTTTGAGATCATCGATGAATATGATAAAGTTTTGGAAACCACTACAATCCAAGCTCAACACACAACCATAATCATACTCGACTAGAAACAAAAACTGAATAACACATGAAGTCAAGCCAATTCATAGTTTGATAAGATTGATAAAGCCAAAATAATAATGGGGACCATTTAGTTCTATCTAAATAAATATATATCACACTAAAGGCATATATTAATTCAATAGGTGATGTGATGGAGAAGATAAAAACATGGAAAAATGAGATGTTGTGCGATACATTTGCTATCATTCATATGCGAAGGCATGCAAATAGACTAGAGGAGTTAGTTTTAAAAATTCAATAGAAAGTGTCACATAATAGGGCCACCATTACTATAATAGAGGATTATAACATCCATAATATAATTGTGTGCCAAGTTTTGTTGTGTACTAAGATCAATATGGTGTGAGAAACTTTGATCGATTGGAAGATGTTTATTAGGTCTAACATACCCCATTTTTTGTTTTACATATGGGGACCTTCTTGGTTTAATAGGAATATTTCCTTCCTTTACTCTTTCTTAATTTGTTGGTATTTGATGTAAATAATTGAAGTTTCTTAAATCTATAGATTTTAACCATTTTAGATCATGCATTTTAAATTACCTTTGAAAATCCTCATTTGGGTTAAGTTTGACTAAGACTTATGCAATTGGTGTAACATTCAGAGGTTTTTCCTAAATATTTCCTTATCAATTTGGCTCATGATTATTATATTACACTAAAAAATGACTAATATTCTATAACATCTTACTCTATAAATTAGCCTATTTTCATTATTATAAACTCTGTTGTAAATTTCTGGAGTGTAAAATTTGAGTTTTCAATCTTTGGGCCTTTTTAAGGTATTTAAGTTGTAGGTTTGACATGACCCTTCAATTTTTATTTTTATTTTTTTTTAATGAGATTTTAAAATGAGAATATTCATGTCCTTTATAATGATTATAGTCGATATTTTGATGTCCTTCATTGAGAAAATTCATGATTTCATTATATACTTAGTTAATTTTCTTAGTTCGATGAACTAACAATGATAATGTTTTAATGGCGTTTGCCTTAATTTTTTGAAAATTTTACTTCCTTGGGCCCACCATTATAATGATTGGAATCATGCCATGTGAAATATCCCATTCACTTAGGTACTTGGGGAACTTTAGCACTTGGATATTCATGAAAATTCTTAATCATCTGAGTCTCTAGGTTGATTCTATGTGGCATCAACCCAGGGAATCAAGAGGGAATTGAGAACCAAATGGACTAGGCCTTTGGGTCAATGAAATGATTCCATGTGGCATCTCCTAGAAACCTAGGGACTCATAAGCTAAAATATAATTCAATGACTCCAGGCCTCTGGGTGCCAGGATGATGCCATATGGCATCATCCTGACAACATGGGGACCCATAGGTTGAGGTTGTAAATCAATATCCCCTAGCCTTCGGGTTAGTAGGATTGCATAAAGTGGTGAAATATCACTACCTTGAAGTCCTAGGAAGGTCCATACAACTCTAGGCCTTTAGTTTAGTGGGATTATGACTTGTTGTGACATCTTACTACCATGTAGTCATGGGGCCAACAAGGTGAGGAGAAAAGAGATTGGGAGAGCATGTGGCTTCTAAATGTATCTAGGGATTGAAGGGAAAGTTAGGTGTGTTTGAGGAATACACTTGGGATACTATGGATGAGCAAAAAATGGACCTGATAGACACATCATCTAACTGAGTCATCATAAAAGAGCAAGTGGAGGGCACATGATCCTAATAATGGTTGTAGGACATGATGTTAAATTTGATATCCTATCAAAATGTTAGAATGGCCCAAAATAAATAAAACATTAGAATGACCAATAATTATGGATTCTAAGACATTTTGACAAGTCAAGGAGGTACGTGGATCAAACTGGTGACTTATGGGCCCAAATATTCTCCCAGGTGGGTTAAATAGAAAATCACCCAAAATACTTGGCACAAAGGGGATAATTGGGGATATCATTTCAATTAGATAGGTGTCACAACCATAAAGAAATGATAGATTTGACTTTATATTTACTTTGAGGATGGAGGGAATATTTTAACAGATGGTAGTTACACTACCCTAGAGTGGAAATCATGACAAGAGATGGGAGCCTTGTCCTACATGAAGATAAGTCCCATTCCCTTTTTATATAAAACAATATGCATTATTTTTTTTAGGAGGGGGATATATTATGCACCAAAACTCTACAAAAATCATGTTAGGCTAATTCCTCTTTTTTTATTATTATTTTTTGGCCTTTGATTGTCTGCTTAGAGGGCACACTCAAATGCTTTTGTAATAACATTGAAATAAATACCAGACTAGTCTAAAATTCATGTTGTTCCTTGATAATGATCTTCATTTATTGATGGAATATAAATTATTAATGTTAAGAAGAGATTTCAATGCTTATTTACTAATGAATATGCAGTTATATAGTGCAAAAAATATTCTAATTGGTTTTGAATTTCCATTATATTTAATTTGAAACTATGTCAAGACATTGTGTGCAGTAGATATAGACCTTTCATATGCTTTAATTTAATAGAATTTCAAGATAATATGTTTATTTATTTCCTTAGAATATTTCCATCAAATTGATTCATTTTATGCTACAACTAGATCTAGTAGACAATGGTGTAATAATTATTAGGCATGCTTTTGATTTTCAACATTAATAATCTTGTTCCGATCAAGGAACCACTTATTTTACTACCCTACCCTTTCTCTCCTTTTATCCTTTCTTATGATGAATTATCTTTCCCATTGTACTATAGTATGATACCCATGTGAATGAGGAGTGATACACCTTTAACTTATAGTGTGTCTAAGTATGTGTGGCTGACTTATGGATTACGTACGTTCATATTATCTTATTTCATTTCTTGATGTTATTAATATGGTAAGCCTATGAAATAACCATGAATAAGTAGAGTATATACAAGAGGTAGTGCTTAGTATTTTATCATCATATTGAGAGTTTTATTATTATTATGAAATTTACCTTGTCAAAGTGGCTCAGTCATAATATTCAAGTGTTCTTCTCTTAATTTAATTGTTGATGTGGATCTACTTATTCTATTATTAATTCTAAGATATATTATTCTATTGTTGTAAATCATCTATGTAATTTCATTATAAGTGGTATCAAAGATTTGATTTGGGTAAGTTTTTATGCTGTAGTTTTTTTAGATTTGGTGTCCTAAGCACTAGAAGGTTGAAAAAACATAACTTGTCATTAGGAAGAATTGCTTTTTTGTCACCATAGTTTTGTTCATTGATATTTTTTACAAAAAATGAAAAAAATGTTAAAAAATGTCTAGAATTTTTTTTACCTTGTGCAAATTAGCAATCCTTGGATTCATCTCTATGAGATGATCTCAATGGTATATTCTACCTATACACTTTTTTGAGAAATTTTTTTTCACCCTTGTGCACATTAGTAGACATTAAATTCATCTTGGTGAGGTGATCACAATTGTATCATCTATCAATACACTTTTTTCAAGGTTACATTTCTCTTAGGGATTTTACATGGTTATGCCTAACACCCATGAATGTGGGAAAGGGAAATAAACACCTTAAAAACCTTAGTAAGATGACACGGAGTCTAAAACCTTGGACATGAGTATTTTAATGGTGGTTTAACACATTCAATCACATGACATGGTGTGAAAAAATGATTTCCATATGGTTTAAGGGGAAGTCATGGGGATGAGAAGGGATATTAATGGATTGAGGGACGGCTTAAAATAAATTTGGAAATTGTCCAACCTTATATCTCAACCTTTGAAAAATAACTCTCCACCACTCCAGTTTGGGTCTCCTAATCCAAATAATTCTAGTACCAATTTGGGCCTAAATTTGATGTTGCCAAAAATGGACTTGCACAAGTTTGATGGTAAGGATCCACTCACATAGCTTACTAAAATTGAAAATTTATTTGATCTAAATTAGAATCCCTATTCAAAAAAGGTGGTCACGGCCTCTTTGTATCTAAAACATGAGTACTTATTTGGTATCATTAGTTGTGTGCTCAAAATAAAAGTAAGGGTGTCTTAGTTTTATGGTCGGTATTTTTTGAGAAGCTATAGCTCCAATATCATAATAATGTCTCTAAAAAATACTTCATATAGTTAGGTAAGCTACACCAAACTAGGTCTGTAAAGGATTAAATTCATCAATTTCAAAATCTCTCCTTACGTGTGATGAACATCACTAAGAAAAATTTGAATAAACTATTTTTGGGTAATCATAAATATAACATCCAATTGGAGGTTTACACAATTTATCCTAGTAATGTTCCTAAAGTGATTTTAGTAATAGATGAAGCCGTAGCCATTCGGCCCCTGCCTACTGTCGCAGGTTTTTCTTCAAATAAAGATGTAAAAGGAGGCATCTACTTATGACAAAAAATTGGTATCAGAGCCAATTGAAAGAATTTGGAGAGATGAGTAAAATGGTTAGTAAGAGAATTATTGAAGATTAGTATATCATCAATATATACACATAAAAAGTTAGAAGTGCCTTGGAATATCTTATCCATATGTGATTGATAATATGTTGGGGCATTCATCAATCTGAAAGGCATCACTATCCACTGGAAATGGCCAAAAGGACAACTGAATGTTGTCTTTTCTCTGTCAGCTTCTTTGACTCTGATCTAGTAAAAGCCTAATTTGCAATCAAACTGGGAGAAGTATTTACATGTTGCAACTTTCTCCAACAGATAACTTTTATCTAGAATTAGATATGGAAATGGTTGTGTAATTGCATTTAATGGTTGATAATTGATGACCATTCTTTTCTTTCCTCTCTTCTGTTCAGAATGTTTATTAACCATGAAAGCATAACAACAGAAAGGGGAAGTTGATTTTTCAATAAAACCATTAGTCTCTAGTTCTTTGATATAGAGTTCCATATCATTATAATCCTGAGCTGGTATTAGGATCTTTTTCCCAATCTTCATGTGTTTACCTTCGAGGATTTTTATGTCCATCTCAGGCATAGATTTTGACCAAAACTGCTGAAGGTTGTCAGAATAGATAGTGGCTTTAATCTTTTCTCCTATTTCTTGGATTTTAGCTGGGATTATTATCTCTAGTATTTGAGTCATTGAACTTATAAATTGTTCAGTGGCATAGATGAGGCGAGGAATTCTAAGCCTTTACTTTTATATTGTAAACATGATACTCTTGGTGGTTGAACCATAGGGTGAGTATCTATCAATAAAGGCACCGCCTAATAGAATATCTACAGGCATTCTATCTAAAGCAAAGAAATCAGCATGGAAGATTTTATCTTAGATCCTAAGGGTCTGCTGATGTTTGTATTTGTTACAGATAAAACTATTCCCTTAGACATCTAGGCTCTTATAAGCTAAGGCATCATCCAATGTCTTCCAGTCATGGATGAGTTGTGATTTAGCAAAGGAGAGAGAAGCTCCTGTGTCTATTTGAGCATCCACTAGTCTGCCATTGATTTCTAGAGTGATAAACTGGGCAAACTTTCCATTAATCAGCTGAGTTAAGTAAGCTAGTTGTAGAATTTCTAGAGGAATACTAGTACATACCAATTTTTGTCTCTCTAGATCTTGAACAATAGATTGTTCAGTGTAGATGTCTCTAGTTTTTGCTTCTGCTTCTTCTTCTTCTTGGTTACTACATTCACTTGGGCAGTAATCTTGATCAGAGTAGAAAGAGCTTTCTACTTCTTCATCCTCTTCTTTATCTTTTGTGGGCAATAATATATCCCACTGTGGCTCGATCATTGGTGCTGGTATTTCTCTTGGACTATCTTTACTAGTGAATTTGTTTTTGATCCAAGAGTCGCTGGGATTGAAAGAGCTTTGAAATTACAAAGGAGGATGTTTAGGTCTTTGCAATGTTGGTGGCATCTTTGGCATTGAGGGATGTCTCCCTCTAGATGTTCCTTCTCCTCTGGAGTATCCTCTGGTCTTTGGTTTTTTTGGTCATTCTTGTACTTCTTGATGATGTCTAGACCAGGTTCCATGTGCTTCATAGTGTAGCTGTGAATAGTCATGGTGTCGTGGTTGATACCATGGGCATTGCATGTTGGTGAGCAGTTATTCCAAGTCATCTACTAATGACTCAAGAGCATCTACATCATTGTCATCTTCTAAATTACCTTTGAGGAGATCATCTAGAATTGGTTCATAGATGTCATCCTGTAGATAGAGGTCTTCACCAGAATTGACAATATCCCACCACACTGTTGCGTTGGAAGTAAAAATAGCTTTAACTATAGGATTCTTGCAGTGACATTGGGGAGCAATATGGCCATGTTTGCGATAGATGTATCAAATTGGCTATTTGGACATAGGAAGAGCAGTTCATCATTTCTTGAGGAAATGATGAGGAAGTGCATAGGAATGCTTATGAGGAAATGAGTGACGCTGGAAAGAAAGATGTTTGTGGCACTGTTTCTACTATTTGAGGGGTTGTAAAAATGGCTGACAACCAAATGGGGCTATTCCAAGAAAAGCTAGAGCAATTTGAGAGGCTTGATGCTTGGTGAGTTTCTAGATAGACTTAGTCTCATAGACTAAGCACATAGCTTGCTGCTTAGAGAAATAAATCACATCTGAGAGAGAGAGATCTTCAATTGTCAACCCCTTAAGATCAATATAAGAAATAAACCTGTCAATGAGATTATATGGCAAGGCATGCAAAAACTTGATCTTAATCTTAGTGGAGGAAAAACTCTTACTTTCATATGCTAATTCTTAGAATTTTTTAGCAAAATCATCAAACTATTTTAAATCACATAGCTCCATTTTGAGAAGCCATTTTTTAGATTCCAGTTCTCTGTTAGCAACTGGAGGTGCAAACTCATTGATCAATAAATTAAATAATGTGGCTAATGGATCAGGCTAATTATGGACACGCTCATATTGTTTGGCTTCATTAGCAGATGACTTGGAACAACTGCTCACCAACATGCAATGCCCATGGTATCAACCACGACACCATGACTATTCATAGCTACACTATGAAGCACATGGAACTTGGTCTAGACATCATCAAGAAGTATAAGAATGACCAAAAAAAACAAGGATTAGAGGATACTCTAGAGGAGAAGGAACATCCAGAGGGAGACAACCCTCAATGCCAAAGATGCCACCAACATTGCAAAGACCTCAACATCCTCCTTTGCAATTTCAGAGCTCTTTCAAGCTCAACGACTCTTGGATAAAAAAAAATTCACCAGTAAAGATAGTCCAAGAGAAATACCAGTACAAATGATCGAGCCACAATGGGATATATTATTGCCCACAAAAGATAAAGAAGAGGATGAAGAAGTAGAAAGCTCTTTCTACTCCGATCAAGATTACTGCATAGGTGAATGCAGTAACCAAGAAGAAGAAGAAGAAGAAGCAAAACCAAAAAATAGAGACATCTACATTAAACAATCTATTGTTCAGGATCTAGGGAGACAAAAATTGGTATGTACTAGTATTCCTCCTTTAGAAATTCCACAACCAGCTTCCTTAACTCAGCTGATTAATGGAAAGTTTGCCTAGTTTATCACTCTAGAAATCAATGGCAGACTAGTGGATGCTCAGATAGACACAATAGCTTCTCTCTCCTTTGATAAATCATAACTCATCCATGACTGGAAGACATTGGATGATGCCTTAGCTTATAAGAGCCTAGATGTCCAAGGGAATAGTTTTATTTGTAATAAATACAAACATCAGCAGACCCTTAGGATCCAAGATAAAATCTTCCATGCTAATTTCTTTCCTTTAGATAGAATGCCTGTAGATATTCTATTAGGCAGTGCCTTTATTGATAGATACTTGCCCTATGGTTCAACCACCAAGAGTATCATGTCTACAATATAAAATGAAAGGCTCAGAATTCCTCACCTCATCTATGCCACTGAACAATTTCCAAGTTCAATGACTCAAATACCAGAGATAATAATCCCAGCTAAAATCCAAGAAATAGGAGAAAAGATTAAAGCCACTATCTGTTCTGACAACCCTCAGCAGTTTTGGTCAAAATCTATGCCTGAGATGGACATAAAAATCCTCGAAGGTAAACACATGAAGATTGAGAAAAAGATCCCAATACCAGCTCAGGATTATAACGATATGGAACTCTAGATCAAAGAACTAGAGACTAATGGTTTTATTGAAAAATCAACTTCCCCTTTCTGTTGTTATGCTTTCATGGTTAATAAACATTCTAAATAGAAGAGAGGAAAGAAAAGAATGGTCATCAATTATCGACCATTGAATGCTATTACACAACCATTTCCATATCCAACTCCAGATAAAAGCTATATGTTGGAGAAAGTTGCAACATGTAAATACTTCTAGTTTGATTGCAAATTAGGGTTTTACCAGATTAGAGTCAAAGAAGTTGATAGAGAAAAGACAACATTCAGTTGTCCTTTTGGCCATTTCTAGTGGACAGTGATGCCTTTCAACTTGATGAATGCCCCAACATATTATCAAGCACATATGGATAAGATATTCCAAGGCACTTCTAAATTTTTGTGTGTATATATTGATGATATACTAATCTTCAATAATTCTCTTACTGACCATTTTACTCATCTCTCCAAATTCTTTCAATTGGCTCAAGATGTAGGAATAGCACTTTTAGAAACAAAGATTCAGTTATGCAAAACTGAATGTAATTTCCTCGGAATGGTAATCTGAGATTCTAGATTGCAAATACAACCACATATTAAAGAAAAGGTCATTAGTTTTCCAGAGAAGCTAGATAAGTCCAAGCTTCAAGCATTTTTGGGATTGCTTAACTATTTAAATATCTTTTATCCTAACTCTGGTGAAGACAGGTTCATTCTTCAAGAACTTCTCCAGAAAAAGAAAGCTTTTTGTTGGGAAGAAAAGCATACAGTAGTTATTCAAAAGATTAAATCTACAGTTACTTCACTCCCAGAGCTTCATATCCCAAAATCCGATCAGATGAAGGTCTATACTGATGCCTCCGATATTTCATGGGGAAGAGTACTTGTTTTCTTACATAATAATAAAGAATTTGTTTGTGAATTGGCTAGTGGAGTCTTCAATACTGATGTTCTAAAATGGATTTCTTCTAATAAAGAAATCTATGCTATAAAGAAATGCTTAGAGAAGTTCATGTTAAAACTTCTCCATTTGCCTCATTTTGTTGTAATTACCAAATGTACTAGATTTTTGACCTTTAAAGAAAAAGATCATGGTCAGAAGCATGGTCGCGATAAATATATTAGATGGCAAACATTTTTTAATTAGTTTAATTTTTCAGTTGAACACATCAAAGGTACTAATAATATCATTACAAATTGGCTTAGTAGAAATCCTCCAGCTACACTCATGCATCAACCCATTCCTGGTTTCAACCTAAGTAGAATTTATAACCAAGGATTTCCATCTTAGAATATCCTTGTCCAAGAACATATTCTTCGTGAAGGGTTGCATCTAAGATACACAAAGATTTATTATGCAACAGGACAAGATCTACAAATGTCTTCAACAATCACTATCCAAGCAAATCATCATCAAAATTTTGGAGTCATCTATATTGAAAGATTAAACAGTGAATTTCTCTACCATCAATTCATTGAATTATTAAAACATCCATTATGGACATGGCTGATAAAAATCAAGTCTCCATTTAATGAACATCTGTATCGATGGATTGCCAGACATGGCCCGCATCATATTCATGAAGAAGAGAATCATGACCAAGACACTATCGTGCACACTATTATTAGAAGAAGATTGGAGTGGGAATCTTACTTTTACGTCACTCCATGATATCACGCATGTGAAGCTGGACCCCAGCACTGGCATCTATCTAGTACTTTCCAGCTTAGATGTCTTTTCAACCCAATCAATGAAGATGACTTGCTGACTGAAGTGAAAGCAATGTTGGACCCACCTGACCAAACATCATCATCATCCAATGCATCCAACATCATTTCTCTATAGATTAACTTTTACACTGTAATGTATGATGGGACATGACACCACCTTGACAGAGATTTTGGGTAGGACCTCCCAAAATACTATATATAGGCCTTTCCTCTATTGAGTTTGCATCAAAAAATTTCTAAGCTTTAGAAATCTAGTAGCCTTGTTTCAAGAGTATGCTCTTCTCTTGCCCTTTTCGAAGGATCCTGAGAATCAAAAATTAAACAAGTGTTTGTAAATTTTTTATTTTAGTAATAGATGAAGCCGTAGCCATTCGACCCCTACCTACTATCGTGGGTTTTTCTTTAAATAAAGTTGTAAACGAAGGAGGCATCTACTGATGATAAAAAATTGGAATGGCTTTGTGTGATCGCCGCCAAGTTAGTTTTAAAAATTCTTGTCAAATATCCAGTCTTGGTCATTTGAATGAAGTTATTTGTTTTGAATTTTATCCTAACCTCTCTATTGCAGTCCGCGATAGGGGATGTAAAGAAGTAAAAAATGGATCTTTAGATTGTTTGGGATTGTTCACCTCCCTTTTTGGTCTTGACATGTTTGGTGAATTTAAGTATGCTTCTATCAATATTTTTGTTGTTTATAGTATGACAAATACTAATCATCCAAAGATCTTAGAAAATCTTCCCTATGCTAGAAGACTTAGTGGTACTGTCCAACTTCAAAAAGGGCATATAGAGTCTGTAGAAATACCTTCTAATTGGAAACTTGACTGGTTGAAAAATGTTTCACCTAGAATGAAAGGTCAAGCCACAATACATAAAAGTGACAGTAGAACTATAAATATACTTCCCAGATCTTTGTATGTTAATTCTTCCAATTTCTCTTCATCCAGACCATCAACTTCCTCTTCTCATAGAACTACAAAAGAGAGGTTAGGACAAAATTTAAAACAAATAACTTCATCATTCAAACGACCAAGACTGGATATTTGACAAGAATGTTTAAAACTGACTTGGCAATGATCACACAAAGCCAAATAAATAATAGGTTTAATATTACCGAGAATCAAAGGAGGTATATGAATCCTAATAAGACCAAAGTGTACAAATTTTACATCTTTGTGGGACCTGATATAATTAATTTCAGGTTCAGGTAACAAAGATAATAAATTTGTTTAAAAACTCTTCTTTGGCTTATATCTTAAAGTTAACTCGACAGATTTGATTTGGGGCTTGACAAAAGACATATATGTAGAATTATAAACAAACTTAGATTTTAAGAGTTCAGATTTCTTATATACATGTGAAGCCTTGATAGCCGAAGGTTTATAACGGCTATTTTCTTTTTCAAGATTTTCTTTAGTGATCTCAATATCTGAACAGTCAGATATTTGTTCAAGAATGAAGGGAATTCATAAGTTCCTTCTAACTCAGATTCATTCATAATTTCTACTATGGAGGTTGTTTGGGCTTTTTCGAATTCCATAGCGGAGAGATTTCAGGTCTGGTAAGCGAGAAAATTCTAGCAAGGGAAACAATAAATGTAGAGATAAAAAAGGCCTATGAAAATTTTTAAAACGGCCGAAGACTCGATGTAATTAACTTCCCAAAGAATTTTTCAAAGTAGAGAGCTCAAAAAGTCATAGCTAGAAATTCTTACAGTGCAACAAATTATTCACAATAGCTAATAGTGACTCTAGATAAATTTGATCTGGCTCTGATACCAATTTTTTATCATCAGTAGATGCCTCCTTTTACAACTTTATTTAAAGAAAACAATGGTAGACTAGTCGATGCTTAGATAGACACATGAGCTTCTCTCTCCTTTGCTAAATCACAACTCATCCATGACTGGAAGACATTGGATGATGCCTTAGCTTTTATGAGCCTAGATGTCCAAGGGAATAGTTTTATTTGTAACAAATACAAACATCAATAGACCCTTAGGATCCAAGATAAAATCTTCCATGCTGATTTCTTTGTTTTAGATAGAATCCCTGTAGATATTCTATTAGGCGGTGCCTTTATTGACAGATACTCACCCTATGGTTCAAACACCAAGAGTATCATGTTTACAATAGAAAATGAAAGGCTCAAAATTCCTCACCTCATCTATGCCACTGAACAATTTCCAAGTTTAATGACTCAAATACCAGAGATAATAATCCCAGCTGAAATCCAAGAAATAAGAGAAAAGATTAAAGCCACTATCTGTTCTGACAACCCTCAATAGTTTTGGTCAAAATCTATGCCTGAGATGGACATAAAAATCCTTGAAGGTAAACACATGAATATTGGGAAAAAGATCCCAATACCAGCTCAGGATTATAACGATATGGAACTCTAGATCAAAGAACTGGAGATTAATGGTTTTATTGAAAAATCAACTTCCCCTTTTTGTTGTTATGCTTTCATGGTTAATAAACATTCTGAACAGAAGAGAGGAAAGAAAAGAATGGTAATCAATTATTGACCATTGAATGCTATTACACAACCATTTCTATATCCAATTCTAGATAAAAGCTATCTGTTGGAAAAAATTGCAACATGTAAATACTTCTCCTAGTTTGATTGCAAATCAGGCTTTTACCAAATCAGAGTCAAAGAAGCTGACAAAAAAAGATAGTATTCAGTTGTCCTTTTGGCCATTTCTAATGGATAGTGATGCCTTTTAGCTTGATGAATGCCCCATCATATTATAAGGCACATATGGATAAGATATTCTAAGGCACTTCTAACTTTTTGTGTGTATATATTGATGATATACTAATCTTCAGTGATTCTCTTACTGACCATTCTACTCATCTCTCCAAATTCTTTCAATTAGCTCAAGATGCAGGAATAACACTTTTAGAAACAAAGATTCAGTTATGCAAAATTGAATGCAATTTCTTTGAAATGGTAATTCAAGATTCTAGATTGCAAATACAGCCACATATTAAAGAAAAGGTCATCATTTTTCTAGAGAAGCTAGATAAGTCCAAGCTTAAAGAATTTTTGGGATTTATTAACTATGTAAATAGCTTTTATCCTAACTCTGGTGAAGACAGGTTCATTCTTCAAGAACTTCTCCAAAAAAAGAAAGCTTTTTGTTGGGAAGAAAAGCATACAACAACTGTTCAAAAGATTAAATCTATAGTTGCTTCACTCCCAGAGCTTCATATCTCAAAATCCAATCAGATGAAGGTTTATACTGATGCCTCCAATATTGCATGGGGAGGAGTACTTGCTTGCTTACATAATAATAAATAATTAATTTGTGAATTCGCTAGTGGAGTCTTTAGTACTGATGTTTTAAAATGGATTGCTTCTGATAAATAAATCTATGCTGTAAAGAAATGCCTAGAGAAGTTCATGTTAAAACTTCTCCATTTGCCTCATTTTGTTGTAATTACTGACTGTACTAGATTTCTGACTTTTAAAGAAAAAGATCATGGTTGGAAGGATCACCACAATAAATATATTAGATGGCAAGCATTTTTTAATTAGTTTAATTTTTCAGTTGAATACATCAAAGGTACTGATAATATCATTATAGATTGGCTTAGTAGAAATCCTCCAGCTACACTCATGCATCAACCCATTCTTGGTTTCAACCTAACTAGAATTTATAACCAAGGATTTCCATCTTTGAATATCCTTGTCCAAGAACAGATTCTTCGTGAAGGGTTGCATCCAAGATACACAAGGATTTCTTATGTAGCAGGACAAGATCTACACATGTCTTCAGCAGCCACTATCCAGACAAATCGTCATCAAAATTTTGGAGTCATCTATATTGAAAGATTAAACAGTGAATTTCTCTACCATCAATTCACTAAATTATTAAAATGTCCATTATGGACATGGCTGATAAAAATTAGGTATTTGTTTAATGAACATCTATATCGATGGATTGCCAGACATGGCCCGCATCATATTCATGAAGAAGAGAATCATGATAAAGACACTGTCATGCAAACTATTATTAGAAGAAGACTAGAATGGGAATCTTACTTTTACATCACTCCACGATATCACACATGCGAAGCTAGGCCCCAGCATTGGTAGCTATCCAGTACTTTCTAGCTCAGATGTCTTTTCAATCCAATCAACAAAAATGACTTGCTGACTGAAGTGAAAGCAATGTTAGACCCACCTGACCAAACATCATCATCATCCAGTGCATCCAATAGCATTTCTTTGTAGATTAACTTTTACGCTGTAAAGTATGATGGGACATGACACTGCCTTGATAGAGATTTCGGGCAGGACCTCCCAAAATACTATATATAGGCCTTTCCTCTATTGAGTTTGGATCAAAAAATTTCTAAGCTTTAGAAATCTAGTAGCCTTATTTCAAGAGTATGCTCTTCTCTTGCCTTTTTCAAAGGATCCTAAGAATCAAAAATTAAACAAGTGTTTGTAAAATTTTTATTTTAGTAATAGATGAAGCCATAGCCATTCGGCCCCTACCTACTGTCGTGGGTTTTTATTCAAATAAAGCTGTAAAAGAAGGAGGCATCTCTCTCCTTTGCTAAATCACAACTCATCCATGAATGAAAGACATTGGATGATGCCTTAGCTTATAAGAGCCGAGATGTCCAAGGGAACAGTTTTATCTGTAATAAATACAAACATCAGCAGACCCTTAGGATCCAAGATAAAATCTTCCATGCTGATTTCTTTTTTTTAGATAGAATGCCTGTAGATATTCTATTAGGCGGTGCCTTTATTGACAAATACTCGCCCTATGGTTCAACCACCAAGAGTATCATGTTTACAATAGAAAATGAAAGGCTCAAAATTCCTCACCTCATCTATGCCACTGAACAATTTCCAAGTTCAATGACTCAAATACCAAAGATAATAATCCCAGTTGAAATCCAAGAAATAGGAGAAAAGATTAAAGCCACTATCTATTTTGACAACCCTCAGTAGTTTTGGTCAAAATCTATGCCTGAGATGGACATAAAAATCCTCGAAGGTAAACACATGAAGATGGGGAAAAAGATCCCAATACTAGCTCAGGATTATAACGATATGGAACTCTAGATCAAAGAACTGGAGACTAATGGTTTTATTGAAAAATCAACTTCCCCTCTCTGTTGTTATGCTTTCATGGTTAATAAACATTCTAAACAGAAGAAAGGAAAGAAAATAATGGTAATCAATTATCGACCATTGAATGCTATTATACAACCATTTCCATATCCAATTCTAGATAAAAGCTATCTATTGGAGAAAGTTGCAACATGTAAATACTTCTCCCAGTTTGATTGCAAATTAAGCTTTTACTAAATCAGAATCAAAGAAGATGACAGAGAAAAGATAGCATTCAGTTGTCCTTTTGGCCATTTCCAGTGGACAGTGATGCCTTTCGGCTTGATGAATGCCCCAACATATTATCAAGCACATATGGATAAGATATTCCAAGGCACTTCTAACTTTCTATGTGTATATATTGATAATATGCTAATCTTCAGTAATTCTCTTACTGACCATTTTACTCATCTCTCCAAATTCTTTCAATTGGCTCAAGATGTAGGAATAGCGCTTTCAAAAACAAAGATTCAGTTATGCAAAATTGAATGCAATTTCATCAGAATGGTAATCCGAGATTGTAGATTGCAAATATAGCCACATATTAAATAAAAGGTCATCAGTTTTCCAGAGAAGCTAGATAAGTCCAAGATTCAAGAATTTTTGGGATTGCTTGACTATTTAAATAGCTTTTATCCTAACTCTAGTGAAGATAGGTTCATTCTTCAAGAAATTCTCTAGAAAAAGAAAGCTTTTTGTTGGGAATAAAAGCATACAACAACTATTCAAAAGATTAAATTTACAGTTGCTTCACTCCTAGAGCTTTATATCCCAAAATCTAATCAAATGAAGGTTTATACTGATGCCTCCGATATTGAATGGGGAGTACTTGTTTGCTTACATAATAATAAAGAATTCATTTGTGAATTCGCTAGTGGAGTCTTCAGTACTAATGTTCTAAAATGGATTTCTTTTGATAAAGAAATCTATACTGTAAAGAAATGCCTAGAGAAGTTCATGTTAAAACTTCTCCATTTGCAACATTTTATTGTAATTATCAACTGTACTGGATTTCTGACCTTTAAAGAAAAAGATCATGGTCGGAAGGATGGTCACGGTAAATATATTAGATGGCAATCATTTTTTAATCAATTTAATTTTTTAGTTGAACACATCAAAGGTATTGATAATATCATTACAGATTGGCTTAGTAGAAATCCTCCAGCTACACTCATGCATCAACCCATTCCTGGTTTCAACCTAACCAAAATTTATAACCAAGGATTTCCATCTTTGAATATCCTTGTCCAAGAATAGATTCTTCGTAAAGGGTTGCATCCAAGATATGCAAGGATTTCTTATGCAGTAGGACAAGATCTACAAATGTCTTCAGCAGCCACTATATAGGCAAATCATCATCAAAATTCTAGAGTCATCTATATTGAAAGATGAAACAGTGAATTTCTCTACCATCAATTCACTGAATTATTAAAATGTCCATTATGGACATGGTTGATAAAAATCAGGTCTTTGTTTAATGAGCATCTGTATCGATGGATTTCTAGACATGGCCCACATCGTATTCATGAAGAAGAGAATCATGATCAAGACACTATCGTACACACTATTATTAGAAGAAGACTGGAGTGGGAATCTTACTTTTATGTCACTCCACGATATCATGCATGCAAAGCTGGACCCCAACACTGACATCTATCTAGTACTTTCCAGTTCAGATGTCTTTGCAATCCAATCAGTGAAGATGACTTGCTGACTAAAGTGGAAGCAATGTTAGACCCACCTAACCAAACATCATCATCATCCAGCACATCCAACAACATTTCTTTGTAGATTAAATTTTACGCTGTAAAGTATGATTGGACATGACACCACCTTGACAGAGATTTTGGGCAGGACCTCTCAAAATACTATATATAGGCCTTTCCTCTATTGATTTTGCATCAAAAAATTTCTAAGCTTTAGAAATCTAGTAGCCTTGTTTCAAGAGTATGCTCTTCTCTTGCCCTTTTCAAAGGATCCTGAGAATCAGAAATTAAACAAGTGTTTGTAAAATTTTTATTTTAGTAATAGATGAAGCCGTAGCCATTTGGCCCCTGCCTACTATCGTGAGTTTTTCTTTAAATAAAGATGTAAAAGGAGGCATCTACTGATGATAAAAAAATGGTATCAGAGCCAGATCAAAGTTATCTAGAGTCACTATTAGCTATTGTGAAGAATTTGTTGCACTGTAAGAATTTCTAGCTATGACTTTTTGAGTTCTCTGCTTTGAAAAATTCTTTGGGAAGTTGATTACATCGAGTCTCTGGCCATTTTAAAAATTGCCATAGGCCTTTTTCATCTCTACATTTTTTGTTTCCCTTGCAAAAATTTTCTTGCTTACCAGACCTCAAATCTCTCTGCTATGGAATTCGAAAAAGCCCAAACAACCTCCACAATAGAAATTATGAATGAATCTGAGTTAGAAGGAACTTATGAATTCCCTTCCTTCATTCCTGAGCAAATATCTGACTGTCCAAATATTGAGATCACTAAAGAAAATCTTGAAAAAGAAAATAGCTTGTATATACCTCTGGCTATCAAGGCTTCACATGTATATAAGAAATCTGAACTCTTAAAATCTAAGTTTGTTTATAATTCTACATATATGTCTTTTGTCAAGCCCCAAATCAAATAAGTCAAGTTAACTTTAAGCTATAAGCCAAAGAAGAGTTTTCAAACAATTTTTTTATCTTTGTTACCTGAACCTAAAATTAATTATATCAAGTCCCATGAAGATATAAAATTTGTACATTTTGGTCTTATTAGGATTCATATAACTCCTTTGATTCCTGGTAATATTAAACTTGTTATTTATTTGGCTTTGTGTGATCACCGCCAAGTTAGTTTTAAACATTCTTGTCAAATATCCAGTTTTGGTCATTTGAATGATGAAGTTATTTGTTTTGAATTTTGTCCTAACCTCTCTGTTGTAGTCTGCGATGGGGGATGTAAAGAAGTAAAAAATGGATCTTTAGATTGTTGGGGATTGTTCACCTCCCTTTTTGGTCTTGACATGTTTGGTGAATTTAAGTATGCTTCTATCAATATTTCTGTTGTTTATAGTATGACAAATACTAATCATCCAAAGATCTTAGAAAATCTGCCCTATGATAGAAGACTTAGTGGTATTGTCCAACTTCAGAAAGGCCATATAGAGTCTGTAGAAATACCTTCTGATTGGAAACTTGACTAGTTGAAAAATGTTTCCCCTAAAATGAAAGGTCAAGCCATAGTACATAAAAGTGATGGTAGAACTGTAAATATACTTCCCAGATCTTTGTTTGTTAATTCTTCCAATTTCTCTTCATCTAGACCATCAACGTTCTCTTCTCGTAGAACTGTCAAAACAGGTCATATCTTGATTGAAGATGAAGAAATCAACCAAGGAAATGATCCAAAGGATCAATTACCCTACACACTGATGAATCTTCCTAGAGAAGATAGTGTGGAATTCTACACAGAGAACAAAGTTACTCTGTATAAAGGTGGAAGATGGCCACCCCATAAAGGAGTATATAAGCAGCCAACAGGCACTATACAATATTTTTCAGCTGCTTATCAAGGGGAAGTTGAACCTTCAAATGAATTCAAATAGAGAAATTATACTAAAAGGTTCAATTCACACTTTACATAGAATTTTGATGATCTCTATCGAGATGTCTTGTATATAAAAGAAAATATAGATAAAATTGTGATTATTGAAGACAAGATGCAGTAGCAGTTGTCTTCCATTGATTCTAAACTAGATGCTTTATAAGATAGTTTAGATTGGCTTTCTAAATAGGATCAACAAGTAGAATCTTCTGCCAAAAAGCTCATTTGTCCCATTTCTTCCATCTCTAATTTTAAGTCTTGTAAAAAGCAATCCAATACTACCCTCATGCAAAGGACACATGTCTAGTTACAACCATGGTATCTAAATATAGATTATCTCCTTAATCCTCTGAAAGAAATCACTGCATGGTGTAATTCTATGAGAGTCATCACAATTAATGCCCATTTAGATCCAACTGGTACTTCTAATTTTGCTTCCATGTTTTTTAGGGTATTGTTGACCAATGGTGGAATACCATGACCAAAGCCAAACAATATGAGCATGTCCATAATCAGCCTGATCCATTAGCCACATTATTTCATTTATTGATCAATGAGATTGCACCTCTAGTTGCTAACAAAGAACTCGAATATAAAAAATGGCTTCTCAAAATGGAGCTATGTGATTTAAAATAGTTTGATGCTTTTGCTAAACAATTCTGAGAATTAGCATATGAAAGCAAGATTTTTTCCTCCACTGAGATTAAGATCAAGTTTTTGCATGCCTTGCCATATAATCTCATTGATAGGGTTATTTCTTAGATTGATCTTAAGGGATTGACAATTTAAGATCTCTCTCTCTCTCTCTCTCTCTCTCTCTCTCTCTCTCTCTCTCTCAGATGTGATTGATTTCTCTAAGCAACAAGCTATGTGCTTAGTCTCTAAGACTAAGTCTATCCAGAAACTCACCAAGCATCAAGCCTCTCAAATTGCTCCAGCTTTTCTTGAAATAGCCCCATTTGGTTGTTGGCCATTTGTACAACTATACAAATAGTAGAAATAGTGCTGTAGATGTCTTTCTTTCTAGCATCACTCATTTCCTCATAAGCATTCCCATGCACTTCCTCATCATTTCCTCAAGAAATGATGAACTGCTCGTCCTCTATCCAAACAGCCAATTTGCTACATCTATCACAAACCTAGCCATATTGCTCCCCAATGTCACTACAAGAATCCTATAGTTAAAGCTATTTTTACTTCCAACACAGTAGCCAATTTGCTACATCAATCGCAAACTTGGCCATATTGCTCCCCAATGTCACTACAAGAATCCTACAGTTAAATCTATTTTGATGAAGACCTCTATCTACAAGATGACATCTATGAAACAATTCTAGATGATCTCCCTGAAGGTGATTTAGAAGATGACAATGATGCAGATGCTCTTGAGTCATTAGCAGATGACTTGGAACAACTGCTCACCAACATGCAATGCCCATGGTATCGACCATGACACCATGACTATTCATAGCTACACTATGAAGCACATGGAACCTAGTCTAGACATCATCAAGAAGTACAAGAACAACCAGAAAAACTAAGGAACAGAGGATACTCCAGAGGAGAAGGAACATCCAGAGGGAGACAACCCTCAATGCCAAAGATGCCACCAACATTGCAAAGACCTCAACATCCTCCTTTGCAATTTTAGAGCTCTTTCAAGCCTAGCAACTCTTGGATCAAAAATAAATTCACCAGTAAAGATAGTCCAAGAGAAATACCAGCACCAACAATCAAGCCACATTGGGATATATTATTGCCCATAGAAGATAAAGAAGAGGATGAAGAAGTAGAAAGCTCTTTATACTCTGATCAAGATTACTGCCCAGGTGAATGCAGTAACCAAGAAGAAGAAGTAGAACTAGAAACTAGAGACATCTACACTGAACAATCTATTGTTCAGGATCCAGGGAGACAAAAACTGGTATGTACTAGTATTCCTCCTTGAGAAATTCCACAACCAGCTTACTTAACTCACCTGATTAATGGAAAGTTTGCCTAGTTTATCACTCTAGAAATCAATGGCAGACTAGTGGATGCTCAGATAGATGCAAGAGCTTCTCTCTCCTTTAGAAATTTTTTTATCATCAATAGATGCCTCTTTTTATAGCTTTATTTGAAGAAAAACTCGTGATAGTAGGTAGGGGCCGAATGGCTACGGCTTCATCTATTACTAAAATAATTTTTTTACAAACACTTGTTTAATTTTTGATTCCAAAAAGGGCAAGAGAAGAGCATACTCTTTAAAGAAGGCTACTAGATTTTTAAAGATTATAAATTTTTTGATGTAAACTCAATAGAAGAAAGGCCTATATATAGTATTTTGGGAGGTCCTGCCTGAAATCTCTGTTAAGGTGGTGTCATGTCGCATCATACTTTATATCGTAAAAGTTAATCTATAGAATAATGTTGTAGGATGCACTAGATGATGATGATGTTTGGTTAGGTGGGTCCAACATTGTTTCTACTTCAGTCAGCAAGTCATCTTCATTGATTGGATTGAAAAGACATCTGAGCTAAAAAGTACTGGATAGATGCCAGTGATGGGGTCTAGCTTCACATGCGTGATATCGTGAAGTGACGTAAAAGTAAGATTCCCACTCTAGTATTCTTCTAATAATAGTGTGCATGATAGTGTCTTGATCAGGATTCTCTTCTTGAATACGATGTGGGCCATGTCTAGCAATCCATTGATATAGGTGTTCATTAAATGGAGACCTAATTTTTATCAGCCATGTCCATAATGGATGTTTTAATAATTTAGTGAATTGATGGTAGAGAAATTCACTGTTTAATCTTTCAATATAGATGACTCTAGAATTTTGATGATGATTTGCCTGGATAGTGGCTGTTGAAGACATTTGTAGATCTTGTCTTGCTGCATAAGAAATCCTTGTGTATCTTGGATGCAACCCTTCATGAAGAATCTATTCTTGGACAAGGATATTCAAAGATGGAAATCCTTGGTTATAAATTTTGGTTAGGTTGAAACCAGGAATGGGTTGATGCATGAGTGTAGCTGGAGGATTTCTACTAAGCCAATCTATAATGATATTATCAGTACCTTTGATGTGTTCAACTGAAAAATTAAACTGATTAAAAAATTCTTGCCATCTAATATATTTATCGTGACCATCCTTCTGACCATGATATTTTTATTTAAAGGTCAAAAATATAGTACAGTTAGTAATTACAACAAAATGAGGAAAATGGAGAAGTTTTAACATGAACTTCTCTAGGCATTTCTTTACAACATAGATTTCTTTATCAGAAAAAATCCATTTTAGAACATCAGTACTGAAGACTCCACTAGCGAATTCACAAATGAATTCTTTATTATTATGTAAGCAAATAAGTACTCCTCCCCATGCAATATTAGAGGCATCAGTATAAACCTTCATCTGATCAAATTTTGGGATATGAAGCTCTGGGAGTGAAGCAACTGTAGATTTAATCTTTTGAATAGTTGCTGTATGCTTTTCTTCCCAACAAAAAAATTTCTTTTTCTTGAGAAGTTCTTGAAAAATGAACCTGTCTTCACCAGAGTTAGGATAAAATCTATTTAAATAGTTAAGCAATCCCAAAAATGCTTGAAGCTTGGAATTATCTAGCTTCTC
Organism: Torreya grandis; assembly: GCA_037957365.1. Lineage (NCBI taxonomy): Eukaryota > Viridiplantae > Streptophyta > Pinopsida > Cupressales > Taxaceae > Torreya > Torreya grandis. The sequence continues at coordinate 5,962,490 of JARHVA010000129.1, forward strand.
TAGAAAACTGATGACCTTTTCTTTAATATGTGGCTGTATTTGCAATCTAGAATCTCGAATTACCATTCTGAGGAAATTGCATTCAGTTTTGCATAACTGAATCTTTGTTTCTGAAAGTGCTATTCCTACATCTTGAGCCAATTGAAAGAATTTGGAGAGATGAGTAAAATGGTCAGTAAGAGAATTACTGAAGATTAGTATATCACACAAAAAGTTAGAAGTGCCTTGGAATATCTTATCCATATGTGCTTGATAATATGCTGGGGCATTCATCAAGCTGAAAGGCATCATTGTCCATGGGAAATGGCCAAAAGGACAATTGAATGTTATCTTTTCTCTGTCAGCTTCTTTGACTCTGATTTGGTAAAAGCCTGATTTGTAATCAAACTGGGTGAAGTATTTACATGTTGCAACTTTCTCCAATAGATAGCTTTTATCTAGAATTGGATATGGAAATGGTTGTGTAATAGCATTCAATGGTCAATAATTGATGACCATTCTATTCTTTCCTCTCTTCTATTCAAAATGTTTATTAACCATGAAAGCATAACAACAGAAAGGGGAAGTTGATTTTTTAATAAAACCATTAGTCTCTAGTTCTTTGATCTGGAGTTCCATATCGTTATAATCCTGAGCTGGTATTGGGATCTTTTTCCCAATATTCATGTGTTTACCTTCGAGGATTTTTATGCCCATCTCAGGCATAGATTTTGACCAAAACTACTGAGGGTTGTCAGAACAGATAGTGGCCTTAATCTTTTCTCCTATTTCTTGGAGTTTAGCTGGGATTATTATCTCTGTTATTTGAGTCATTGAACTTGGAAATTGTTCAGTGGCATAGATGAGGTGAGGAATTTTGAGCCTTTCATTTTCTATTATAAACATGATACTCTTGGTGGTTGAACCATAGGGCGAGTATTTGTAAATAAAGGCATCGCTTAATAGAATATCTACATGCATTCTATCTAAAGCAAGGAAATCAGCATGGAAGATTTTATCTTGGATCTTAAGGGTTTGCTGATGTTTGTATTTATTACATATAAAACTGTTCCCTTGAACATCTAGGATCTTATAAGCTAAGGCATCATCCAATGTCTTCTAGTCATGGATGAGTTGTGATTTAGCAAAGGAGAGAGAAGCTCCTATGTCTATCTGAGCATCCACTAGTCTGCCATTGATTTTTAGAGTGATAAACTGGGCAAACTTTCCATTAATCAGCTGAGTTAAGTAAATTGTTTGTGGAATTTCTAAAGGAGTAATACTAGTACATGCCAATTTTTGTCTCCCTAGATTCTGAACAAAAGATTGTTCAGTGTAGATATCTCTAGTTTTTGGTTTTGCTTCTTCTTCTTCTTCTTGGTTACTGCATTCACCTGGGTAGTAATCTTGATCAGAGTAGAAAGGAATTTCTACTTCTTCATCCTCTTCTTTATCTTCTGTGGGCAATAATATATCCCACTGTGGCTCGATCGTTGGTGCTGGTATTTCTCTTGGACTATCTTTACTGGTGAATTTATTTTTGATCCAAGAGTCGCTGGGCTTGAAAGAGCTCTAAAATTGCAAAAGAGGATGTTGAGGTCTTTGCAATTTTGGTGGTATCTTTGGCATTGAGGGCTGTTTAAGGAAAAGCTGGAGCAATTTGAGAGGCTTGATGCTTGGTGAGTTTCTAGATAGACTTAGTCTCAAAGACTAAGCACATAGCTTGCTGCTTAGAGAAATCAATCACATCTGAGAGAGAGAGAGATTTTCAATTGTCAATCCCTTAAGATCAATTTAAGAAATAACCCTGTCAATGAGATTATATAGCAAGGCATGTAAAAACTTGATCTTTATCTCAGTGGAGGAAAAACTCTTGCTTTCATATGATAATTCTCAAAATTATTTAGCAAAAGCATCAAACTATTTTAAATCACATAGCTCCATTTTGAGAAGCCATTTTTTAATTTCTAGTTCTTTGTTAGCAACTAGAGGTGTAAACTCATTGATTAATAAATAAAATAATGTGGCTAATGGATTAGGCTAAATATGGACACACTCATATTGTTTGGCTTCGGTCATGGTATTCCACCATTGGTCAACAATACCCCAAAAAAACTTGGAAGCAAAATTAGAAGTACCAACTGGATCTAAATGTGCATTAATTGTGATGACTCTCATAGAATTACACCATGCAGTGATTTATTTTAGAGGATTAAGGAGATCATCTATATTTAGATACCATGGCTGTAACTGGACATGTGTCCTTTACATGAGGGTAGTATTGGATTGATTTTTACAAGACTTAAAATTAGAGCCAAAAAAAATGGGACAAATGAGCTTTTTGGTAGAAGATTCTGCTTGCTGATCCTGTTTAGAAAGCCAATCTAAACTATCTTCTAGAGCATCTAGTTTAGAATCAATGGAAGACAACTACTGTTGCATCTTGTCTTCAATAATCACAATTTTATCTACATTTTTTTTATATATAAGACATCTCGATAGAGATCATCAAAATTCTATGTAAAGTGTGAATTGAACCTTGCAGTATAATTTATTTATTTGAATTCATTTGAAGGTTGAACTTCTCCTTGATAAGCAGCTGAAAAATATTGTATAGTGCCTACTGGCTGCTTATATACTCCTTTATGGGGTGGCCATCTTCCACCTTTATACAGAGTAACTTTGTTCTCTGTGTAGAATTCCAGACTATCTTCTCTAGGAAGATTCATTAGTGTGCAAGGTAATTGATCCTTTGGATCATTTCCTTGGTTGATTTCTTCATCTTCAATCAAGATATGAACTACTTTGATAGTTCTACGAGAAGAGGAAGTTGATGGTCTGGATGAAGATAAATTGGAAGAATTAATCATCCAAAGATCTTAGAAAATTTGCCCTATGCTAGAAGACTTAGTGGTACTGTCCAACTTCAGAAAGGGCATATAGAGTCTATAGAAATACCTTCTGATTGGAAACTTGACTAGTTGAAAAATGTTTCCCCTAGAATGAAAGGTCAAGCCACAATTTTTTATCATCAGTAGATGCCTCCTTTTACAGCTTTATTTGAAGAAAAACCCACGACAGTAGGCAGGGGCTGAATGGCTACGGCTTCATCTATTACTAAAATAATTTTTTTACAACGACTTGTTTAATTTCTACTTCTTAGGATCCTTCGAAAAGGGAAAGAGAAGAGCATACTCTTGAAACAAGGCTACTAGATTTCTAAAGCTTAGAAAATTTTTGATCCAAACTCAATAGAGGAAAGGCCTATATATAGTATTTTGGGAGGTCCTGCCCAAAATCTCTATCAAGGCAGTGTCATGTCCCATCATACTTTACAACGTAAAAGTTAATCTACAGAGAAATGATGTTAGATGCACTAGATGATGATGATGTTTGGTCAAGTGGGTCCAACATTGCTTCCACTTCAGTCACCAAGTCATCTTCACTAATTGGATTGAAAAGACATCTGAGCTAGAAAGTACTGGATAGATGCTAGTGCTGGGTTCCAGCTTCGCATGCATGATATCATGGAGTGACGTAAAATTAAGATTCCCACTCTAGTCTTCTTCTAATAATAGTGTGCATGACAGTGTCTTGATCATGATTCTCTTCTTCATGAATACGATGTAGGCCATGTCTGGCAATCCATCGATATAGATGTTCATTAAATAGAGACTTGATTTTTATTAGCCATGTCCATAATGGATGTTTTAATAATTTAGTGAATTTATGGTAGAGAAATTCACTATTTAATCTTTTAATATAGATGACTCTAGAATTTTGATGACGATTTGTCTGGATAGTGGCTGCTGAAGACATTTGTAGATCTTGTCCTGCTGCATAAGAAATCCTTGTGTATCTTGAATGCAACCCTTTATGAAGAATCTATTCTTAGACAAGGATATTCAAAGATGGAAATCCTTGGTTATAAATTCTGGTTAGGTTGAAACCAGTAATGGGTTGATGCATGAGTGTAGCTGGAGGATTTCTACTAAGCCAATCTGTAATGATATTATTAGTACCTTTGATGTGTTCAACTAAAAAATTAAATTGATTAAAAAATGCTTGCCATCTAATATATTTACCATGACCATCCTTCTGAACATGATCTTTTCTCTAAAGGTCAAAAATCTAGTACAATCAATAATTACAACAAAATGAGGCAAATGGAGAAGTTTTAACATGAACTTCTCTAGGCATTTCTTTATAGCATATATTTCTTTATCAAAAGAAATCCATTTTAGAACATTAGTACTGAAGACTCCACTAGCAAATTCACAAATAAATTATTTATTATTATGTAAGAAAACAAGTACTCCTCCCCATGCAATATCAGAGGCATCAGTATAAACCTTCATCTAATTGGATTTTGGGATATGGAGCTCTGGGAGTGAAGCAACTATAGATTTAATCTTTTGAACATCTACTGTATGCTTTTCTTCCCAACAAAAAGCTTTATTTTTTTGGAGAAGTTCTTGAAGAATGAACCTATCTTCACCAGAGTTAGGATAAAAACTATTTAAATAGTTAAGCAATCCAAAAAATGCTTGAAGCTTGGACTTATCTAGCTTCTCTAGAAAACTGATGACCTTTTCTTTAATATGTGGCTGTATTTGCAATCTAGAATCTCAGATTACCATTCTGAGGAAATTGCATTTAGTTTTGCATAACTGAATCTTTATTTTTGAAAGTGTTATTCTTGCATCTTGAGCCAATTGAAAGAATTTGGAGACATGAGTAAAATGGTCAGTAAGAGAATTACTGAAAATTAGTATATCATCAATATATACACACAGAAAGTTAGAAGTACCTTGGAATATCTTATCCATATGTGCTTGATAATATGTTGAAACATTCATCAAGCTGAAAGGCATCACTGTCCACTGGAAATGGCCAAAAGGACAACTGAATGTTATCTTTTCTCTGTCAGCTTCTTTGACTTTGATCTGGTAAAAGCCTAATTTGAAATCAAACTGAGAGAAGTATTTACATGTTGCAACTTTCTCCAACAGATAGCTTTTATCTAGAATTGGATATGGAAATGGTTGTGTAATAGCATTCAATGGTTGATAATTGATGACCATTCTTTTCTTTCCTCTCTTTTGTTCAGAATGTTTATTAACCATGAAAGCATAACAATAGAAAGGGGAAGTTGATTTTTCAATAAAACCATTAGTCTCCAGTTCTTTGATCTAGAGTTCCATATAGTTATAATCCTAAGCTGGTATTGGGATTTTTTTCCCACTATTCATGTGTTTACCTTCGAAGATTTTTATGTCCATCTCAGGCATAGATTTTGACCAAAACTACTGAGGGTTGTCAGAATAGATAGTGGCTTTAATCTTTTCTCCTATTTCTTGGATTTCAATTGGGATTATTATCTCTGGTATTTGAGTCATTGAACATGGAAATTGTTTAGTGGCATAAATGAGGTGAGGAATTCTCAGCCTTTCATTTTCTATTGTAAACATCATACTCTTGGTGGCTGAACCATAGGGCAAGTATCTATCAATAAAGACACTGCCTAATAGGATATCTATAGGCATTCTATCTAAAGCAAAGAAATCAGCATGAAAGATTTTATCTTGGATCCTAAGGGTCTGCTGATGTTTATATTTGTTACAGATAAAAATATTCCCTTGGACATCTAGGATCTTATAAGCTAAGGCATCATCCAATGTCTTCCAATCATGGATGAGTTATGATTTAGCAAAGAAGAGAGAAGCTCTTGTGTCTATCTGAGCATCCACTAGTCTGCCATTGATTTCTAGTGTGATAAACTGGGCAAACTTTCCATTAATCAACTGAGTTAAGTAAGCTGGTTATGGAATTTCTAAAGTAGGAATACTAATACATACTAGTTTTTGTCTCCCTGGATCCTGAACAATAGATTGTTTAGTGTAGATGTCTCTAGTTTCGAGTTCTACTTCTTCTTCTTCTTGGTTACTACATTCACCTGGGCAGTAATCTTGATCAGATTAGAAAGAGCTTTCTACTTCTTCATCCTCTTTTTTATGTTCTATGGGCAATAATATATCCCACTGTGGCTCAATCATTGGTGCTTGTATTTCTCTTAGACTATCTTTACTAGTGAATTTGTTTTTAATCTAAGAGTCACTGGGCTTGAAAGAGCTCTAAAATTGCAAAGGAGGATGTTGAGGTCTTTGCAATGTTGGTGGCATCTTTGGCATTGAGGGCTGTCTCCCTCTAGATGTTCCTTCTCCTCTGGAGTATCCTCTTGTCCTTGATTTTTTTGGTCATTCTTGTACTTCTTGATGATCTCTAGACCAAATTCCATGTGCTTCATAGTGTAACTATGAATAGTCATGGTTCGTGGTCGATACCATGGTTGTTGCATGTTGGTGAGCAGTTGTTCCAAGCCATCTGCTAATGACTTGAGAGCATCTGCATCATTGTCATCTTCTAAATTGCCTTTGGGGAAATCATCTAGAATTGGTTCAAAGATGTCATCTTGTAGATAGAGGTCTTCATCAGAATTGACAATATCCCACCACGCTGCTACGTTGGAAGTAAAAATAGCTTTAACTACAGGATTCTTGTAGTGACATTGGGGAGTAATATGGCCAGGTTTGTGATAGATGTAGCAAATTGGCTATTTGGACAGAGGATGAGCAGTTCATTATTTCTTGAGGAAATGATGAGGAGGTACATAGGAATGCTTACAAGGAAATGAGCAATGCTGGAAAGAAAGATGTCTGTGGCACTATTTCTATTATTTGCAGGGTTGTACAAATGGCTAACAACCAAATGGGGCTATTTCAGTAAAGGCTAGAGCAATTTGAGAGGCTTGATTCTTGGTGAGTTTCTGGATAGACTTAGTCTCAGAGACTAAGCACATAGCTTGCTGCTTAGAGAAATCAATCACATCTGAGAGAGAGAGATCTTCAATTGTCAATCAATTAATATCAATATAAGAAATAACCCTGTCAATGAGATTATATGGCAAGGCATGCAAAAAATTGATCTTAATCTGAGTGGAGGAAAAGCTCTTTCTTTCATATGCTAATTCTCAGAATTGTTTAGCAAAAGAATCAAACTGTTTTAAATCACATAGGTCCATTTTGAGAAGCCATTTTTTAGATTCCAGTTCTCTGTTAGCAACTAGAGGTGCAAACTCATTGATCGATAAATTAAATAATGTGGCTAATGGATCAAGCTAATTATGGACACGGTCATATTGTTTGGCTTTGGTCATGGTATTCCACCATTGGTCAACAATACCCCAAAAAAACTTGGAAGCAAAATTAGAAGTACCAGCTGGATCTAAATGGGCATTAATTGTGATGACTCTCATAAAATTACACCATGTAGTGATTTATTTCATAGGATTAAGGATATCATCTATATTTAGATACCATGGCTGTAACTAGACATGTGTCCTTTGCATGAGGGTAGTATTGGATTGCTTTTTACAAGACTTAAAATTAGAGATGAAAGAAATGGGACAATACCAGATCAAAAAATTTCTAAGCTTTAGAAATCTAGTATCCTTGTTTCAAGAGTATGCTCTTCTCTTGCCCTTTTTGAAGGATCCTAAGAATTAGAAATTAAACAAGTGTTTGTAAAATTTTTATTTTAGTAATAGATGAAGCCATAGCCATTCGACCCCTGCCTACTGTCATGGGTTTTTATTCAAATAAAGTTGTAAAAGGAGGCATCTACTAATGATAAAAAATTAGTATTAGAGCCTGTTGGCTACTTATATACTCCTTTATGGGTTGGCCATCTTCCACCTTTATACAGAGTAACTTTGTTCTCTATGTAGAATTCTAGACTATCTTCTCTAGGAAGATTCATCAGTGTGTAGGGTAATTGATCCTTTGGATCATTTCCTTGATTGATTTCTTCATCTTCGATCAAGATATGACCTCTTTTGATAGTTCTATGAGAAGAGGAAGTTGATGGTCTGGATGAAGAGAAATTGGAATAATTAACAGAAAAAGATCTGGGAAGTATATTTACAGTTATGTCATCACTTTTATGTACTATGGCTTGACCTTTCGTTCTAGGGGAAACATTTTTCAATCAGTCAAGTTTCCATTCATTACCAAGGGCACACATGGCTAAGGAAAAATAGTTGGTTTGATGAAGACCTTTCACTAGTGTCTATGAACACACTTTATCAACACCATAATTTACACAACCTATCAGATTGACACCTCAAGAAATTAAATAAAATCATGAAAAAGGTTTATGTTTTGGTTGTGATGGAAAATGGAACAAAGGGCATCAATGTGATAAAATGAAGTTATTTGACATTGAATACACTATTGATGAGGAAGAAGATGATGAGACTTTAAGTGTATATTTAGAAGAACCCAATGATGAATTTGAATATTCTCAACCTACTATTTCATTTCATTTAATTTCAATCATTATTAACTCTAGGAGTACACATAATTTCATCAATAATAAGTTGGCTACTTGTTTGAATTGTTTCATTTACCTAACTCTAGAATTTTGGGTCATGATTGTAGATGATGGTACAATAAATTATTTGGGAAAATGCCATAGAATTAATATTTTTATGGGAGAGTACTTACTAGATTCCCCTATGTTTTTTATTACCATGGGAAGAGATGCCAAAGCTTTGGGAGTGTAGTGGCTCACCACTTTGGGCACTATTAAGATGAATTTATAAGAAAAATTTACGAGGTTTCATTCAAAAGGCCTTAGGACCTTTAAGCTACGTGGATTAAGGAATAAATATCCACAACTAATTAGTTCCCATCAGATGAGGAAGATTATTAGAAAATGTACTGAGGGGTTTGTGGCATGCCTATTTTCCATAGGGGTTTAATCAATCAAGGAGTCTAAACATCTTGATTTGTAAAGAGTGTTAGATGACCATTATGTTGTTTTTGGTGACATGCCAAAAGGACTTCCTTCAAGACATGTGCATGATCATGCCATCAAACTCATTCTAAGAATTACACCACCTAGCATAAAACCCTATAGGTATCCCTATACCTAGAAGAGTGAAATTGAAAATATGGTAGTATAGTTGATATTGTAGGTAGGAATCATTTGACACAGTCAAAATGAATATTCCTCCCCTATGGTCATGGTGCAAATGAAGGATGACACTTAGAGGATGTGCCTAGACTATAGATAACTCAACAAGTACACCATCAATGATAATTTTACTATTGTATTAATTGATGATTTTATATATGAATTAAATGGTGTTGTTTATTTTACCAAATTAGATCTTCACCCAGGGTATCATCATATTCAAATCCGTGATGAGGACATACCTAATGTAGATTTTAGAAATCATGAATGCCATTATGAATTTATGGTCATGTATTTTGCCCACAAAAATACACCATATATATTTTAGATTTTGATGAATACTATTTTAAGGCCATTTTTGATAAAGTATGTATTGGTGTTTTTTGATGATAACCTCATCTACAACAAAAATTGGGAAGACCATTTGAATCAAGTGAAATAGATATTTTTAGTTCTAGAAAAACATCAACTTTATGCCAAACCTTCCAAATGTGATTTTAATGTCCAAGAGGTGGATTACTTCGGTCATATTGTTTCACATGAAGGAGTGAAAGTTGATATTAAATAAATCTAAGTTATGATGAAGTGGCAAGTTCCCAAGACCCTCAAGACCTCTAATGATTTTTAGGGATAACTAGTTATTATTGTAAGTTTATCAATAATTGTGGAAGCATTTTAGTCCCACTCACCTCTTTTTTAAATAAATACTCATTCCAATTAACTAATTCAACTATCAATTCATTTGAATAATTGAAAATGGATATGTGTAGAACTCTAGTTTTGGTTACTCCTAATTTTTCAAAAACTTTTTTTATGAAGTGTGATGCATTAGGATATGGCATGGGGAATGTACTCATGCAAGAAGGTAAAATAATAGTATTTTAAAGTCACCAAATGAATGGAAAAAATATTCTCAAACTAATCTATGAGAAATATATGATGCATATTCTGCATGCATTCAAGTAATGTAGACCTTATCTGATGGGTCATCACTTTTAGGTAAAGATTGATCATGATAACCTCAAATATTTTTTGGAAAAAGTATTATCATCTGAAGAACAATAAAAATGGGTTACTAAAATGTTAAGCTATGATTTTTAAATAGTATATAAGAAAGGAAAAGATAATGTGTTGGTAGATTCACCATCCCAAAGGGATGAATCAATTGAGGCATTATTATGTGTAATGACTATTTAGCAGGTAGATTGGTTAGAGGAAGCAAGATCAAAATGGAAGAATGATAGTGCTACCCATGATTTGATTCAAAATATTTAGTGTGGTTCAAGGGGAGATGAAAAATTTACGTGGAAAGGGAATGCATTATGGTATAAAGCTATATTATACCTATGTAATCATTTTCTCCTCAAATATAAAATCTTTTAGTAACTTCATTCATCTCCACTAGGAGGTCACTTGGGATTTTTGAAAACATATCATAGAATCAAGCAATATTTTTTGGGAAAGGACTCAATGGGGATGTCTATAAATAGATGGATAAATGCATGGTATGTCAATAGAACAAAGGTGAAACCATTAAGACCTCAAGTGTTTTTTAGACTTTATCCATCCCTAGCCAACATTAGGAAGAGGTTTCTATGGATTTCATTACTAGGTTACTATAGTCTAAGGGTAAAAATGTTATCATGGTAATTTTGGATTGAATCACTAAGTATGTTCAATTTTTTCCTTATCATATTCATTTATTTCTAGTATAATAGATTCTACTTTTCTTAATATAGTTTAGAAACAACATGGTACTCTAAAGATAATTGTAAGTGATCAAGATCCCATATTTACTAGTAAGTTTTGGACTAAATTATTTACATGTTTGATCACCCAAATGGCTCATATCTCATCCTATCATACTCAATTTTATGGGCAAACAAAGGTAGTTAAAAAAATATATAGAATGGTATCTTCTTTATTTTGTTTTTGACAAACAAGAAAAATGCATTAATTGGTTACCACTTGTTGAATGGTGGTATAACACTTCTTTTTAGACTTCTTCCAAAATGTCTCCCTTTGTGGCATTATATGGGTATCACCCCCCATCTATCACTTTAGCCTTGATGGTGCATCCCAAGGTTCGGGCTATTAAGAAACACATTCAACATCATCAAGAGGTACTCATTAATTTATGAGAGAATTTAGCAATGACACAAAATAAAATGAAGCAACAAGTAGATCAACATCAAAGTGAGTGGCATTTTTGACATAAGCAATTTAGTCTTTGTGAATTTTTAGCCATATAAATAGATGTCTTTGAAGTAACATAAAAAGGATAACAATCTATCCCCTAAGGGCCCTTATCAGATCTTATAAAAACACCCTAGTTTGATTCAACTTTGAGGACAATGTTGTTATGAAGGGGAGGAACATGATACACCATTAACCTATAATGAGTCTAGGGATATGTCTGACCGACTTGTGGCTTACATGCCTTCACATTATCATATTGTATTTCTTAATGTTCTTAGTATGGCCAGCTTATGGGATAACCATGACTAAGTATAATATGTATAAAAGGTAATGGTTAGTATTTTATCTTCATATTATGATTTTTTTTCCTATTTCATTATTGTGGAGGTTACCCCCTCGTAGTGGCTCAGTCATAATATTCAAGTATTCTACTCTTTCACCAATTGTTTTTGTGGATAGGCTTATTCTATTCTTAATTCTATGATATATTATTATATTTTTTTGAATCATTTAAGTAATTTCATTACAAGGAGGTAAAAATATTTAAGTAAACATCAATAGTAATGCTTAAGTAATATAGAATGGATTGAAATTTTGGTGGTTAATTTTCATTGCTCACATAATTAAATGATTTGAAAGTTATTAGCCCTTGGATTCAAATAGCCGAGTCCTAAAATTAGGGGACCTTGTGTCCCATGTGATGTTGCCTCCCTTTATCCCATCAAATCAGTTAATCCAAATAGTTGTCTCTATTATGGATCATAAATTTAGACCAAGAGAAACTGACACTAGAAAGAGGGCCTGAACCTCTGATAAAGAGTAATTATTAGTAAGGATCTAGGCCCTAAAGGAATATTTTATTGAGTGTATCTTGTTGCTCCTCCTTTATGCTTTCTCCTTTTTTATGTGCTTAAAACACACTAACAAAAAGTGGTACAATAATGAGGGACTAAACCTCTATTAAGGAGTAATTATCAATAAGGATTTGGGAATTGAAGGAATATTTTATTGAGTATATCTTGATCCTATTCCTTTAATATTTCTCCATTGTTGTGTGCTTCAAGCACACCAATCTAAATTGGTGCCAGAAGGTGGGCCCAAACCTCTAAATATTTAGAATTTGTTTAAGAATACTTAGCTAAAAAGGCATTATTAGAAGGATATTATAATTTGAACCAATGACCTTATGGTTGTAATCTTCAAAATTTCTTTTTGAATTTTAACATGATTCCTCCTCCTTATGATTCTACCAATTTCTATTATTTGATTAATACAACAAAAAAAAAAGTGGCACTAGAAAGAGGGATGAAACTAGAGTTTGAAGGAAGGCCTGAATACTCTCTACTTAGTTTAAAATTCTAATTACCTTATGTCACTCTGATTTATTATCTACTATCCATTTCCAAATTCTATATATTTCATGTTTTATTGGTATAAGGTTATTGGTTTGAATATCTCTAACTCATATTTGATATCTTAAACAATCTATAACATGTTGAGTGAATCAATAGATCTTGAGCAATCAAAGGCAGATTGATTGTGTCCCCATTACAAATATTTAGGAGATCATTAACTAATATAGGGAGACCAAGAAATTTAGCAACACCTACCATTTCATCCTCTCAATCTACCTAAAATAGATCCCCACCCATTATTTCACCTATGGCTTGGTTAGCAGGGTCCATAATCAATGTTCTAAGGGAAGTACATGATCTACCTAGGAACCCAAAGAGATACCTTCCAAGGTTCACACTAAGTACTAGGAGGAATATCAAGGAATATTTTATACTCTATAAAACTAACTTTATGTTTCTCAACATTGAAAATGAATATGTAGCCTATAGGCTAGTCCCTTTCACCTTGTTTAATGTAGCCTATGACTAGTTGCCTAACTTACCTGAGAATTCAATTAGAAGATGGAATCAATTGAGTAACACATTCTTGGAATCATTTGTTTAGGTGGTAGAACCCAATATCCTATATCAACAATTTTATTGCATGATAATGTATCCCAATGAACCTATACAAAATTTTAATGCCTTCCTTAAAAATATGTATAGTAGGGTGATGACCATGTATAGGCTAGATGATCAGTTAACATTAGAAATGTTTAGTAATGTTTTGGACCCATAGATAGACATGTTTTTGAGGAGAGATACAAATATCATTGATTTTCCCCTCGCCTATGTGTAGGTGATAAAAGTGGATATATAGCTTAATCCCTAAGGATAGATGATGGTCCCTATTCTTAATGTCCTCCCAAACATGCCAATAGTGAATACAATCCTACCTATAAATCAAAATATTCTAATGATACAACCTATCCCAATCACAAATAAACTTCATATACTCCAAAATACACCAAATAATAATATGGAATTACTAAATTATATTGGTAATGAGATTATGAAATGATATTATAACCAAGATATGGTCCTAGTTGTAACTAATAACACATAAACATCCAATCTAGAATCAACCAAACTTGATCCAGATGTAATTTAGAGGATGGTCTAGAGGTTGAGGAAAGATTTTATTAGTTTAAAAAAATAAGTGGGTAGTTAATTTAGTGTAAATACTACCCCAAAATTTTCTTATCAACATAATTATAAACCCAATAATAGGTAAGGCAAGCAAGCCAAGTCTCCATCAAATAAAATACCCAAAATCAACATCATAGAGATTGTCCTACCCAACTAGTGTTGTGTGCATAACACAAAACAACATGGGTAAATTGAATACATTGATTTTTTTAATGCCTATTAAATCTTGTAAAAAGAGATTGATGAGTATGAGGTTGTTCTAAATAATTAGAATACCATGGATCACCCTGATGTTTCTAGTTTGTCTAAATCACTCGATCCAACCATGGTTTTAGAGACCCTAGACTTTCCTAGTGAAGGAGAAAATTAAGATAAGGAGAATATAAATGATATTTATACCATTAAATATTTATAGAGGGGAAATTATTCCCTTAGTACTAGGGCACACCAACCCTTGATAACCTAAACACTACACAATAATGTTGCTACTCCCCCTAACCCAAAAGCTAGAAATGACCCACCTCCACCAAAATTAGGTGACAAAAATATAACCACTATTAATATGAGATAAAAAATAGTGGAGGATATGAAAAATATAAAATCTAATATAACCCTCCATGAATTAGCACAAATTATTGAACAAAGAGATTTATTCCTTAAGTATCTTATTTATAAGAATACTTAGCCTAAAAATAAGGCCATGGCTAATGCCAATGTTGTGATATACAAATAAAAAATTGAGGTTCCAAACTTCTTACTCATAATATAAATATTTTTCAATAATTTAGATAAGTACCTAGATTTAGGTGCCTCATTAAATGTCATACATGCTAGAATTTATAGGCAATTAAGACTGGTCCCTATAAAATTAGACAAAGTGGTGGTTCAGTTAGATAAGTATAAAGTCAAGTTTTTAGGGGAAAATTTGAATGTTCATATTTAATTTTACATTTAGACAAGAATATATATATTCATGGACATACAAGTGGTTGAAATTACTTAGGCATATGACATGTTGCTGAGTAGAGATTGATCCACATCTCTTAATGACTACATCAAAATAAACTTCTCCCATATGTGGATGCCATGGAGAAGGGTGGAAAATCATATAAGGATTTATAGATATCAATGCATGTAGTTGATGATTAAAAAATATAATTCAATCAATGAATGAGTCAATTTTACCTCCATAAATTTAGGTGTCATGGCTTGACTGAGATCTAAATTCAGGTATTTAGTCTTTGTAATTTAGTGGATCTAAACTTAAGAAGTGATTAGGAGTGGGTGTTGTACTTATTTATCCACATGGTAAAAAACATGTAGCTACATATCTATTGTAATTAAATTATACTAAAAACATAGCAAAATATGAGGCATTAATCTTGGGATTACATTTTACAACTAGGTACGCTATCTATCAATTAAAGGTATACAATGATTCTTAATTAGTGATAAATAAAGTGAGGAATAAATTTCAATGTAAGTTTTATAATTTTTATAAATATAAGAAACATACATTGGAATTCATAGAATCCTTTGATGCATTTAAAATTTATGTCATTCCTAGAAGTGACAACACCATGATAGACTCATTGGTTATTTATGCTGCTAACCTTACACCTTTGGATAATATGAATATGGAATTTTTTTATATTAAATTAGTTTTATGTCCATTTTTGACTGATAATTCTAATCAATTTTAAGTGTTTGATGATGGTAGGAACATCTTGGATTTATTTTCTAATTCTAATGCTTTTGAGTGCATGTGGTTGATGAGGATGAGAGGAGTGATGTAGATGGAGAATATTGTGATGTTGATGGAGTAGTAACCTTTAAGGAAAATCAAATTCTAAAGGGAATGATATCATTGGAAACATTATTTGACTTAGATATGCCTACAACTAGGTCTAAAAAATATATTCACCCTAATCAAACTTCATGAGTTATAAACATAGGGATGCCTAATTAACCTTAGAATATCACTATAGGGAAAAAATGCAATGATGAAGAAATGTAGGATTTACAAAGGATGTTAATATATTATCAAGAAATAATTTATTAGACTTATGGTGACTTGAATGTGTGTAGTCCTAGTGTCATGATGCATTATATTCCCTTGAAACTTGATAAGAATCCATTTAGATAGTGCTAGATACCAATCAATCCTATTCTTGAGCCACTCATCCTAAAGAAAGTTATAAAATCGTTATCAGCTGGTATAATATTTCTAGTAAGACACTCAACTTGGGTAGTTAATTTAGTACCAGTTAGAAATAAGGGTAAATAAATCCATCTTTATGTTAATTTTAAAAATTTAAATTAGGATTAAGACAAGGATAATTATCCATTTCCATCCCTAGATGAGGTCATAAAAAAGGTCAATAGATCTAAGATGATGTCTTTCCTAGATATATTATTAGGTTACAATCAAGTTTTATTTGAAAAGGAAGACCAATCTAAGACAACCTTTACCACAAAATGGGACACATCAGATTATAAAATAATGCCCTTTAGTCTAATCAATGTTGGTGCCACCTTCTAGAGAGACATGGAAATAACATTTGAAGGGTTGATTGGTAAGTGAATTGTTTTATATATGGATGAATTAATAGTTTTTTATAAATGCATATTAGATTATTTGAGGCACTTAAAAAATATATTTGAATGTTTTTTAAGTTTGGTATTTCACTCAATCCAAAGAAATGTATTTAATGAGCAACTGAAGGCAAGCTAGTTAGTTATGTAACTATAAAATAAGGTATGTCAATCGACCGTAATAGAGCTGATGCCATTTTTGAAATTCAATTATCAAATAATAAGAAGAAACTAAAATCATTCTTTGGTAAAATCAACTTCATATGAAAATTCATTTTAGGTTTTGCTAAGATACCTAAACCATTGAATGTCATGTTAAAACAAGGAGTTAAAATGGAGTGGATTCATACCTCTAAGAAATCCTTTAAATATATTAAGGATGCCATAATGAAGGCCACTATTTTGGTCAGTCCAAATTACACAAAATATGTATACTTATATTAATTTTCATCTGATCATACCATTGCTTTCATCCTTACTCTGAAATAGGGATATGGAGAACATCCTATAGCTTTCATGAGCACCAATTTGAAGAATTAGAATTGAATTACCTTGTTTTGGACAAGCAAACTTATGTGCT
Source organism: Torreya grandis (assembly GCA_037957365.1). Taxonomy (NCBI): domain Eukaryota; kingdom Viridiplantae; phylum Streptophyta; class Pinopsida; order Cupressales; family Taxaceae; genus Torreya; species Torreya grandis. The sequence continues at coordinate 5,979,422 of JARHVA010000129.1, forward strand.
AGTAAAGGAAACAAATAAATTCAGACATTATATCCTAAATAACAAAGTTTATGCTTTAGTTATAGATCGTACTATCAAAATAATGTTGGGGAAGAATGAACTTGGAGAAATAAGGTGATTTTGGGTGTGAAAACTTCAAGAATATGACATTGAAGTTAGGCCTATGAAGCTATTTCAAGGCCAAGATCTATTTCAATTGATCTCTAAAATTAACCCTAGTATTGTTGTTGTCCAAGTAATTTAGTTTGATCTAAAGCACAACCCCTAGTATGAATCTATCACTCATTAATTTATGTAAAGAATTCATTTGAATGGCTTGGATAGGAAGTAAAAGAGATAATTATGTCTAAAGGCTGCCCACTACATGTTGAAGAAAGGTGTCCTGTACCATATAAATCATGAAGGGATTTACCTAAGATTCTTAACAAAAGAGGAAGCACTAGATGTCATAACTTCTTTCCATGATAACTTAGGCAACATCTATCCTTTTGGAAATGTGATATCCCACAACATCTTAAGGGTTGGTTATTATTGGCCAACATTGTTCAAGGATGCTCATAATCATGTGAGATCTTTTCATCTCTATCAAACCTTTGAAAAAGGGGAAACTTGTGTTGTTATGCCCCTTTAACCAATAATTAAGGAGCATCCCTTTTCTCAATGGGGCCTAAGCTTAATTGGAGTCATATATACAAACTCTTTAACTAGCCATAGATTATTTATTATAGTGACTGACTATTACACAAGATGGGTTGAAGCAAAAACCACTAAGAATAACACTATTGAGGAGGTAATTAGATTTTTGGAAGAACACATTACAACCATATTCAACATCCATATGGTAGTTGTGTGTGATATTGGGTCTACTTTAAAATTAGTTGAGCTAACTGAGTGGGCATATTAGAACAAAATTGCATTAAAGTTCTCTTCAAACTATTACCCTTAGAGAAATTGTTTGGATGAGTCCACAAATAATAACTTGTAAAGCATCATTAAGAAATTTGTAGAAGAGAACCCATGTAGTTAGAATCTCATGCTCAAGTATAATTTGTGGGATGATAAGATAAGGCACAAGAAGAATCTCAAGAGCTTTCCCTTCATGTTGGTTTATGGTGTGGAACCAATATTTCCAATACAACTCAAGAGACCAATGTATTAGTTCATCAATGAATACATGGAAATAAATGAAATAGTTTAGTCTAGATTGTTGGACCTGATTAATATAGAAGATATGAGATATAAGGCCTTGATTTTTTTTACAAAACACCAAGTGACATTGTAAAGATGGTCTGATAAGAAATCCAAAATCAAATGATTTCACATTTTAGACTTGGTTTTGTTATGGGACATAGCCCATGAGAATAAATTTTAGCATTCTAAGTTAAGTCCTCTTTAGATTGGTCCTTATCAAGTTGTAGAATTTTTAGGATATAATTCATTTAGATTGAAGCATCTATAAGGAAATGACCTGCAGTTTCTAATCAATGGACAATTTTTGAAGCATTACTTCTTAGCTGTTACATCCAAAACCATTTCAGAATGAGTTAGGAGGTTTGTTACATGTATATATTGTATGGTGTTTTATGATTTATTATATTAAGTCTACTTCCTCTATTTGTTTTTTTATTTGCTTTGTTTTTCCTATTTCTTCTCCCCAAATCATTTTCATTTGCTTATTTTGTTTGATCCATTAGTGTCTTTTCAATGTGTCCTCTAAAACATGAAATGATTGAGGATAATTACTTGACATATCATGGGAAATTATTTATGTTAATGGTAGCCCCATGGCATTGTTATTTTAGACCTTCCCTTATAAACCATTTATTATAATTTCATCTATTAAGTAAATCCTACTGACATCCAATAATGCATCAAAGGTGGGTCTAAGAAGAGGTAGAAAATGGAACCATAGTGTTGAAATTGAGGTGTTCCTAGTTTGTTTTAGGTTGGTCACTTCACATGGTGGGTAAATGCATGATAATTATTTAGATTTTTGAAGTTAGATAATAAGTAGTCATTATTGAACAACTACATAAACTGAAATCAATTTTTTTGTACACTTTTAGGATACTAAAGGCCTAGTGATTTGGAATAAAATATGTGAATTTTATAAATGTTTCATTTTTTGGTTGAAACTATCAAATTGTACTTAATTTCATATTTGAAACAAAATGCAAGAAATGAATGACTTTATGTTTGTCTTAATAGATATGAATTTATTGAGTCTCCCATTACACCCATGGATTGGTCCCCAACCCTCAATGGAATATCTTTAAAATAAATAAATCAAAATAAAACTGAACAAAATGCAAAATCCAAATTCTTTACTTGAAAGGGTGATCCAGGCAATCTCCATCATAGGATTTATATCCTGGTTAGTAATGGATAAAGGCCTTGAGTGGGACCTATTAACCAAATTGGCTACCTTAAGTCATGACATTTCAAAACTTTTTAACTAGGACTTGTTTAACTTTATTGATATCCTTTTGGGGGTTTTGTATTGATGTCATAACCTATCCTATGGTGGTGCTTTACAATGGTATCTTAGGGAGTTTTAAGGTCTTATGTAAGTTCTAGTCAAAATTTGAAGTCATGACACTCAATTGATTAATAAGTCTCCATATCTTGGTCATTTTTGAGGTGTTTAACATAGATTAAGGTAATTTTTGAGAACTTAAGGTAACTGTCATATTTGTCTAAACCTCTTTAATGTCAAGTCCATATAATTCAAGTTAGTCTAGATATTAAGGAAGCCATATAAAGTCATGTACCACTTATTGAGGACTATTTCACACTCCATGATGTCTGTAAAATCAAGAAAAAGTGTCAAAAATACTTTTCTAATCGATAACTCACTTTTAAACTCCTTTTTTTCATTGTCTTTATTCCAAATATAACAAAATGACAATTTTTCAAAGCAATAAAGCAAGTTTGTATGATATAATATCATGGTATGGTCATATAGGATCTCCATTGGGGGTATTGTACATTGAAATGGTAACTATAGTAGGAGTTTGAGCAATATAAGTAAGTTTCATTAAAAGAAAAGATAGTTTATGAGAAGATCATACAAGGTTTTGTGTTGTTTTAGATATTCAACCAATAAACCTTGAAACAAGAGTGATATATATTATCCAAAACCTAATGCATCTTCCCAAATTTCTAAACCATTCTCAAAAAGAAGCTACAGGTCCAAACAAGCAAGAAACCCAGTCAAATTCTCCATCAGGTCATTCACAAGCTCAAGAAGGCCAACTAGTTTTGTATTAAATCATGGATAAGAGAGAAATATAGAAATATATATATTAGGGTAAGGAGGGGAACATAATGGATTTAAAAATTATGGCATTGTTTCCTATATTTAAGACCCATCCTTTATGAAAAATCACTAAGAGTGTTTGTGGCTCCTTAAACCCCTCCAAAACCCCAACCTCATAGTTTTATCTTATTTGAGTGAATTTATGAATACATTGATGAAAATGAAATTTTGTGTGATATATTAAAGGTAATAAATAAAAATTATACACCTTATTAAATAAAATATTCAATGCAAGTAATGGTGAAATGTGCAGGTACATGTTGTAGGGTTTTAATAATACAAGTGTTGTAGTTAAAAAAGGTGTTTTTTGGAGTTTTATTTTATTAATTGAATGTATAATTTTTTTTTTATGTTAAATGGTTTAATATAGGTATTAATTAAAAAATAATTAGATATTTAGACCTCATATAACTCAAGAAAATTCCAAAATATAGACCTATAATTGTGCAAAAATGAAGAAATGCACGGTACGCTAACACTAAAAAGACCATAACTTGAGTTTTAGAGATAAAAAAATAATAAAATTTTAAATTAAGGTTTTTAAAAACATTAAAAAGGTTTTAAAATTGTTTTTAGGTCCTTATAATTCATGAGGAGAGATAAAAATCTAAAACACATGTTTGTACTCCCCTATAGGGCAACCAACAAGGAATTTAGAAAGATTTTATTTTTGGGAATTTTATGAGGTATTTATAATATTTTAAAATTCCTACATGTATATCCAATTTATAAATTTAAAATTATCCCAAGGAGATATTTAGGTGATGTCTAAAATCATTTTGACCCCCTAAGCTAATTCAAGGCTTCTTAAAGCCTAAAAAGACCAAATTGGGTATTTTTTTAGAGTTTCAGGTGGGGTGGAGGGATAAAAAATTGCATGGATGTCTGTGATAGAATTAAAATGATGTTAAAATCCTAATTATGACTATTATATACCAATATCATGTGAATTCACCAAGTTGCAGGTTTTTAATTATGTATTTGGCAAGCTTGGCAATATGACAAAGTAAGCATATGAGATGGCATACATGGTGCATCAGTTTGAGGAGTTTCATATAATATCATGAGGTGTTAAGAAGATATATAAATTTGGTGGAGGTATTTAGTCAAAGTGTAACCCCTCAGTCAAAGAAGGAGGTTAGTTTCATAAATAAGAGTGATGAGTCATCCAAGTCAATGAAGAGTTCTTACACCACTTCTCAAATGATATCATTAAAATAAGTGCGACACTTGTGTAAAAGAGTTACTTGAGATGATTCATGTTAATTTTTAGGATTTTTAACTGATATAATGATATATGTCCTCCATAATTATCTCTCTCAATATCCCTTCACTCTCTCCTCTCTCATTTCTCCTATATGTACTACCTTGAATGACATTGTATGCATCCTTCCCCTAAGTATAGTGAATCCATACTATTTTTTATGAATTTGATCATTATATTATTGGTTTTACCTCATATTATGGTGTATGTAGTGTAAACCTTGGAATGGTTGATTTGATCAAGTGTAGATTGAATTCACCTTGGTTTATTGTCTCATTTTTCTTACCTTCATGTAGTTTGATTCACTATTACATTTTGTAGTTAGTGTCATTAAGGGTAATATGTAGATTATAAGTGAAACCAATCTTACCTCATATTCTTACAATTCCTTACCTCTCTACTAATAAATGATGCCATAGGTTCAATTTTGAAGTACAGTTGTTTATTCAGTCCTATAGTTCATAGTGCACATGTAAATGAGTGGTAATGGTCATGAAATTTGGTGAATCACCTCCCATTTACTTTCATGTTACTCTCTCTCAATTTTTATTTATCAATTAAATAGGTTTAGTATTAGTTTGGGTGAATCATAAAGGGAGAGAGCCCATATCTATAGATGCACCTCATTGATCAAGCCACCCATAGCCTAGAGGTGTCTCCATACTATCATCTAAGTAAGAAGGCTTGAAAAACATTCTTAAGGGTGTAATTTATATTGATAATAGGCCCAAAGGTATATCTATTTGGGTTTTAGATGATTGGCTAGTAGTAGAGCAATACCCATGCCATCCCCACCAATCTAAACATCCAAATTATCCTTTTAATAAATTCTAATGGTTCTAGGTAGGTTTATAATTATTTATGTGAATACAAAGGGATATAAAAGAATCAATAAAATTTGACACACACTGATGGTCTAAGGTAGATCTAAAGTTTAGTATTTCACATATTGAAGTGGAATTTAGTACCTTCATCCCTATGATTTTGTCTAATGAATTATCTTGTATTTTTTATTTATTGTTCATGTGTGAAGATTTATAGTCTAGGTTATAAATGCTAATTCAACATTCTCCTGGTAGAGGTTGCCATTTATTAGATCTAACATGCCCCATTTTTATTTTTCATATGGGGACCCTCTTGGTTCAATAGGACTGCTTCCTTCCTTTTCTCTTACTCAATTACTTGGTCTTTAATGTGAGTACTTGAACTTGATTAAATATGTAGAGTTTAACCATTTTAGATCATACATTTTAAATTACCTTTGAAAATCCTCTTTTGGGTAAAATTTGACTGAGACTTATACAATTGGTGTAACTTTTAGAGTTTTTTTACTAAATATTTCCTTAGAAATTCATCTCATGATTGTTTCATTACACTAAAAAATGGCTAAGCTTGTATAATGTCTTACTTTATAACTTAGCATATATTCAATTTTATGAGCTCTCTTGTAAATTTCCTGAATGTGAAATATGAGTTTTTAATCTTTAGGTCTTTTAAAGGTATTTAAGTTGCAAGTCTGACATGGCCCTTCAAATGTTTTATTTAACTACTACTGGGATTTTAAAATGGAAATATTTGGGTCCTTAGATGAGTCTACTAGATCCTTTTATGCTATTTTGATGTCCTTCAATGAAAAAAAATATGTTTTCATTATATACTTAGTCAATTTTCTCATTTTGATGAACTAACAATGCCAACATTTTGATAGTGTTTGCCTTAGGTTTTTTGTATGTTTTTCTTTAATGGACCCTTTGTATGGTCGAGATCATGCCACATGGAATGATCTTATTCACCTAGGTATTCGAAGCACTTCGAGACTTATATTTTAATGAAAATTTGTGATTTTTTAGGTCAACAAGTTCATGCCATGTGGCATCAACTTGGGAGGCAGTTGGTATCCAAATGGCCTTGAGCATCTAGGTCATTGGGATGATACCATGTGGTATCATCATAACAACCTAGGGACCTAGAATCTGAGATAGAAATTAATGTATCCAAGCCTTCAAGTTATTAAGATGATGCCATGTGGCATCATCCCAACAACCTAAAGACCCAAAGGTTGAGTTTGTAATTTAATATCCTATGGCCTCTAGGCTAGTAGGATTGTGCCATGTAGTGACATTTTTATACCCCATGGTCTTGAGGCCAATAGGGTGAGGAGAAAAGAGCCCACGAGAGTAGGTGGCTGCTAAGTGGACCCAAGGATCTAAGGGAAAACTAGTTTTGGCTAAGGAATACACCTAGGAGACTATACATGAGTGACAAGTGGATCTAATAGACACATCATCTAGTTGATTCATTATAAAAGAGTGTTAATAGAGGTTCCTAAAGTATCAGAACATGCTAAGGATGAGGATAGCTATGAGGTACTTCATGTGCATATAATATTTTATCATAAAATATAGGAAATTAGATGATAGAAACATAAGATGCATTAATTATTCTATGTTACTGAGCAGTTGAAGAATAATCAATAGTGTATAAATTAAAATAATGCATTCATAATAGTTTAGATAGAAAGTAACCAAGACATTACACATGAGAGTTCATGAAAGGAATATAACAAGAAATCATATAGGTAACCATAACTAGATAATCTGTATTGATATCTTCTAAAAGTAGAACCCTCTTCTTCTTACAAATAAAAGTATATATAGACATTTCCAATCTATGATTGTTCATATTATTTTCATACTTAGCATTAAAATCATAGTCTCTTTATATCATTGCTTCTTATAGCTCATGAAGATAAGATAAAATAGGCTATATAATGAAGAAATGAGTACATAATGTATGCATATTAGATAAATATCCTGTGCATATTTACAATCCATGTTATTTTACCACACTTTCCTAAACTTAAAAGGTTGTCTCATCCTAAGACAATATCACAGGATCCTATGAATCCATAAGTTATAGGGAGCTTAAGAAATGTTTGGATCAGTAAGAGTCATAGCAATCTCTTAAGGTACCATTTATGGTTTTCACCTCTTACACATGACTTAGCCACCATTTTAGGTTTTAAATTAAATAACATGCCCACCTACCACCCTTTTCGAGTTTTTAATAGGATGACATAACTAGGTGGCTACCCTTTATGGGTTTTCAACCAACCGAGCCCTGATTATCTTAATAAGTCTTCCTAATACAAAATTTTATAAAAATACTTAAAAATTTGTAATCTACATAGTACTTAACTTGAATATGGTGGTATGGATGCAGATGAAGGTTGAATAGAAGATTCCTTGGACTGGGACTAAGCAGCATTGCACTATGATGATTTCCTAGAGCTTTAAAGGTAGTCTATAGGCAAGTGTATTCATAATCTCTACATTTGAGTTGGTGAAAGGATTTAGATCTATTTTATATGCATATCAATCCAACATCACTTCTTATATGAAATGTAGTAGGGTGCACAATGGATTTTGGTAGTCAATGATATACTTGAGTTATGCATCATCAATGATACTCAATGCAACCTTTGTGTTTATAACCCTTATTTTAATCTCTTCACTTAGCTACTCTATCTTGTTTGTATGTATTTGGGCTTGAAGGCCAATGAAAGAACTGCATAATAGTTGGCTCTACCATTCTAGAAGGTTGTCATGCACATTGTACCTAGAATTTAATGATTCTTGGAGTTCCCTATCCATCTCCTCCATAGTTTTAGTTTGGTTTTCCATGGTTTCTTTAGTCATGGTGGATTTTTCAAACTATACACTCAAATTGGATAATATAGTATCCAACTACTGCTTCCAATCAAGTAATCTATGTGTAACCTATTGGGCTTGAACAAGGTAATGTTGAGCATAACTTGGTACTCTTCTAGAAGAGTGATGAGTGTGTTAGACTTAGCCTTGAAATATTAGCCCAATGTTCCTAATACACATATTTTCTATGATATGCACCAATCTTTTGTTAACATAGAGACAAGTGTCTTGAGTCTACGTTGGTCAGACATTACTTGGTCCTTAATTGTTCGATTGACCAAATATGGATAAGTATATTGGATGAGTTTTGTAACTTCCTAAAATTAGGTTTATAACTTTATATCATTAGCCTTATTTTGATTTACCTACTACTCTAGCAAGGTGGATTTCTATGCGATGGACTCCTAGAACACTACAACACCCTCCAACTACTTCATCAATGGTAACCTAGAAAAATATAATGATGTTTCTTGCTAAATTGGTAAGGCTACCAAAGTTTGTACAATAGTTAAAAGATCAAGTTGTGGCATGGTTGAAATTGGAAGGGAAAAAGTGGTGTGCCAAGCCCCATAATTAGAACGTCCTAGAACTAGACTCTTCTTAACGGCGAGGCTATGTGATACTCACTTGTTGTAGCTACAAATTTGTCTTCTTCTTGCATTGTATTATCCAACCTATCTTATTGATATTGTTTAGGAACTTGTTTTTGCTTCACCTTGACATATTATTCAATCTTCAAATGATACATAATGTCTCTATCTTATTTTATCTTTGATTTATCCACTGCTTTCTGATTTATCTCCTCTTCCTCAGCTTTATTTTTATGTTTTTGTTCCTCTAATTTATTTTCTTGTTCCTCCACCTTATATTTATATGCATCTCTTCTTCCTTTTTTTAATTTTCAATCATAATATCCTTATCTTGTTCATCTTTGACCTATACTTGGGCCTCTAGATCAGCCTACACCTTGGCTACATGCACTTATTATTCCTATTCTTGAGCATGCTATTTATGCAAGGATTCAACTTCTTCTTTATTATTCCTTGTAGCTTCATCAAATTATTACTGGGTGAGAGTGGCATCCTCTAGATCCTTATTTATATGTGCCTCTATGTCTTCTCATTGCTTATCTTCTTTTACTTTGGCATTGACTATGAGCACAACTTCTTTATTCCTCTACTCTTTGTCCATATTTTTTTGTTCCACCTCCTACCCTACTTTACTGAATCAATAACTTCTTGTGCCTTTATTACTTATTTGATATCCTATTAGCATCAAGCTTCTACATCATGGGCCTTTTGCTTAGCCTTAGCTTTCTTAGCTTGGTAACATGCTTGCTCAACTTGTTGTTATTGGGCTTGCTCCTTTTGACACTTCTTTTCTTCTTGATGTACTCATCATTTTATTGCATTATATTCTTCCTCCCATGAAGCTTGCTCTTCATATGTAGGCTAATATCATATCAACTCTTTGATATCAGGGTTTTATTCTATGGGTGGTAAATCAATCGACTAGATAATAGAGCTAGAAATAGATGCTTTCTTCTAGCCCAATTTAACCAACTTATTTTTGGTTGGTGGTGAAGTTGAGGAAAGAGAATGTTGTGATTCCTACTCAATGGATGCCCTACCAAATGTGCATTATTCAAGAGTATTAAAAACCCTAACCTCTCATTGGGTTCTAGGTCTATGCACTAGAATATCCTTTGGACTGTCAAGTGGTGGGGTAAATATGTCGATGACTATGAAAGTGGTGGAAGTTTGATCTTTGAAGAGTCTGTCCATTCTTTATATTTGTTTAGCTTGTTTGTATATGGTGTTGACAAATATGGATGCCAAGTAAGGTTTAATTTATGCCCAAGGAGTTAAAGTGACCTTATTACACACTTGAATTGTGTGTATCACCTTCTATAAGAACTCCTTCTCCTCCTCCTTATCATATAGGTCACCTAACATATCTTTAAGCATTACTTAATAGACCTCCTTCTTGTCAATCCCAATCTAAGGTAGCTCATAGATGCTTGAGATCTATGGTACATTGGGGTCATCTATCCAAGTTGTTGTACTCCTCATCTTGCACTTTGGTGGAGGTGATAGTTGTTTTTCTATAGAGCAATTGTGATTTCCTTTCTAATGTTGTGAGGTTGTGGATTCTAGTTATGGTTATGTTAAAATAACTACTGCACTAGGTGGTATGGTTTGAAGAGATATTACATTCCTAATTGCATATGATTTTTATTTAGAGACCTCATCCTAAACTATGACCATGGTAAAAAAATATGGCAGGGGTCTAAATGGTGATCTATAAATCTCATGTATATGAATTAGAGTGACTTTTGGAAGTAAAGTGATAATAGTATGTTGTCCCAAGTATTGTATGACATCCAGTGGCACCCATGGGTGTATAGCAATAAGCTCCAAACACTCCTCTCATAATTTATTGAAGTTTCCCTCATGAGCTAGGGAATCACACTCAAGTGTCCATATTAAATTATAAAACTATTGTATTGGTCATTAGTCAATGTTTGGGTGCACCTCTCTTTTAGGGACTTCTATTGAGTGAATAGTAGAAAGATCAAAAACTAGTACTGAAAGGTCTGCTTGAAAGTAGTGTGGTTCTTGTAAAAATTACTCAGGCCAGTTGGAATACTCATAATGGTGGATCATGTGATGTGCAATGTCAACCACTCCTTTGGGGATTTACTTTATATACTTGTTGGTTTACCATAATTTACATGTAATGTACGCAACCAAGATGCACACTAGTTCATCTTGGATATCTTCAATTGGGGTTCCTCTAGATCCCCAAGCATATGTGTCTTTATATTTTTGAAGGATAGGAGGCATTCTTGACTTGTAAAGAGAAAGTGAATCACCCCACACAAACATATACAAATCTCTAACCATTGCTTTGGTGTTGATGATGATAGTGACATATGGGTTGATGTAAATGTTGCCCTCATTATATAACTCAAGAAGGATTTGCACAATCTTCCCCAAATAATAAAATTTAAGCATTTGATTTAATTTCTTGACATCTGTGTTCTATAAATGATGATGGGATGTAAGAGTAAGTGGTTATACAACATCGAATAGATCTAGTCAAAAAAGCTTTTTTTCTATAGATCAAAGGTAATAAAATGGCTCTAGATCATTATATTTAGTATTTCAAAGTTTAATATTGACACCCATTTCTTCATTATAGGGATATTTTAATTTTTTGATGAGTTAAAAATGATTTATGGTATCTGACTACTAAAAATTAGATTTTTTTAAAGTTGGCTTGGCTTTGGAACTTCAGCTCATAAAATGTTTGAAAGAATGAAATGCAAACTTAGAGTGTAACCTTGTGCCTTTATAGATTTTATTCCTATTGGTTTTCATGTAAATGTCATGTTGAGCTATCCCTTTGATATCAATTTGAATGTTGATGTAGCAAATATTGTCTAACCTAGAAATAAAGGTAATTAGTTGTTGGCACATGCATTGAGATACATTGTTATATTATTTATTATTCATACTGGAGTACATACTGATGATGTTGACTAGCCACTGATTTGGTGAATATTAGATCAATCAAACCTAGGATTGGGTATTAACTACTTGAGATAGTTGTTATACTATTGAGATCTTAGCTAATGTGACTTGACCATGCATTTTCAAAACATAATTGCTTTCTTTCACTTATGGTGACATCAATAATGATGCACCTAAATTATTCTATGCATGGGTGTTTCATGCTATACTTTTTATCATGGTTCTAAAATTTAGTGAAGATATAATCTAACCTACAAACATACACACATAAAAATAAACACACAAGAAAACATAAAAAACTAGGAATTCCTAATCTTCTTTGTGCTACTCAGTACCTACGTTTTTGGCAGAAAGAGATCAGTTAAGACTATTGGTGGTAGGGCTCAAGCCTATATCCATTCACCCACCTTAGCATAATAGTTCCCTATAGATATCTCAAAAAAATGGTTTCTTGCTATGCTATTTTATGTATAATGTAAGGCCCTTTCCACTTGATCTATAAATTACTTGGAAATGCTTTGAAGTGACTATCATATAATAAAATTTGTTGATCTTTGTGGAATTCTTTATGTTATAGGCTCTTATCATGCCATGTTTTCTAACTCTACTTATGAACTTCCTACATCAAATTTTCTTTGCATCGATTCTCATCAATCTGATTCAATTCTAGAAGCCTATTTATGAGAGACTCAAAATCCCCTAGTCTCATAACCATTGAAATGCATAGACTAGGTACCAAATATTCCATAGATATTACTACTTCAATCCCATAGACCAACTAAAATGGAGTAAAACTTGTATCCCTCTTATAATTCTGATAAGATGAAAGAATCATAGGAATACAACCTTCCCAATCATCCCTCTTGACATCACATATCTTTATTAAACATCTTGCCCAACACTTTATTTGAAGCCTTAACTTATCCATTAGCTTGCAGATGGTATGTAGTAATTTTATGATGGTAAATCATGAATTATTTAGTAATATATTTGATATTATTATTTAAGAATTATGTCCCTCAATCATTGATTATCTTGATAAGGAATCCAAACCATGTGATAATATTATCATAAAGGAACTTTATTGCATCCTTCAACCCACAGTTGGATGTCACAACAACTTCAACCCATTTGGTAAATTAATATATCAAAATGATAATATACTGATATTTTTTGTATTTAATTGAGGGATTTATAGGTCCTATAAAGTTGATGCCCCACTATTCAAAATGTTATTTGGATAATAAAGGCTATAGGGGCATTTCATCCTTCTGGTGTGGCTTACTCATTCTTTGACATACATCACAATGTTGTGTTATTCTATGTGCATCTTGAAAAAGATTCAACCACTATAATCCACTCTATAATAGTTTTCATGTATTAGCTTATCTGGAAAAAAGACCTCCTACTATTCTTTGGTGTGCTTCTTATAAGATTTATGGATGTTCACATTCTATAACTACCCTACGTAGTACTTCATTATTCCCTAAATGATACAAAAGTCCATTTATAGTAATATATGGTAAAGCTCTAGTGACAAACTACTTCTTTTCTCTTTCTTGGTAGTGCATAGAGAATACCCCTTATTTTAGGAAATTATCAATTTGTTCAAAATTCTCACGTATCACATAAACTCAAAATAGATGGGCATCAAGAGAATCTTCTTGTAGTTCTTATGTCTCTTCCCCATTCATGATGTGACTAAGATGATCCATCCCAACATTTTCTCTACCTAACTTGACGTTGATGCAAAATTTGAATTATTTAAAGAGCATCAACCATCTTGAAATTCATCCTCCGAACATAGGATTATTGACTAGGTAATGTAGAGCTTGATGATTTGTGAAAAATTCAAATGGTGTAACAAGAAGATAATGTCTTAATTTTTGTAGTGTGAACACTATAACCAGTTCTCCATTTTATTTGTCATGTAATTATTTTATACGTTAGACAAATTTTATCTTACACAATATATGGGGTGGTCTAATCCACCATCTCCTAGTTGTACAAGCACAACATCAACTACGATACCAAAATCATCAAAATACACATGAAAGGGCTTAATCTAATCTAGAATTACTAGAATAGGCGTAGTGACCAATCTCTACTTCAATTCTATGAAAGCTTATTGACACTCAAAGGTCCAAAAAAACTTCATACCTTTGTGCACCAAATACTCCAATGAGAAATAAATGGCTACATATCCTTTAAAGAACTTATGATATAACCTTTGTTGCCTAGAAAAAATTGCACTTCTATTGAGATAACTAGTGGGGAATACTAACAATGACTATGATTTTATCTTGGTCCACCAAAATCCCTTCACTACATACCACATGACCTAGTAGGACACCAAAAGGTGTAAAAAATAAGCATTTTTTCCATTTTAGAGTAATACATAGAGCTCAGAAGCATTCTAGCATGAGGTGAAACTTAGACAAGTGATCTCTAATTAAAGAGAAGACTGCCTAATCATCTAGATATACTTCCAATAAGTTTTAAATGAAATCCTTAAAGGTAGTCAATACTTCTCTAGAAAAAATTGTAGGTACGTTCTTGAGGCCAAAAGGCATTACCTTATATGCAAAGAATCCCCATTATATGGAAAAAGTTATTTTAGCTCTATCTTCTTCTATGTTGGGTATTTGATGATACCCACTAAACCCATATATGAAGGAGTAAAATTCATGACATGTGATAGATTCCAAAACTTCATCTATGAATGGAATCAAAAATGGATCATTTATACATGCAGCATTCAAAATTCAATAGTCACTACATACTATGATCTCCCCTATTTTCTTAGGTTACACCAACATGGGAATAACCCAATTTGTCTTCTCTATAGGATAGATTATACTTGATTCTTATATTTTGTTTAGTTTAGCATTTACTTTTAACTTCATATCTGGATTTAGCTTATATGACCTTTTATTTATGGGTTGTGTGCACTCCTTGAGCTTGATATGCATTTCACCTAGGGAAGGATATACTCCTCTAACTTGTAATTTTTTTTGGGAAACACATCTTGATAATCCTGCAATAGTTTCATAACTTTTGAAACTTTGGATTCAGTCTAATAATCACCCATATGTGCTAATTTAGGAATCTCCTCACTTATGATATTTCTACATGATTTTTAATAGGTTATTAATAAATATTGCACTTTTACTTATAAATAAATTCTCACATCATTCTTATCCCTTTTGGATCTGAAATTTGTATGTTTCATAACTTCTATTCTTCAGTGGGTCCTATGGCTATATCCTTTAATGGTTCTACAGACCATTCAAGTTGAAAAAAACTACTCAGATCAATATCACCATTAGTATTTGAATCTTCAATTTCCTCCTCTTCATCTTTTATTTAGTGGCATGACTGCATAAGAGATTATTCTTCCATCTATTTGATTTATATCTTTTTAGTGTTGTATTCAAATCATAGGCTACGTTCTTTTATGTAGTAGACTTCATCATGGTACTTAAATCCTCTACACACCCATAACATAGGAAATGTTTGATTTTGAGTAGAATATTATGAACCATAAGATTCTCATCTTTAAACACAAAAGTCCATATAAAGTTACTTTGTACCTAAACCCAATACTTTGTCTCCCTCCTGTGTTCTTGATGCATATACCAAGTTAATGGTAAAGGGGCAAGTGTGTAATGAAATATATCAACCCAATATTTAGGTTTTGCACATTCTTTCATCAAAATCTCAACACATTTATGGATATGGATTTTAGGGCAATCACCTTCCTAAAATAAAGGCCAATTACTTTTGATTTCCTTTGATAGTTGAAATCTATTAATCATAAGTTCACATGCATCATCCCAATCAAGTGATAATTACTATGAATTGTCCACCATGTTTCTTCAACTCCATTCAAAGCATAATTTAAGGCACTAACCTACTAATTGATCATAGGCACATTAACTTATAGGTGTAGAATGAATTGATCAATATCCTTGATTGCAAAGTACATAGGAAGTTGTCTTTCATTGGCAAAGATCATTCTCATAGGTTGGAGTTTATGATCAAAATGAGCCTAGTTGAGTAGATACGTTTTTGAGTCTTCACTTATAGATGAATTTATTTCCCAAGGCAAGGTGCCTTCTCTATTTGGATCTATATAATCCTACATATGATCATTTTCTTAATAGAAAAAATCAATTTTTGAGTAAGTGATTCAACAAACATGGACATATAATCTTCTATGATAAAATAAGGTGCTAATGGCTAAGTAATTGCCATTTTAGGCTTCCATTATTGAGATGTATTCAAATTTTCAATGAATAAAGATTATACCTAAGGTTTATTATGCGCATATAATAAATTACACTTGGCTATGCACAGAGCTTTTGGGTTATCTTCAAAGTTTACCTTTATCTATCTAGTTTTTTGTGCAACATAAGGATACTCTAGTTTAGCCAAAATGATGTAGGGTTTATGCACCTTAATTAGAGGAATGACTACAAAATATTATCTCCCTAATTCACCTCTAATTTATTTTTTATAGTATTTATAGTCATCTAACTATCATATACCCATTTCTTACCAATTAGTGTATGATATTGAGTTTATGTTGTCTTCATATCGATGATTTAAAAGTCACCTTACAAGTTCAGTTCTGTGACTTTGATATCAATGTATTCTAACTAGATAATGTGTTCAACTCATCTAGAGTCTGCTAAACTCCAAGTCACTAGGTTATAACTAAGAAGTATTCATCTAATTACCTCTCATGTAGACCTGGGTATCATGTTAACCATGATGCCAAAATCAAAGACAACATTTGGAATTTCATATCTTGTAACTTTAGTGTCTATTCATGGAACTAAATCCCATAGATTCTTTGTTTTTACATACCAAACAATTTTTTTTGTCTTCTATTACCCTCATTTTATGCATTCTAGTAAATCATGTAGCAGATTTTTAATGTTATAGGAAATATATTTATTATGCAGTATACTTAGTAGCTTCATTAAATCTATCAGTGAAATAAAAACTCCATCTTGTCACATAATGTGCACAATTTAACCATACATTTGGGCATCTAATACTAAAACATCTCCTTCAATAGTGGCTTGGTGTTGGATATTCTTCAACATTTGTGAAGCTTCATACATCAGCACATTTTCTAAAACCAGGTCTAGGTATTTATCTTGTTTCACTTTCTAGATTCCCTAGTCTCAAGGCAATTTGAGAGGAGGAAATCCTCTCTCTACATGATGGTGTCTCATAATGATGTTTATAAATACATCCTCCTTAGGTTTCACATTCACCATGTTAACATTCCTAACATCCTCTTCCTTTCTTTGCTTTTCCAAAATAGGATAGTCTTTTATCTCATGCTTCTCATATACCTTAAAATATACATAGTAAGACTATCTTTGGGGATTCAAAGGATAATTTCAATACACATGGTTATGCTCTCTATATAAGTAACATAATAAAGGAGGTCATTGATAATTATTTCCTCTACCACCTTGATAACCCCCTCTATATTTGCCCATAGATCCTCCTCTATTTGACTGTTAGCCTCTTATAAAACCTCCCTATTGTTGCATTGTATTCTAGTTATGATGTTGCTATGTATTATCTTTAATATCATATTATTTTTGTGAAACTAGTGGATTCCAACTAGTTTTGTTATTGCTATGTCATTATCAAATTCCAAGGTGTTAAGCACTAGTATTTTAGTGATGGTGGTGTCTAACTAGATGAAAGAGGTCTCCATCTATCTAGACCTTGAGGCTGGTAGTAAGGTGATTTAGGAATCCATTGTAGACCTATTTGGTTCACACAACACTTATTAACCTATAGACCTAGAATCATCTGATTCACTAAGGACACCAGTTGCATAGTGATAGTGAGTACATTCTTTGCAATATCTTCTTTGAGTTCTTATAAAGCCCAATAATTTTTTTCATCATGATTGTGTGATTAATTTTTTTAATACAAAATCTATTAGATTTTTACATACTATTATATTAAATGGAATTGTGTTATTATGTACCTCACTATTCTACATATTTCATAGAAATATATCTTAATATTAGGATAATCATTCATGTGATGTCCTTCTTTCCCACACTCCATGTACCATAGACTTATCTACTTTATGATATTATTACATCCTCTTCATAAAATCTTGTAATGTATTTTCAATCTTAGAACTTACTATAGGAGATTCCCCATAATATTCAATTTTCTCCACTTAGATAGCAACAACTCTAGCATCTACCTTAGTAGCAAATTGAGTTTGCACTTTAACAACCTTGATCTTGGAGCATAGTCATTTGAAAAACCACATAGCTTTATCTTTATATTCTAGGGTAAACTCTACCTTATTCCTGAAATCTAAAAACTTTTGATCATAATCAAAATTGATTCTCCTAAATTTTTCCTAATATCCTTTAGGTCTTGAATATTTTTACTTGTACATTTTTTTTAAAAAAATTCTATGATAATCCACTCCTTAACATGTAGATTTTCTTGATGGATATCTCTGTGGCATATAAAATCAAGTACTCTTCCATTAAGTTCCCTGATTAGTTCACACTTCTTTATAGCCTAATTGGTAATACCCTTAGATTTCCATTTCATCTCACATGTTAGTAATTACATCTCAAGGTCCATAGACCCATCATATGGTGCTAGGTTTATGAATGCTCCCAAAGTACCCATATTATAAACTGGTGTTGAGGGGATATATTACATAGATATTATAGTGAGAGGATTATTTTTATTTGATCTTACTTGTTCACTAAAAATATTTACCTACATATTGGGAGAATTTGTCTACACACTCTACTTTTCTATATTTTCTGCTTTTCTCTACTCAATTTCAATGAACCTTAAAGACTTCAAAGATGTATGAATTGAGGTTGTTTCAATTTCATTACCCCATCAATGTACTTGAGATAGAAATGGACCTTACAAACTACTATCTACCTATCCTTATGGTTTAAAACTTTTACTATAATATAAAAAATTGGGCTATGGGGACATGTACTCTTCGAGTGAATGATTCTTTCCTGCAAATTCTTCTCTTTTCATGCTTGAACATGCAATTAATCTACAACTTTGTCTTTCTATTTCAATTAATATTTCATGTCCTTCTTCTATTAATACCCATTATTGTAGCTATACACTACATCTATAAATTAATTGATTTATCTCTACACTATTCTCATCATCATCTTCGAACATCTCTTATTCCTCTCGCTCTTTGTCACTTCTTTCTTTTTGTTGGTATTCAACTTATTTTTTCATCTCATATTTTTTAGTTCTTCATTATTTATCTCTTTCTTCTCATTCATCACTTCTTCCTATTCATTATTCAACTATTTTAATGCTACTCTTAATTTTACTCGCAACTAACTTCATATTTTTCTATTTAATCCATCTATTCTATTGTCATAGTTCATGTTCTAAATCCAAACTCTTCTTATAACTCTTCTTCCCTCGTGTTTCCTTTATGGATTTAGGTCCAAGCCTTATAAGCTCATCTAATCATCATTCACTACCATGTTGCACACATAACTATACACCCAAAGTGGCTAATGCATATTGGTTGGAGTAAGTACCATGCCCTTGTCCACAACCAACATCTTCACTAAGATAGGCACTCACTAAAATAATTTCCCTTAAATTTATTTGATTGAAAAATCCTCCATAACTTCAAAATATTTGTATCCTCAAGCTATAAACTTAGTTATATATCCATATACTATAGTAGTAACCCAATGATCTATTGTTCTTATCTAACTGGTTTCCAATCTATGCAACTAGTCTATCTTTTCTCTAATCTAGATTATAGTTTCGTTCATCCTTGGACTAAAGAAATAATATTCCAACTGTGCTAACTAATTATCTAGAAATTCAAGAAAATCACACTAGAAGATTTCATAAATTTCTCCATAAATATGCTATCGAATGATCTATTAAATTGTAAGACCAATCCTTCTTGATTATTATTCTACAAAATTAAATATCCTTTGGTCCAACCATATCTCAATATCTCTCTACCCTAGTAACCATCTTAGCATAATTTATTTTAAAAATAATTTCCACACTCATCACACCATTATTAGTAGAGGTTATTGAAGCATTAGAACATTATAAAGATGAGGATATATATGAGATACTTCATGTGTATATAATATTTTATCATAAAATATAATAAATTGGATGACATAAATATAAGATACATTAATTAGTCTACATTATTGAGCAATTTAAGAATAAATAGTTTTGTATAAACTAAAATAATGCATTCAAAATAATTTAGATAATAAGTAATCAAGACATTAGACATAAGAGTGCACAAAAATAGCATAAAAATAAATCATACAGATAACCATAACTAGATAATCTCTATTGATCTCTTCTAAAAGCAGAACCCTCTTCTTCTTACAAATAAAAGCATATATAGACATTTCCAATCTATGACTTTTCATCTTATTATCATACTTGGAAAAAAATGTAGAGTCTATTCATATTATAACTTATTATAACTCATGAATATAATATAAAATAGGCTATACAATGACAAAATGAGTGCATAATACATGAATATCACACAAATTTATAATCCACACTTTTCTACCAACAAAGAGTAAGTAGAGGGCATGTGAAACTCGATGATAGATGTAAAACATGAGGCTAAATTTGATGGCCCATAAAAACATTATAATGACCTGAATTAAGGAGAAAAATAGAATGACCAATCATGCTATCTTCTAAGAGGTTTTGACTAGTCAGGGAGGCATTTGGAGTGAGCTAGTGACTTATGTGCCCGAATATTCTCCCAGGTGGGTTGAATAGAAATAATCAAAAATACTTGGTCAAAAAGGGAGAGTTAGGGATATAATTTGAACTAGACATATGTCATAACCATGAAGAAAATATATATTAGAATCTATATTTACTTTGAGGATGGAGGGAAAATTCTAGTAGATTGTAGTTGTACTGGCCTATAGTGGTAATAATGACAAGAGATGGGAGCCTTGCACTATTTGAATATAAGTCCCATTATATTTTTTATATAAGGTAGTCCACATTATTTTTTTAGGATGGTGAGATATCAAACACCAAAAATATACATTTATCATGATATGATTAGTCTTCTCTCTTTATTGTTTTGTTTTGGCCTGTGATTTTCTACCTGGTGGGCACACTCAAATGCTTTTGTAATAACATTGAAATGGTTACCAGTCTAGTCTAAAATTCATGTTGTTCCTTAGTAATTCTCTTCATTTATTAATGGAAAAACATTGATTAATGTTAATAAGATATTATAATGCTTGTTTACTAATAAATATGTGGTTAGATTGTACAACAACTAGTCTAATTGGTTATGAATTTCTATTCTATTTAACTTGAAGCCATGTCAATCCATTGTGTGTAGTAGCTACAGGCCTTTCATATGATTTATTTTAATAGAAGTTAAGGATAATTGGTTTAGACAATTCATTAGAATCTTACCTATTGATTTACTTCATTTTGTGCTAAAATTAGACCCAGTATGTAATGGTGTAATTATGATTAGGCATGCTTTTGATTTTCAACATTAATAATATTGTTTTGATCAAGGAACCACTTACTTTATTTCCCTACCCTTTCTTTTCTTTTGTCATTTTTATGATGAATATCATGCCCATTTTATTATAGTATGATACCCATGTGAATGAGGAGGTAAAAGGATTTAATATAACATTAATATTAACCTAAATCAATACAAAGTGGATAGAAATTTTGGTGGTTAATTTTAAATTCTCACCCTACTAAATGATTTTAAAGTTATCAGCCCATGGATTCAACCATATAAATCTTAAAAATGAGGAGAACTTGTGTCCCATGTGTTGTTGCCTCCCTTTGTCCCATAAAATTGGATAATCCAAATATATATCTTTATTGTGGGTCATAAATTGAGACCAATAATGTTCAATAAAACCTTGTCCCATATTGATAGTTCTATCATAAAAATCATCGAGGATCCCAAATTCATCGCACCAAACCAACTGCATCAAAATATCTAATAAAATAAATATGCTAAAGTCACATAACCATCCATTAATTCATAAAAAATGCCTATTAAAATAGATTATACTAGTAAAAATTGATCAAAGATAATAACAACACCATCTTTGTAACCTCTTTCAATTACATCAACATAATTTATGGTTCCACCTTAATTTTCAATATTTTTGTATTTTTTGTAAAGAATGCCTTAAGCATTAGAAATGGGGCCAATATGGTTGAAAACCTATAAATTGAAACCTCCTAGTTGTGCTAATATATTGAAAACCCACAAGGGTAGTAGATTACTATGCTGCTTAGTTGAAAACCTGTGTGGGTGATTAAGTAGTGAACAAAAAATGAAAAATAATAAATGACACCTTGAGAAATTACCATAAGTAATGTTTTTGGACCAACCTCTTAGCTCAATAATTTTTACCAGATCTAACATAAGGCACACATTCTATTACTTTGTCTCGGGATGAGACAATTTTTTAAGTCCAAGAAAGTGTTGGTAGAAAACTTAGGATTGTAAATCACAAAGTATAGATGCATGACAACTGTATGAGGTATATCAATTTGTATAATGCACATTTTTTAAAATGTATTCATCCTATGTATGTATTCTAAAATATTTTAGAATATAAAAAATACTCTTTTGATCTAGAAATGGAAAGACAAAATGTGAAGCAACAGAGCTTTGGAAGTTATATATATATAGTGATTAATTGTAAAAAAAAAAAATTATAAAATATAAAGATTAAATAATGGGCTTTCTAAATGTATTTTTTGTAATTTTTCCATGTGAAATGTATAATATATTATGTTTAAATTTTTTAATTATATAGTATGAACTACCACTATGTATAATTCAATTCTACAATTTTTGAATAAACATGTAATTATGGACTGAATCAATACTCAATATTTATATTATTATGTTTGAATTTTGACCTTCTAGCTTAATTCACACAAAAAAAAACACTATCATCTTCTGATGGGTTTTATCATAACCTCTTATAACACTCTTTATACACCCTAAACCACATGACTTGCACCTTAATACATGAACCTTATTCACCATTCCTCTAAGTTATTTATCTATATGCGAGCTTGACCTTTTGTTATCACTACTTGAAAAAAAATTCAAATCCAAAGGATAAAATTTATTAATATCAACTTTAGACTATCTCCCATTGAATAAAACCATCCTTTATTTTTTAAGATAGGTCCATGCTAGGTGGACAAGAATGTCGTTGCCTTCTTGTCCACCTAGGGTGGCCACATCACATGCTAAATAATGACTAGTTTTCAAATTTAAAATCAATATTTTAGTTTATTTTTTAATGTTTTAAAATGTCATAAAAATGAAGTTATCAAATTGTTTTCCTATAAATAAACATCAACTTTCATTCATTAGGCCCAATTATGATTCATTTGGTTTAAGATTTTACACTATTAAACATTGAGAAAATCTATTGTATTCTTTCCAAATTCAAGACTATTCATAAAAAGTAGTCATTAACCAAGTGTAAATAATCTCAAATCAAGTCAATAACTATCATTATAAAGTAGAAAAGTCACATTGGTAGCTACATGCACATAGTCAAGGATCATAATTATACAATCAACCTAGGTGGGAGAACTACGTGGGCTTGATTTTCCTCCTTAAAGTATTGAATACATAGGCAATGGTAAATCATAAAGGGGGTGATTGAGGTCAGATAAACCCATTAAATTCCCCTATTTTTTGAATATTTTCCAAATTCCAAATTAACCTTAGGGTTTTAAAGACAAATTAAGAAAAAAATGAATTCTACATGGCATAATACAAATTTTGATATCTCAGATTACTCAACACATATAGGTATAAAAGGTTCAACAACCATAATTTTTGACATAGTCAATTGGGATAAGTCCATGGTAAATGGACTAAATTAACCTATGATATTTTACACTTATAATGGTCCTATCCATAAATACTGCCTGATCTTGCCTCTGATATGTCATCATTAGGGTTCTATTTATTTCTATATTTTTGTTGTCAATCATTAAGCATAGTCAATTAGGACAGTTATGAAGTCAATAGACATGCACAATTTATTCTATTATCCACCTATAATGGTTCTACTCATAATCAATTTCATATTTTATTCCTCATCTTGAACATGCAAAATCACATATTTTATTGATTTCAACTATTAGACATCTAAAATAATCAACAAGAATTTATGTTTGAGATAAGTACATTCCTTCTTAGTGTTATATAAAAATAGATTTTTTTCCATATTTAACAAGTTTAAAAACCACAAATTTTTATATCATACATATTTATTTCATAAACCCACGAATTTGTTTGTGACTTCTAAGGTTATGATGTCCATTTTTGACAATAATTCCCATATAGACTAAAAAAAAATTCCAAAAACTTCAAAAAAATAGAGTAAAAGATTTATTTTATCCACATTTGGTAATTATGAATGGTATCACTAACTGAGTGGAAGTGTCACCCACATTTTCCATCAATAAACTCAAGAAATGCCAATTAACCTTTTCCAAGCCTTCTACTTATATAATTTGGGGCAGTAAAATAGAGAATGCTTGCAACCACTTCACAACTAGACCTCACATATATATTTGATTAGATGACCAATTTAGGGTATTAAAGTTTTTATAAGAGTATTTAGAATTTAAGATTCAATAATTCATTTAAAGGATTTTGAACTCCATGTTAGTGTGATATGTCTAGGATTTATCTAATTTCAACATTCCTTAATCACAAGCTAGTTCATGTTCTATGCTTAGTGGAATATGAAGTTACACACATTTTACATTCCTTCCATAAAATTAGCTCTTACATTAAGTAATTTAGTAAAAGTACATATAGTACCATAATATGAGATTTAGATATTAATTCCACTTTAACTAACCAAGGACTATAACTCATGATAAATTATAATGCCTTTGAAACCCAATCTAAAACTTAATTTATCACTAAATTTTCTACTCTAACCATTAATTTAATGATAATAATAACAAGGAGGTGTTTTATTAACCAATATTAAACCATATTAATACACCATTAAAATCAAGTTTGAACTTCCCTCTGATAGATTTTTACTTTATGCAATGTTAATTACAGCAAAGGTTCACACTCAATAAGAACCCAGAGTTCATAGATTTCCTTAAAACAAAAAAGACAATAACCGATGTAATTAATTCTTAACATAATGTATAATTTTAATTCCATATTCATTAGGCAAATAATGGGATTTAGTATGTCTGTCATACAGGATTGTCCTATTATGACACTAAAAATCCATCTAAAGTTTTCCTTTCTCTGATCATTAAACAAAAATGCATTTTTCCATTTAAACTCATGCAATACAAATATTCCTTATTATTTGTTTAAGAAAGGTCAATAAATTTATTGTTTACTTGAATGTACTCAACTAAATGATTTATATAATAAATACTAAGTTTGTTACATAATTAGTAGTACTTAAACAAGTTACTCTCTTTCATATCAATACTATATCTTGTAACAATTACCATTCCAAAATTACATTATAAAATAAATTAAAATAAAGTCAAAATTAATTAAAGATGTAGTCACAACAACTCATTTTAAAATTATAGCATGCCTAAGTATTACCACTACCAAAATATAAGTTAGCAATCTTTTAAAAACTACTACATAAATGATAATAGGTAAGAATATGACCTAATAAGTAACAAAAACATGTTAATATTTTCGATCTTATCCATAATATTGGAATGAAAGCACATAGATAGGATAAAATATTACATATAATGTTAACAAGTTGAACAATCACTAAGAAACTCAAATATAAACACGTTGTCTCATTTCCTAATAAAGGAAAACCTAAAATGAAGCACCCAATGAAAATAGTTTGAATAAGTACAATATATGGCCTTAATTTTTCAATCTTAATCATTAAATCTCTATTAAAAAATCCAAAAGGAAACCCTAATAAGATAACATACCATTAATACATATATCAACTTATGAATAGTAAATGCTCAACAAGTAAATAGAAAAATAGGACCTCCAAAATAGAAACAATGGATCCAAGGGGTCCTTTTGTAAAAATTACATGCTTATCAAGTATTTTTTATCTAAAAGAAGCTATATTAAGGTAAATTAATACACATTTAAAATATGTAGTTCATAATTTTTAACAAAGGTAATATTAATGAACAATTAATAATGATAATTTATTATTTACTCCTCATTATTTAGTACTAAAGAATGGATTACAAGGAAAAGTAAAATAATTAATTTTACTATGCTAAATAAATTAAATTAAATTAATTTTAGTCCCATTTCCTTATCATGTTTAAAAGTAATAACAAAATATGAAGGTAAACAACCAGTTTTAACATTAAGAAATAATTTGATTTTACTAACTGTCGATCAATTAATTAAGATTGTATTTGTGTATAAAATTTCAATAACCAAATTTATAGGTTATATAAACCATATAGTGACTTTAAATACTATTAACATTCATTATTACTTAGAATTAACTTTACGAATATATGAGAAGACTTATAACATTTAACAATAGAAGATTTTACCCAAAACTTGTTTGCTCTCCCTAAAAAAAAATTCTTCTTAGAGATCTATTTTGATTTAAACCTCAATGATTACCATGCACAACAAGGTATTGTTAGGTTGTGGAGCTAAAAGCTTCACCAGGATGCAAACAGGAGAAGTTATGGAGGATGAAGAGTTACGGAGTGTCACAGACATCGACATCGGTCAGGACAACTGACGACGGTAGGAAGGAGACAGAAGGCAACCAACGTCGGTCATGGATCGGCCGGCATCAGCACCCCCAAGTGGATAGGGACCGACGTCGGTCACCTATGTGGTTCAGCTGTGAGTATATTACGGGTAGTCAGTTGACGAACCAAGTGTTTGCATGTTTAGAGCTAATTTTAGACTGAGAGCTATGGATTTAATTATTGTACTATTGTCTAATTATTGTTTGGATGAGATATATATAATAGACTCATGATTGTATTGTAAAAGTGTGCTAGAAAGCCATAGAGCTTCTAGAGAGAGCTAATGTAGCTCCTCCTGGTTCCAAAGGGGTGCTGAGTGTGTATGATCAGGGAGAGTTGCAAGGTCTGCAAGGTCAAGGAGCTGATCCAACGGGGTACTGGTTGAAGAATCATAAGGACTTGGTGAGGCAAGGACAAGGGTTCTTTAGGGGTGTAGAGATATCTACATGGTGAGTATGGTCTAGTGATTTGCAGGTAGCAGCAGAGAGCAGGAGATCTACTTGGAGTACGGTTGTGTACTTGGTGAACTAGCAGCGTGTTACTGACTGGTTGGAGAGGTGAACATCAATTCTATATTAGAGTTGATTGTTGGGACCGAGAGAGAGAGGGAAGAAGGTCTTGAGGCGTGGCGAACCTTTGAGGTGGAGGAAGAAGTGGCATCTTCCTTATTGTATATTCTTCTGAGTGATTATTAATACAATTATGTATTGTCTCTCAATTCCTGTGTTGTTTCATATTTCTAGTTACTTATTGATTCTGGTATAATTCCGTGTTTAGTTGCTAATACAAGAAGTAATCACATGTGTTCTAATTGGTAGAGCAAGATCCTGACTTAGTAGGGATCAGAGCATGTTTATTGTTCTAGGTTCCCTGACACGTGGTATCAGAGCTTTTGGTTGGGTTACTAACAGGTGGTTTCAGATTTGGTAGTGTTTGTTGATTACAAGTTACTCACAGGGGTTTCTAATTGAGTGGGAGTATAGCAATGGTAGAAGGAAGTAAGCTACGAATGGAGAAACTAAATATCACGAATGGTCTAATTGATGGAAAGAAAGAGTAGGTAAATAAAGTTTGTTGGTTGGTAGCAGATCAACATGAAGGAACTGAAGATGTAGATGTTGCAGGTGTTGTTGCACAGGATGCTTTGGGAGGTTTCTTGGATGAAGTTGAATCTTGGATAACAGATTATGTTGCCTCTTTCCATGCAGCCCCAGGGAGAGGAGCTGGTGAGCCTTGTCAAAGAATTGGCGAAGGGGAAGTGAAGCTAAAATTGCAGATGGACGACACTCAATGGTTGAAGGAAGTCATGCAGGTACCAATCTTGGAGATGAGTCTAATTTCTTTAGGAAATTTGGGTGATGAGAGATGTACTATAACTCTCACAGCGGACACACTTGAATTAGATGGTGGTAAGAAAGTAGACATCCTTTATCTATCTACTTATATTACTGATTCACCTTCTATTATAGAGATGTGGCTTTGTAGGCTTGGTTACATATGTAGGAGGGGAATGCATGTTCTGAAGTGGAAGATAGATGTTTTTGACAAGCTAAAGAACTGGAAAGCCTTGGTGTTCATGGAGGAGATGACGGATAGAGATCAGGTGAGGGAACTGAATTATTCTGAGCAGAGCAAGGTTGATTTGATTAGGATCTTGATCCATGGAGAGCTCACGGGTAAAAATTTATCACTCACAGATGAACACAGGTACCGGCATCAGTCACACAGTAACCGATGTCGGCAATAGGAAGACCAACGTAGGTCATGAAGGAACTGATGTCGGTAGAAAGGATACCAGCGTCAGCCAGGGAGACGACATCGGCAATCAGGGTCAGTGCAGGGAACTGACATCGGTTGGGAGCAGACTGGGAGATGGCTGAGATCGGTCACTGGAACGGATATTGGGCAGACAACAAGCTACCAACAAGTCTCAAACGCTCATGTCGAGGTCAGAAAGGGTAAGTGAACCTCATATTCGTTGTTCACCTTCTTTATATTGCTTATTAATGGTCAAAAACTAGGAAGATGTGAAGAAGTAATGCAGGTAGAGTCCAGATACAGTGGGAGCTTGGCATGGATGAGGAGTGTGAGTCCTTGGAGAAGAACCAAACAGGTATTTGTTGGTAGAGTTGTTAGCTGGAAGAAAGCACTGAGAGACAGAATGGATTCCCGTGTTAAAGAAGAGAGTGGATGGACACAAGAGATGGAAGGCCAAGGCATATGGTCTTGAAGAAGCTATAGGACAGTGGTACAGGTTTTGACAGGTGGATGACTAAGCATGGCTTTAGTCAATGTCAGTGTAACTATTGTGATTTTATTCTTACTAGGTGGATGATGAGTTGCGACATTATCTAGTTACTGTATGTGGATGGTTTGCTAGCAGGTTTTGTACATACAGGGATTTGTTGAGCTAAAAGGTAAGATTAGTTCAGAGGCGTGTCATGGAGAATTTGGAGCAGAAAAATTCTTTGGCATAAGAGACATGGAGATTTTATCTCCAGTGGGAGCTGATGTGAAGATGGTGTTGGCGAGGTTCATTACGCATGATGCAGAATCGAAAAGCACACCAATGGCTGGACAGTTCAAGCTTAGCTTGAAATAGGGTTCAAAATCACATGAGGTCTATTGTAGACCTGAGTTTTCCCAATCAGTGGGGGTTGTCAGAAAGTATGGAGCCAATTCAGGGAAGGAGTACTAGAGGGCAGTTCAGTGGGACTAGCAGCAGGGATTCTTGTTATGCAGGGTCAAGTTCTTCACTACATGGATATGTAGGTTCGGATGTGGCAGGTTACTTGAATGACAGGTATAACATCACAGGTTGTGTGGTGGGTTGTCTTCAAGATTGATCTTGAAGAGGGATACAAGCCAGGAAATAGATTAGATGGGCTACAGATACAGGTATAGGTGCAGCTGTTTATCTCCAAGTGGGAGATTGTTAGGTTGTGGAGCTAAAAGCTTCACCAGGATGCAAACACAAGAAGTTATGGAGGATGAAGAGTTGCAGAGTGTCACAGACACCGGCGTCAGTCAGGACAACCGATGACGGCAGGAAGGAGATAGAAGGCAACTGATGTCGGTCATGGATCGGCCGGCGTCGACACCCCCAGGTGGACAGGGACCGACGTCGGTCACCTGTGTGGTTCAGCTGCGAGTATATTACAGGCAGTCAGTTGACGAACCAAGTGTTTGCATGTTTAGAGCTAATTTTAGATTGAGAGCTACAGATTTAATTATTGTACTATTGTCTAATTATTGTTTAGATGAGATCTATATAATAGACTCATGATTGTATTGTAAAAGTGTGCTAGAAAGCCATAGAGATTTTAGAGAGAGCTAGTGTAACTCCTCCTAGTTCCAAAGGGGTGATGAGTGTGTATGATCAGGGAGAGTTGCAAGGTCTGCAAGGTCAAGGAGCTGATCCACTAGGGTACTAGTTGAAGAATCATAAGGACTTGGTGAGGCAAGGACAAGGGTTCTTCAGGGGTGTAGAGATATCTACATGGTGAGTATGGTCTAGTGATTTGTAGGTAGCAGCAGAGAGCAGGAGATCTACTTGGAGTATGGTTGTGTACTTGGTGAACTAGCAGCGTGTTACTGACTGGTTGGAGAGGTGAACATCAATTCTATATTGGAGTTGATTGTTGGGACCGAGAGAGAGAGAGGGAAGAAGGTCTTGAGGCGTGGTGAACCTTTGAGGTGGAGGAAGAAGTGGCATATTCCTTATTGTATATTCTTTTGAGTGATTATTAATACAATTGTGTATTGTCTCTCAATTCCTGTGTTGTTTCATATTTCTAGTTACTTATTGATTCTGGTATAATTCCATGTTTAGTTACTAATACAAGAAGTAGTCACATGTGTTCTAATTGGTAGAGCAAGATCCTGACTCAGTAGGGATCAGAGCATGTTTATTATTCTAGGTTCCCTGACAGGTATTCCATTTAAAATGAAGTTAAGTTAAAAATAACTTAATCTATGTTTATAATCCAAAGGATTTAATAAGATTACGATAATAATTCTAATAAAAAATGCATTTATATTTCTCCATATAGATTTAAAATAGATAGGTAAGATTTAATATATATAAATAAATCTAAACATATTACTTTCCAAATACATTACAACAATAAGAAGAACCTAAAACAATAAATTATATCTAATTTGGTTTAACATCAATTAAAATAATTTACAATTTCCCTTTAGGAAATAAAATATATCTAGTTGAAACTAAAAGGAGTGAAATGCCTCACTTTCATTGGCATCAATAGGAATTCTCTCAAAACCAAACAAATATATGTAGCTACAACCAACATTACCACCATGCACGAAGATCCCATAATGATTAAATAAGCCCCTCCATTAGTGGGATCCCTACCTACCCAACCATTAGTTTTGTAATGGAATAGGACACCACATGAAGGCTCAAATTCATAAAGATAATTGATAAAGAGGCTTAACAAACAATAATATATAGGTTTTCACCAATAAGATAAAACCAAGCAATAACATAGAAAGAACTCAACATAGACACCACATATCCATGTAACACAACACATAAATAACTCACCATAGACACCACACAACCATGGAAGTAACACAACATAAGCATTCAAGAAAGATGGTGAAATAGAAACATCTAGAATTTTTTGTAAATAAACCAACATTCCATTGCCTTATTCACAAATAAAATCTATCTTTACGTCAACAAAATGGAAATATAGTTTTTGTATTAAAACCCACTTGGATTCTCATAATAATCCACTTAGATTCAATTTTAAAACACTAAAACAATCAACATTCAACAATATAAGCATGAACCATCAAAGGATGGAATTGTGAAGGAGATATACAATGGGGTAGGCCTCTTACATAACTCATTCACCCTTTTAGGGTTTTTTTTCTCAATTTTATAGTCATGCATTTAAAAAAAATGGTGTAAATGCAACTTAATTTTTTTAGAGAAAAAACCTCAATAGTTTTAATTTTCTCTTCCAATTTCTAAGATTTTCTTTGCTTTTGATTTGAGCTCCCACTCAAAACCTCCAAATGGTAAAATGATAACCCCATCCACAATTCACATGCACATGTTTTTAAGCTTAACCATTACATCTTTATAATCATCCCAAATAAATGAACCATAACCAAAATGATTTCAAAGGTTGCATGGCTTCCAACACCCCCAAAATAACTCCTAATTACTCCATATTAACCCCACATCACATCATGATAAACCACCAAAATGGTGACCTGAGTGATAGTTTCTACCCATTCAACAAGATTAGAATTTTTATTCTAGATACATAAGACATCCTTTGAAAATCAAATCATCGGTTAGGTTATTTGACCTATTTATAATATCATTCAAAATAATAATTTCCTCCAAAGTCCACAAAATATTTTTTTCTTGATCACCATGCCATGAAACCAAATCATTTAGAAATGCCAATGCTATGTAAGTCAATATCCATTTAACTAAGCTCCCAATAGATTCAATTAACATCATTTAAAATTTGATTCACAAAATTATGGGTTAAGTTCCATGACTTAAAAATTCCAAGTGTAAGCAATGCAAATGGAACCAAAGTTGCGTAGTACAGAAAAAAACTCAATTACTTTAGAAATAACAAAGGTATTCAAAACTAAAGTCAATAATGACTAAAAATCACAATTTTTCAAGTGTTATGATGGATTCCAAACACACTAAAAAATGACAAGCACAACATTTGGACATTCACAACACAAGCTAGAAAAATTCATAGAAGTAAATGGATTGGATCTTATTCTTTTTCCTCTTCTTCATTTACTTTTATGAACTAAAACATTCACCTAGTCACAGTGTTTTAGGCCCAAATCTAGTTCATTTATCAACTATCACCTAAAATCATTAACATGACATCAATAGTACCAACATAATGTAATAGAAAATGAATCAAGTATATAAATTATAGTGTAATAACTAATAATCATGATTGTAATAACATAATAAATGCTCATAATGTAATTAAAAAAATATCCATGTCCCAAGAGTCTCTAATTAACATCAAATATCAAACAATATATGAAAGTTTTCATAGGTCCGAGTAAGATATTCCATCCACGCCCCATTAAATAAGGCACTTTATTGGAACCTAATTAAATAAGTGAGCATAGTGCTACTATAAAATATTTTCATTTTCCTAGGTGACATTATTCTCACTCAATTAATCCCATTCGACCAACACTTATTATAAATAGTTATTTCACAAATTAATGATATGATGGGCCAAAATATTTATGGATTCTAGATAAATCATCATTTGGTCTACCACCTATAGATTATTCTAATATATAAGGTGAGAGGGATCTAAAAAATATTTTCTCAAAAGTGCTACATGGAAAACATCATGAATTCTAGACAGATGAGGAGGAAGAGCTAGATGATAAGCAACAAGGCATATCTTTTCAATAATGTCAAATGGAATGATAAAGTGTGGAACTAATTTAGATGATTTGAAATACTTCATAGATATTTTTTGAGGTCTTACTTTTAATAAAACTTTATCTATCACCTCAAATTCTCTTGGTGACCTTTTTAAATCAACATAACTCTCCTTCCTATTAGAGGTAAAATTTAGCCTTTGAATAATAACAACCATTTTTTCATTATACTCTTACAAATTCTTTGGTTTTGAAAACACTTAGTTTTCAAAGCCATCCTAGCCAAGGGGAGTCCTAAACTTTCACCCATATAAGGAAATAGGTGTTATATTAAAAATAAAATGATAAATATTGTTATAAGAAAACTCAAACAAGTGGAGGTAGTCCTCCCATTTAAATTGATAGTCCATTACATTTATTATTAGCATGTATTCCACTATGTAGTTTAGCCATTTAGTTTGGCCATCTATTTTAATATGATACATGAATTATAATTCAGTTTTGTACCAAATGTATCCATCAAGGTTTGCCAAAATTAGGAAGTGAATAACTTATCTCTATTAGAGATAATTAATTTTGGAACACTATGAAGTTGGAAAATTTCCTTCAAAAAATTCTTATAAAGAAAGGGGGAATCATCAGCCATATTTCCAACAATAAAATGAGCAATTTTTGTTAGTTTATCAATTACAAAAAGAATTTTATCATGCCTAATTTGAGATTTAGGTAGTCATGTGATGAAATCCATTGAAATAACAACCCACTTTTTTTATGGAATAAAATGAGGATAAATTAGACCACTTAGATGGCAATGTTAAGTCTTTCAATGTTGATATTAGAAACATATATCTATGAAATTAGATACATCCTTATTCAAGCTAGGCTAAAAATAAAGATTTTATAGATGTGTCATATTTGTGACACCTAAATGAGTGAAATGAGGTGTTGTATGTACTTATTTAATAACTTGTTCCCTTAGATTCCTAGATTTGGAAATAAATATTCTACTTTGGTGCCTTAAAATTACATTTACATTTAAATAAAAAATAGAAATAATTTTTTTGCTATTATAATAGACAAATCAACACATATTTTCCTCCATTTTGGGTCAATCTTCTATTGAGTTAGAATTTAAAAAATAAATTGACTTCAAAATAGAAATTGTAGCAATATAAGTCATTTTACTAAGAGTATCAACCACTCTATTTCAAAAAGTACATATCAATATCAAATTTGATTATAAATTCCAACCACCTTTTTTGTCTCTTATTTAGTTCATCCTGATCAAATAAGTGTACAAGACTACAATGATTGGCCTATATTTTGAAATGCTTTCAAGTTGAAAGTGTTTCCATTGCTTGAGTGTGTGAACCATAACTACACGTTTAAGATTATGTGTTATGTGATTTTTTTCACGTCTTGATTTTTTGAGACTCATAAGCAATCAATTTACCATCTTGAGTTAAAATAGATTTGATGCCAACTTTAAAAGAATCATCTTATATTTTGAATTTTCCATTTGAATCTAGAATGACAATTATATGTGTTGAAGTTAATATTTTTTTTAGCTTTAAGAAGGCTGATTCACATCAAAGAGTCCATTAAAATTTATTTCCTTTCTTCTACAAGGAAATAATAGTGATAAAAACTCTTGATAAGTCTTATACAAACCTCTAATAATAATTAACCAGTCCCATGAACTCTTATACAAACCTTTATGTGCATTTTTAGGAATTGGCCACTCATTAAAGGCTAAAATATTTACATGATCCATTGTAAGACATTTCTTTGAAATTGCATTTCCTAAGTAATGAAATTTTCTCTGGTAGAAAGAATATTTTAATTTTTTTTGAAATAACATGTGTTGTCTTAGCCTTTATAAAACCAAGCATACATGTTGTTCATGTTCTACCTCATTCATAAAATAGATCAAAATATCATCTAGGAATACTAATACAAATTTATCCAATAAATCATGAAATAAACTATTCATAATATTTATGAAAGAAACATTCACATTGGTTAAATAAAAATTCTTAACAATTAACTCATAATTACCATACCTTATTCTAAAGGTATCTTTGTGTATATATTCATCCTTGATACAAAGTTGATGTTACCCTAAATGAAGATTTATCTTAGAAAATACAACTGAGCCCTTAATTTGATCAAACAAATCATCAATTCAAGGAATTGGATACTTGATTTTAATGGAAAATTTATTTATTTAGCATGTGGTAGTCAATGCAAAGTCTTAGTGTGCCATCCTTAGTCTTAATGAAGCATACCAGGGCTCCCTAAGGTGATACACTTGGTATAATTAACCCCTTTTCCATCTAATATTGTAATTGTACTTTAAGTTATATTAGATCAACCACATTCACCTTTGATTGGGATTCCATGTATTATGTTTATGGAAAAATCAAATTCCCTCTTAGGAGGTAAGACAAATAGTGTATGTAAGCAAAACTAGATATTTTTATATCTTATCCAACTTAATAATATTCAAGCTCAAATAAGGTAATCAACTAACAAGTACACTTGGGGATAAATTTAAATTAGGTTCATTACCAATAATATATTTTCTAAACCTATGCTAAGGTATATATTATCACAATATGGTAAAGGAGAGGTTTTCAAGGCCTCTAGTCAAATATCATCTTGTGATAATCCTAGCTAGGTCTTTATGATTGTGAATATTATTAAACAAGTTAATATAATAAACAAATATGAAAGCTAATATAGTAAATTCATCTATAATATAATAGAGTTCTCACCAAAGATTTTGTTACAAATGGGGAAGATTATAAACAAACAAAGATAAATCTATCTATAACATAGAGAATATCTAAGCAAGGAAAGATACAAATTTATATATATATATATATATATATATATATATATATATATATATATACATATATATATATATATATATATATATATATATATATATAT
This sequence comes from Torreya grandis, assembly GCA_037957365.1. Taxonomy (NCBI): domain Eukaryota; kingdom Viridiplantae; phylum Streptophyta; class Pinopsida; order Cupressales; family Taxaceae; genus Torreya; species Torreya grandis. Next base: position 6,015,467 of record JARHVA010000129.1, read on the forward strand.
ATATAACTCCAAAATATATACTTACCAAAATATGAAGGTATTAAGAATATACTTAACTTTGTTGAAGTGAACTTGCCATGCCTCAATCTCTCAGATAATGGTGCTTTGTAAGAGGTTGTTGTGGGATTGTAAGGATCACAAGTATAAATAAGCTCTAGGATACAGGACCTCTCCTATGCATCCAAGATTTCCACAAGACAAGTGTTACTCCTTAAAGGGGAAAAAATTAAGCAATGAAACTTCTTATTGATTGTATAAGTATATTTTTGAGTAGTAATGATGCATAATTGATTGATCCTCTATTATAAATGAAATGAAAGGGGTATATATATAACCATAGATTTAACCTAAACCCTTAAAAAAATTAAGCCAATAGATTTAGCTCAGTCAACCTCTTTAGGCAAGAAATATAGCTATTAGGTCTCTAACTATGTCAGTTTGGGCTGACCTATTTTTCTAATGTGTGATAAATCCCAGAACGGGGTCGACCCAGTCAAGCTAGTAGGAGATATGGTAAAAATGGGTTATTTATTAGTTAGGGGTTATTTTGGGTAGTGAGTTGCTTAGAAAATTATATAAGTGGGGTTTTAAATCCTAAGTAAATAGATAGGATTATCTTGCATTGGTTTTAAGTGGTGGGATAGGGGTCAACAATTGTATGAAGCACAAAAGGTCTAAGAATCCCTTTCTCAGTGCACCCTTTAAGGTGTGCACTTAGAGAGATTGATATTCGATGAGTTCCTATAAGAGAGATAATGTAAATAATTAATAAAATTTAAAAATATTCCCAATCGAAGCTCATCACATGTCATGTAGTTGTAACATGGGATGGTACTTCAAGAAAAAATATATCAACCCACAATGTTGAGTTAGAAAATTACATTAAAAATCATAACTTGAAATGACATTAATGAAATAACTAAACTAATTTAAAAGTATAATAGACTTACCTTGCATTACCTTTATCACTGAATGGTTTTCTGACATTTTTTAAATTTTTATTGTGGAGGGTGCATTAATTACTTTGGACAAACCCTAGGGATACAAAATTAAAGAGCAAAAATAAACAAACATAGGGAAATGAAAATAACTAAACTTTGTAGAACTGAAGTAAATTACTTGGTCAATTTTTAAGCTAAGGTGATAAATGCTAAGTTATAACCAAAAGTACCAAGGAAAATTGAGAGTAAAATCGGGTAATTGAAAAATCCAAGTCTACTAAATGATTGAAAAACTCATAAAATGTACCTTAAGTAAGAAAAGTAAAAAACCAAATCAAACCAAGGACATGTGAGAGTAAAATGATAATTCTAACATCAATGTAAAAGAATTAAACCAAACTTAAACAAATATGGAAAAGGAACATAAAATAAAACAACATTGATGAGTGAGAAGTAATAATCCAAACTCATTCAATAATGGAAAAAGTAAAATATATAGAAACAAAATAAGATGATCCAAAAAAAGATTGATGAACATTTTTTATAATTTTGAAAATAAACTGAGAAAATCTAATAAGAATAAAGTAATGGTATAATTAATGCACATCCACTAAAAAATATAGTTTTATTCATAAGATAAACATAAACAAAATAGAACTATGAGTAGCATGTTTGTAATAATATGTGAAGAAGAGGGTTTAGAAAAGTTGGGAAAATAGATTTAGAAAAAAACTTGCCTATCAATGGAGGAGATGAAATGGGTGGTGGGGGAAGTGTAGGTGATACCAAAGAATAAAATATTTATCAAAATCAAGACACTCAAATTAAGTTGGTAAAACAAGAAGACTTTTTACATTAAGGACTGTAGATAACTTACCTTAGCCACACAAATTTGGGTTAACTAATGAAGTATAAATATCATTCTATGAAGGCTATATGCATGAAAATTAAAATGGACCTACCTTCCCATAACATGTTGCCCATCCTCAAAATCCCTTACAAAGCCATTGGTATACTATGAAGATTGGGTACTTGTGTGAGAAAGTAGATATCACTATATATAATTTTGAATCTTCTCTCCTAGTCTATTGTCCTTACACACCCCAAAATACCTCAACTCTATTTTGAGGCCAAATATGGAGTTTGAACTTCAAATAGAATAGAATGTGTGGTTTATAATAATGTCTTTTGGTGTAATTTTAACATTTTAGATTTATAATTGCATTTGTATTATTTCCTTTTATTTTAAATTATTTAGATTTTAACTTTTTAATGAATTTTTTGATTCCTTCTTCATATGGATTTGGAAAACCAATATGGGTGTTAGAAATTACTATCACTAGAAAAGTTAGACCTGATGGTTAAGGAAAATATCTTAGAGACCATGGTATCTATGAGTTTTGTACTTGCATGTTAAAATATAATTATATCTTGAATCTAACCTCGGTGTGCCCATAGTTGAATGAAAGTAGGAGAATCAAGGAGAATAAACATTAAATGATCGAGTTGCCTCAAATAACAAAAATGTGATAGTGTGAGTAGGAAAAAATGATAGAGAAGTATGAATCCATATCATAAGAAGTAATGGATGTGTATGTAAACATGTCAAAATAGTTTTTTTTTGAAGATGTTACCTTAAAAAAAAAAATCAATTTTGATAGTATGGGATCACAAGCCTTAATTAATGCCTTAAATTCTAAGAAACACTATAGTTTAAGATAGTTTTGAAAAATTAATAGCTTTTATGAGGAAATCTTGGTCCTATCCTAGGTCTTACACTACAAATCATAATATATAAACTTAAGTGGGTAAAAATGTTATTCTAAGGTAGGCATGGTCCTATACAAAGTATTAGACTACAACTCACAAAATAAAGAATGAAAATAGGGTAAAAAGAAATGATATTGTGAGGAAGGCATGGTCATATCCAAGCTCTTATAATAAAACTCAAAAAAAAAAAAAAGGAATGAAAATAAAATTTTAAAATGAAAAACTTATCATCTAAGAGAAAAATTTAATGCTTGATTTATAAATTAAAAGATATTCATGAGGAAGGTCGAGTACTATCTACGATCTTACAATGAAACTCATAAATTAAATGATTGGAATAAATATAAATCAAAGGACTAAAGATAGGGACTAAGTTTGGTATGTAGAATGTACTATTGAAAATTTGAGATTATTGTGGGAGACCTAAAAATAGTGTTAGTATTTACAATATATTTAATTATGAAAAGAAAGTAAATGTTTAAGAAAAATATTGCTGTAAAAATTGATGTTTGGTAGGTTCTTTACAAACACATCCTTCATTATTTTGTAATTGATAGGTACTAAGACAGAGGATATCTTTTACTAAGTAAGGACCTCACTATTTTTTAGTATATTTTTATTCTTTGTCATGTGTATAATCTAATTTGAGGACTAAATCACCAACATTGAAACTTTATACTTTGACCTTTTTATTAAGTTGTTTAGCAATGTGAGCCTTGTATTGGTAATTATGCTATAAAGTGGCCATACAATGCTCATCAAGAAAGTCTAAAGTATGAAGATTAGCTTCACATAATCCTTCATCAAAAAATTATCATGAAGAGATATGCATAAATATGGAAGTTCAACCTCTAATGGCAATAATGATTCAAACCCATATACAAATGAATTTTTTTTACCCCAGTAGTAATGTGTATGCTAGTGTGGTAAGGCCAAAGTGTGGTAAATAGATGGAGGTGCCAATTAGTATGATTTTTTTTAGTTCCCAGTTGTACACCTCATACACTCAACTTTGCAAACTTGAAGGAAAATGGCAAGTAATGATGGAAAATCCACTAGAATATCATTATATTTGGGGAAGGGTTTTACATCATGATAAGACTGAGTATAGAAAATGACTAAGAGACACATACAAAGGGTATGGTTATCTCCTTGCTACTTTTGGCTCTACCTGATCCAAGGTGAGAGAACCTATGGGGTAGCTTTCTCACATGGAGGGATTTTTCAATTCAATCTCCATAGGGATTCTTGGCATAAGGGAAAAATATGACCAGAGCATAACCAAGTTTGCACACTTTAGCTGTAAAGGTTTATCACAAAAAATGCACAAATGATCTATGTCATACATAAGATACTAAAGATAAATGAGGGAATAACTACAATCTTCATTCTATAAAATATTAAAAAATAGAGGCCAAATGGAAAACTAAAGCACTAGGATTTAAAGCACAAACTATAAACACGTTTCAAATATGCCATATATTATGTATTTTCAAGGTAAGTAACACTTATAGTATGTAATAGGTAATGTTAATTTTAGGTTAGGATAGGGTGGGATGAGTTAAATAATTATAAAATGGGGGGGGGGGGGGTGGCATGCTAGTGTATTCTAAATAGCAAGTTATCTAGCATTATTTCATGACAATGTTCCTTAGTAAAAATGCAAAAAAAAACTTCAAATGCAAGATAATGGTAAACACCAACTGATCCCTAAAATATTGGAACATGCACTAAACTAGAATCTCAAATAATTTCTCTTGTTAAATTCATGAACCTAGGGTTCCCTTAAAAGGTATTCAATAACACATTTCTAAAGATTGCTATAGAGAGGGATTTATAACCTAGGTACATGCTTAGAATGACAATCATTAATGAACATAGACCAAATATCCAATCAGTAAAACTTGTAAAACATATTATTGCATTTTATTAATAGGATATAATAAAGAACCACAAATACTTTTGAATGACTTGAAAAGAAATATCAAAAACATCAACACTTGAAAATGATACCATGGGGACAAGAATGGTGAGATTACTCTTTTGATAAGGGAGACATAGACTAGTTATCAAAAATTGTTAATGGTTGTATAGATGCAATTGCCTTAGCAAGGGAGATAAAATCTAAACACAATAATTTATCCCAAAAATATTTCTATAGAACCCAGACTTAGGGAAAATGGACACCTAAAATAGTGACCTACAACAACCAACAACTAATAACAACCCTAGAACAGAGCACAAAACCCCTATTTATATATTTTTAAATCTATAACTATGGGTCACAACTTGAAATTTTTTAGATCAAGCCTTCAAGTCCAATAAGATGCTTCTACATAGAATATCCCCTTTGCCATGCTTGAGATATTCACCCAATTTCAAGAAAAAGAATCATTTTTACAACTATATTTACAAGGAATGAAGAAGATTTGCAAAAAACCTTTGATATTTCAACTAAAGATGTTGGTGAAATCAAGATTTGGATAATGACCTTCATAGTGGAATCTTAAACAAATATTTGTCATCATATACAACCACCCAGAGATGCTCTTGACCACTCACTTACACAACTAGAGGGAGAAAATCATTTGTAAACCCAAATAGATTTTGTCCTCATGTGAAACTTATTTGGAAATTATCTTCTATTGATCTATTTCAAATCATGGAAACTTCTAGATAGGAAATCTCTTCTTTGTGCACAACAAAGAAAGCCCATTTACTATAATGATGGATTAGGAGTTGATCTGATTATGATGAAACAAAAAAGATCTATGACCATTAAGAAGATATGCCTCTATAATGGTAGTTAGATTTTATTCTATACTTTTAATCATTTCCACATCCTTGAAAGAAACATAAATTTTTTCTTTTAAACTAAATCTTACCACATATTGACATTTGGCATGCCACATTAGATCTAACTAGGCATTTGTGGGGGCCTAAGAGTAATTAAGTCGATTGATTGGCTCCAATTTGGACACTTGTCACTTACTCATGTAATTTGACCCTTTTGAAAATTACACCTTGGCTCACATCATTGGATCATCCTTGCCATAACATACGTGAGTCATAGATCATGCGTGAGATGCTCAATTTATAACTTTGTTGCACATAGCTATACCACTTGGCATTTCTATATTTTCCTATAGGATCCCTGAATTTTCAACCTTGGATACACATCATTAAATTTTGTTGGGGTGAGTAAACACACTCCATTGGATTATGAATCTAAGGAGTGGAGCTTGATTGGATACCATCTTTTACTTGGCCCTAAGGATATGCCACTTGGTAGCCCTATGGGCTTCTTGTATACCTTGTAGATAGTTGTTATTGCTTTGAGTACCCTCACAACACATAAAAGTTCCTCACTTGATCTCAAGTCCTATTGAACTATCAACTACTAGTTCACATTGTCAAATCTTTAGAACATGCTCAAACTTTAAATCATGCCCTACAAGCTCAACACTTGTCATGTTTGTGATTATACTGAGTTCTTTTGACTATTCAGCTTTGATTGTGTATTGTTAGATTATCTTTCTCCACATAAATGTGTGCCATTAGATCTTTCTCCATTTTAAAATAAATAAATACTTCCTGGGGTCTAAAATTGATGCTCGTACAACTATTTTTGAACATTTAAATCATAACGGCTAGTCCCTACAACTTAAAGTTGACATCTGTACGCCCATAAAAACATCCACGAGACCATTATACCTAAAATTCATAAATATTTCTTTGGGGACTTTATTCCATGGTAACAACAGGATCTTTGTCTTTGTCATTCTTGTTTGTTTTGACACTTCTTTGGGATTTTCTTCATCACAATTGTCCCATAACAATTATTTTAGGCATTCTATCAAGATAATTATTTTAGACAAAATATCTGAGATAATTTCCCTTAAGGATTTGACTTCACACTTTTACTACAAGAATTGAGTCTTTGAACTTTTGTTTTCATTAGGATAATTGTTTCAAACATTTTATCCAAAATAATTTCCTTGCATAAATTGACTTGGTACTTTTCCCAAAAATCTAAACTTTAAACTTCTGAAGAAATGTACTTCTCTCAAATTTTTTGAAGGTGCCCCTTAGGAATTTTATAAGGGAAAAATGCCCAAAGTAAATGGTCCTTTGGAAATTTTGCAAAGGCAAAATGACCCATCTGTAAGTGTTTGTTAAGAATTTTTCAAGGGCAAAATGCCTTAAGGAAATGACCCCTTAAAAATGTTGTAAAGGAAAAATGACCCTTCAAGCTTTTTTGTGTAGATAAAATACCTGAAGGAATAATCATTTGGACTTTTTGTAAACACTTTTTTTTTAAATAAATAAGTCATTACAATTATTTTTGGCCTTTTGTGTAGGAAAAATGCCCAAAGGGTAAGTTCCCTTTGAACTTTTTATCATGGACAAAAAGTTTGAAATAAATAAGACTTTAAATTTTTCCAACACAAAGGATTTATTTCAAGCCTTTTATGTGGATAAAATTCCCAAAGGTTAAGTGAATTTTGGACCCTTTGTCATGGATAACAAGTCCAAATAAAATAAGACATTGAATTCCTTCATAAATTTTGCAACGGACAAAATGTTTGACATAAATAAGTCTTCAAACTTTTTGTCCAAGATAAAAAGCTCGAAGACCTATTTTTGTCAAAAATTATGTTCATGCCAAAATAATAAAAAAGGATAAGGTAAATATATATTCACCAAGAAAATACCAGATGAGGTCTTAGCCAATTTTTACATGAACTTGACCTTCCAAAGGAATACTCAGAAATAGAAGTTAGGCTAAGGACATAGTCATATATACTTGATAAGGGCTCAATTACTTTAGTAAAATTTTAGGAACTAACACTAGCTCTCTCTCAGGGATGCATACCCCCTTTGGGTGAGCCAAGAACCATGAAATACAAGACTAGCTGTCAATCCATTGGGCTACGAAGTCAAGACTTAGCAATTTTCAGTAAACATCCATGAAGGCTCAATAAAACATGACAGACTTACAAAAATAGATCAAGAGGATCTAAAATGAAAACATAACAAAAAAAAATGAATGGAAACTATATAAACAAGGCTTGAATTGGAGGGGCAACAAAATAAAAATATATATAAAGCAATAAAATAGTATATAATATGGTACATAGGCTATGGACTTAATCGAGGAAGTGTTTTAAATGTCGGACATTGATTAGAAGCTCCAGTATTTCACCATCCATATCTCTCAAGAAGAAAGTATGCTCCCTAATCTAGTAGTTAATAGAGTAAGGCCCCATACACAAGGCATCAAACTTGCCATTCTTTCCTTTCTCCTCATGCCTATTGTTCCAAATTAGGACCATATCACCTACTTGGAAGGTTCTTGGAGTGACCTTCCTATCAAATATTTTCTTCAAATTTTCTTTGAACTTGAGGTGTCTTTCATGATCTACTCTTTTAATTTCATCAAGCTCAATAATTTGGTTCACCTTACTTTCATAGTGGTGGATTTGCTCAAGATCCCCTAGTTTTTGCATGAATTGATAAGTGGGAAACTATAAATTTATAGACATAACTACTTGAGCTCTATAAACAAGATCAAAAGGGCTTCTACTTTTAGATTTCTTAGGTGTAATCCTATCAACCCATAAGGCAAACTTCAACTATTCACCCCACTTATTCTTTTTTTCTTCCAAAGTTTGCCTAATGATCTTGAGCAAGTTTTTGTTAATTAATTTTGCTTGCCCATTACCTTGAGGGTTGTAGTTGGAAGCATAGATCAATTCAATCCCATAGTATTTTCACAATGCCATCAAAGGTTTAGATTTGAATCTCATGGCATTATCAACAATTATCTTGATATGTACACCAAATTTGCAAATAATTTGATTTAAGAAAAAATCCATAACTACCTAGTGTGTTACTTTCCTTATAGGGATTGATCCAACCCATTTGGTTAAGTAGTCAGTTACAACTAGGATCCATCTATGTCTAGAACTTGATGAATTAATAATTTCTCTAATGAAATCCATTCCCCATTGTTTGAATGGGTCTTCAACCATCATAGGTTATAAGGGAAAAGAACCTTAAGCATTCATCCTCCCTGCAAAGCATTGACATTTATCACATCTTTGACTATTTGAGCAACATTTTTGAATAGTGATTCAGGCCACTAATAACCAACTTTTAGAATTTTATGCACTATAAATTTAGGTGCAAAATGGACACCACAAACTCCACTATGGAAGTCTTCAATCAAGATAATAGTTTATTCTTCTAGCATGCATCTTAAGAGAATTCAATATGGATTCTTCCCTGCTAGTCCATCCTTAGTCAAGAGATATTTTTGGGAGATAAGTTTTAGAGTTTCCTTTGATTCTTATCCAAGTCAAGGGGATAATTCAGATTTTTCAAGTAGTAAACAATGTCCCTATACCATGGAGACATGTTAAATTGACTCCAAGAATCATCAACACTAAAAATATCAATGTTTACCTCAATAGCTTGTAAATTGGTCTCATTCATAAGCTTAGATATACCCATCCCCCTTACCAACTTAGTGGTCTAGATATCCATGTCATACTTTTATAGCTTGTTGACCCACCTGCACCTCTTGTTGAGTACTTTGATCTGAGTTAAAAGGTCCTTCACCATGGTGTGTGGGATGTAGGCAATGATATTTAAGCTTAGAATATATGGCCTATACATTCTAACAACCTTTAAAAGAGAAAAATCCTCTTTCTCCATGATGGTGTAGTTTAGCTCAGGACCTTACATAACTTTTCTAAAGAAAGCTATGGGTTGGTCATGACCTTCCTCATTATTTTGCAACAAGATAGAAACAAAAATATTGTATGATGTAAAAAAGAATATCTAGAATGGCTTTATGTAATCAGGACTGGCCAAAATAGGGCAGAACTTTAAATATCCCTTAATGTCACTAAACGCTTACATGACCTTCTCCTCCCATTTGATAGTCTGGTCCTTCTTTAACATAGAATTAATAGGTAGAGTGATCTTTGTAAAATTAGACACAAACCTTATTAAAAAGTTAATATGTCCAAAGAAAGATTGAATTCCTTTCTTGGATTGTAGGATAGGCACTTTATCAATGGCTTCAACCCTTTCAGGGTCAATTATGAAACCATCCTTAGACACTATATGTCTTATCAACTTGGCCTTTTGTACTCCAAAGTGGCAATTCTTAGGATTACACAAAATTCCAAACTCCTTGCATCTGATCAACACCTTTTCAAGATGCTTCAAATGTTCTTCTCTTGTTTTGGAGTACATAATAATGTCATCCTAATACACAACAATGAATTGGTTGATTATTCCTATAAAATTAACATCCATAGCTCACTATAAAATTTTACTAACATTCATCAACCCAAAATGCATCCTCATATATACATATGTGCTCCAAGGCATAGTGATCATGGTCTTGGACCTCTCAAATTACTTTACCATAACCTGGTTGTAACATGAGAAGCCATCCAAAGTAGACAACATTTTTGATCTAGTGACACTTTGTAGTAGGCTATCCATATTGTGTATGGGATACTTATCTTTTAAAGAAGCTTTATTCAAATTCCTAAAATCCACACACAAGTCGATGTCACTATTTTTATTTCTTATAGGGACTAAATTTTCAATCCATGATGAATACATGATGGGCCAAATAATACCACTATCCCTTATCTTCTTTAATTCATGATGCATCTTGGTGGCTAAGATGGGGTTAATTGATCTCTATTTCTACCTTAAAGGTTTGCTATTAGGCTAAAATGGGATGATGTGCTAGAATAATTCTTCCCTATATGCTTTCAGCTTAGAATAAGACCATGCTAAGCAATCTTGGTACTTCCTTAATAGTTTCATGTAAGATTTATTCTTAGTTGTACTTAAGTGAGTACCCTATCAAACCTTTCTTAGATTATCATGAGAACCCAAGTTACACTTAGTCACATCCTTTGAAATGAATGAGCCTCTAGAATTGATTCTATCCACTCCATAAAAAGATGCCTCCAAACTCACCAATACCTTTGGGATCATGTTTGTCTTCAATTAAATGATATCTTTCTAAAACAAGGTTTTTTTCTCATCACTGACCTGAACCATAGATCCTAAGTCTATGAGCTAATCATGGAACTCATCTTCACAATTTATAAACCTCTTAATCTATTCATCATCATCAAATACGTATCAATGATGAGCATTATCTAAGATTGAAGCCTTGAAAAACACCTCCACTTAATACTAATAATGAGAGATTGTATTTGCAACATCAAACTAAGTGCCTAACCCTACAAGTCTATCAACTTCTTGGTTGAATTTTCTAACATGATAACAAAGATTAAATGCATCAACAAATTCAATCAAATCCTAAACAACATTTTGATACTATTTCAACCTTTTATTTTTTGTGGAAAAATCACTATGGACTTGCTTTACCACTAGCTCAAAATCACCCTTGACAATCAAAAATTTAATTTCATAATCATGGAAAATCCTTAAACCAAGCAAGAGTGCCTCATACTCAACAATATTATTAGTGCACTAGAAAAAGTTAAAAAAAGAACATAAAATATTTACCATTGGGGGAATAGAAGACAACCCCAACTCCATTTCCAAGATTAGAGCAAGCCCTATCAAAGCACATATTCTAAACTACATTTTATTTTTCAATTTCAATATCAAGAATAGGCTATTCACTAGTATCAACATTCCCAACAAAGTTGTCTAATTCAACATCCATGTATAATGCTTCATTGAGAGCATGATTTAGATCTTCAATCACATGTAGCATCATTGGCTCTCTATAAAGTCTGACCATATTACCCTCTAAAAGAATGGTGGCATAGGAAAGATCCATATGTACACTTCCACCCATACTAATATCCCATTTACGTGATATTAGGATGCCCTATTTAGGTGGGAAGTATACAACTACCACATCCATATTCAAGTACTTTCCTAGATGCACTACCAAATTTACCACTAATCTTTTTATTTTTCAAAAAAATTGAACCTTTCATGATTCCATGGCATAAAACTTACCAAATGTTAATGTGTTCATCACTACAAGCTCATTGAGGACACCCAAGGGCATCACATTACAAGAAGCTCCAAAATCAAACATGCAGTTGTGAACAATTAGACCACTGATCAATAGGGTCGTATAAAATGGATCCATATTCAACTAACTTTCTATAAGTGCAGTCCCCAAATAGACCTCCAAAGTGGGTTCAAAAACCTTTTCTAATTCATCATCTTCTTTTGGGGGTGCTTGGGGAAACTCAACTTCATTTACAGCTGACCTTTTACAAAATTCTAAATATTCAAAGGCCCCCTTCCTATGTCCAAGTATTCTCAATAACTCAACAAGTGGAATGATGATCTTTATTTGACTTAGCACTTGAGCCATATCACACACACTATACTGAGGAAGAGGTGTGCTTGGTGGAAGGGTAAAAACACATTCATCTAGAATATAGTCATTCAAGGTCTAAAGTGGTGGAGGCTAGGGTGGATTTGAAACTTTAATAACAACCTTCAAAGGTGGATTTTGCTTAAGCTCATTTTCACCCTTAGAGATACTAGATAATATGGGTGTTACATTGATCTTAGAAGGAACACCTCTAGGCATAGTAACTTGGGTCATAGGTACTATCTTGGAAGACTCTAGGACTACTATAGCTTTTTTTGCTTCCTTACTTGTATTCCCTACCTTTGGATTTGTAGGGATAGTGTCTTGAGGAGTAGCCCTTGGTTGCCTACTTCTCAAATTATATTCCTTCTTATGGGAAGCTATTACATTAATTAACAGCTACCTATCCTCAACTAATGGAATTCCTCTAGGATATTTATTAATCATCATAGAGCATACAAGATCAAAATCATGGATGGGTAATTTATATGCTTGTGCCACATTAACATCACAAGCAAAGTCAAAAGTTGGGACACTCTCTCTTTAGACAATGCTCCAAAATTGGTCAACTATAATATCATTCAACAATTATATGGAGGTAATTGATTCACTCTAAGGACTTTGGTAATTGAACATAAAAATCTCATAATCAGATGATGCATATTTAAGTTCATCTGGATCTTCATCAACTTATTCAGTAGTATCACATAGAGGGTGTGGAAAGAAGCACTTGTCACACTAATCAATATCTAAATTAGAATTCACAACATTTACATTGGTATTTAAAGGATTAGACACTTCCTTTCCAACCCCTTTGTTCTAGTTTAATTCTATTTTATCTTCACATGTAGGCCTCTTCCCTTTATCATTATCTCTATTGTGGAAAGTAGGCCCCCTTTGTGCTTGATTCAGATTTGGATCTCTCTCATAGCTAGTAGACACTTGAGGGACCCTATTTAAATCTCTAGCCAACTTGTATGACATTTTTTTGATAGTAGAGGCAAAAGTTTTGATAGTTTCCTCTAAGTTGGCTATCTTTGTGGGTTGTGTCTTTTCTAGATTGACCAGCTTCACATCAACTCATTTATTCACAGGATTTCCCATAGCCTTGATGTTATTCTCAATTTGGATGGCCATATTGAATTCCAACCAGAGGTTAGTGGGAACCTTTCCCCTCAAGAAGTACATGGCCTTATTATCAAAGGCATCACAAAACTTTATCAAGCACATTGTATTATTGGGTCTAATGTTTTTAGGCAGTCACATCATAGTCCTGTTGAACCTTGTGTTAAATTCCTACACACATTCATTAGGATTCTTCTTGATATTTTTAAATTTAGCCAAGAGAAACTTTTTATCAATATTAGCACCATACTAAATTCTAAAAACATTATGCATCTCTTATCACAAATTAATGAATCCAATAGGAAGGGAATTGAACCATTCATGAGAATCTTCCTCTAGTGTGCACATAAACAACTTGATGAAAACATCCTCATACTCAACCTCATAATCTTTAATGATATTTTGAAAGGCCCTCAGATGCTAATCACCACTCACTGCATTGTTACCTTAGAATTTTGGGAGGCATTTCCTAACTTTATTTGGGATCTCATTATGATAGCCTTCCATATCATCAAAATTGATAGGCCTAAATCTGAGAATGCAAAATATAGGGCATTCATCCTCATCTTGGTACCTATGCCTCATGATTGGTTCAATAAGAGGTTCAAGAACAAATGGAAAAGGGATATGAGGGTGTGAATGAGGTGGACTTGGTGGATTAGACATGGGACGGGATTCAACTAGTTGAGAAAGAGCTAGGAAATAAATATGACTATGTATTTTAGAATCAATGGAAGAACTGTGATAGTCTTCAATGATGGGGGGTCAATAAAGGTCTCAAGACTATCAAAAATTAGACAACCTTTGGTAGCTGAGCTCTACCTTCAATAGGCTTCCAGACTTATCCCCTTCTTCTTTGAGGAATACTTAAGGGTGGAATAAGTCTCTAAGATGGGTCACCTTTGAAAGATGATCTTAGTCCTTCTGGATTTGAAAATAAGAAGATACTTAAAATTGGAAGTTAGCAAGATATTTAGAATAAACACCAATCTTTCTTGGAACCAGAAAATAAAGTCAGAGTCTCCACTAGAATCAAACTTCTAGAATATAATAGTTGACAAAATATTGTGATACATGCTAAAATTAGACTTGTTGAAGCTTAATGAGATAGAGAACAAAGAAACTAAAATTTTAAAAATAATGTTCAAAATGGACAAAACACCTTTCAACATGAAATGTTAATAGTTCTTTGCAATAGACTCAATAAAAGTTAAATTGTCAAGCCTTAACACTTCCTGGCACGTCCCTAGTGGAGTGTTACAACATTGACAACCAAGATATTTAGATCAGTGTAGTAACAAAAAAGAACTTAAATCCTTGCACACTTGAAGGAGAATGGAAAGTAATGATGGAAAACCCACTAGAATCAAATTTCTTGAATATAATAGTTGACAAACTATTGTGATACATGTTAAAATTAGACTTGTTGAAGCTTAATGAGATAGAGAAAAAAGACACTAAAATTTTCAAAATAATGTTCAAAAGGGATAAAATACCTTTTAACATGTAATGTTAACATTTCTTTACATTAGACTCAACAAAAGTCAAATTGTCAAGCCTTAAAACTTCCTAGCACGTCCCTAGTGAAGTGTTGTAATGTTGACAACCAAAATAGTCAGATCAATGTAGTAACAATAGAGAACTTCAAAAGATGAAATACTCATGGCTCTCTATAATAATTCTTGGCAACACAAGTGATTAGGAGTTCAATTTAGACCTTGGCAATAGTTCCAGAAGAGTGTTGGTTCCCAGTTGTACACCTTATACACTTAGCCTTGCACACTTGAAGGAAAATGGCAAGTAATGATGAAAAACCCACTAGAATGTCATTGTAGTCAGGGAAAGGTTTTGCATCATGATTATACTGAGTATATAAAAAGATTAAGAGTTACCTATAGAGGGTATAGTTATTTCCCTACTACTTTTGGCTCTACCTAAACCAAGGTGAGATAACCTATGGGGTAGCTTGCTCACACAGATGTATTTTGAAATTTAATCTCCATGGGGATTCTTGGTAGAAGTGAAAAATATAACAAGAGCATAACCAATTTTTCACACTTTACCCATGAAGGGTTATCACATGAAATGCACAAATTCTCTATGTCATACACAAGCTACTAAAGATAAATGAGTGGATGGTTACAATATTTATTCTATAAAATATTCAACAATAGGGGCCAAATGGAAAAATGTAACACTAGGATTTAAAACACAAATTGCAAACACATTTAAAATATGCAATATATTATGCATTTTCAAGGAAAGTAACACTTATAGTATGTAATAGGGCATATTACTTGCATGGTAGGATAGGATGGGATGCGTTAGATAATTATACAATGGGGGTGGCATGCTGGTGGCTTCCAAACAATAGGGTATCTAGCAGTATTTCATGATAATGTTCCTTAGTAAAGATGCAAACTTCAAATTCAAAATAATGGTAAACACCGAATAATCCATGAAATCCTAAAACATACACTGAAACTAGAATCTCGAATACTTTCTCTTATTAATTTCATGAACCTAGGGTGCCCTTAAAAGGTATTCAATAACATATTTCTAAAGATTACTGTAGAGAGGGATTTATAACCTAGGTACATGATCAAAATGACAACTAGTAATGAACATAGACCCAAATATCCAATCAATATTATTACATTTCATTAATAGGATACAATAAAGAACCACAAATATTTTCCAATGACTTGAAAATAAATATCACAAACATCAACACTTCAAAATGTTTCCATGGGGATAAGCATGGTGAGATTGCTATTTTGACAAGGGAGACATAGACATGTTCTTAAATCTTACTAATGGATGTACAAATGCAACTACCTTAGCAAGGGAGATAAAATCTACACAAAATAGTTGATCCTAATTTTTTTTTGCAGAACCCAAACTTAAGGAAAATGGACACCTAAAATAACAACCTACAACAACCAATAACCAACAACAACCCTATAACGTAGGACAAAACCCCTATTTATATATTTTTTAGTTTGGAACTATGGGTCATAACTTGAAAAATTATAGATCAAGACTTCAAGTCTACCAAGATGCTTCCAATTGGAATATCCCCTTTGCCATACCTAAGATCCTCATCCACTTACAAGAAAATAATCATTATTGTAACTACCTTTGCAAGGAATTATAAATATTTTTAAAAAACCTTTGATATTTTGACTGAAGACGCTAGTGAAATAATGATCTAGAAAGTGACCTTCATAGTGAAGGCCCAAAAAACCATTTATCATCATATGCAACTACATGAAGATCCTCTTAACTTCTCACTTGCATAGCTAGAGGAAGATTTTTTTTCATAAATCCAAGTATATTTTGTCTTCATGTGCAAGTTATTTGGAAATTCTCTCCTATTGATCTATTTCAAATAATGAAAACTTTTGGATAAGAAATTTCTTCTTTATACATGCCAAGTAAAGATCATTTCCTATAATGATGGCTTGAGATTTGATCTAGTTATGATATGAAACATAAAATATCTACGACTATTAAGAAGATATGCTCTAAAATGGCAGTTAGACATTCTTCTATACTTCAGATCATTAACACATCCATTAAAGAATCATCAATTTTATATTTTAAACCAAATCTTACCACACACTAATATTTGGCACACCACATCAGAGCCAACTAGGCATTTATGGGCCCTAAGAGTGACTAAGTCAATTGATTGGCTCCAATATGGACACTTGTCACTTCCTCATGCAATCTGACCCTTTTGAAAATTCCACCTTGGCTCACATTATTGGATCATCCTTATCTGAATAAATGTGAGCCATATATCATGTGTGAGATGATCAACTTCTAACTTTGTGGCATGCATCTATGCCACTTGGCATTTTTTCATTTTCTCATGGGATCCCTAACTTTTCAACCTTGGATACACACCATCAAATCATGATCTGAGAGGTAAAGTGTGATTGGATACCATCTTTTACTTAGCTCTAAGGATATGCTACTTATCAGCTCTATGGGCTTCCTATATACCTTATAGATAATCGCTACTACTTTGAGAGCCCTCATGCCATGTGGAAGTGCCTCACTTGATATCCGGTCCTGTTGAACTATCAAATCTAGCTTGCACTATCAGATCTTTAAAACATGATCAAACTTTAAATCATGCCTTTTAAGCTCAAAACTTGTCATGCTTGTGCTTGTCTTGAGTTCCTTTGACTATTCAACTTTGACCATACATCAGCAAATTAGCTTGCTCTATGCAAATGCATGTCATTAGATCTACCTCTATTTGAAAATAAATGGCTACTTCATGGAGTCTAAAATTGATGCTTGCATGACCATATTCAAAAATTTGAATCACAATGGCTAGTCCTTGTAGCTTAAATTTGATGTTTACATGCCCGTCAAAAAACATCAATGAGTCCATCATATCTACAATTTGGAAATACTTCTTCATTAACTTTATTCCATGTTAATTTGATTAGTGGGCTCTTTATCTTTGGCATTCATATTTGCTTTGGTACTTCTACTTTGGGCTTTCCTTTAACACAATTTTCTTGCAATAATTCTTTTAGGCATTCTATTGAGACAACTATTTTGGACAAAATGTCTGAGTCAATTTCCTCAAAGGATTTGGCTTCACACTTTTCCCACAAGAATTGAGTCTTCGACTTTTGTTTTCATCAAGATAATTGTTTTGGACATTTTGTCCAAAATAATTTCCCTACAAAAATTGACTTGGTACTCTTCTTAAAGAATCTGAACTTTAAATTTCTCCTGAAGAAATGCAATTCTCTCAGACTTTTTGAAGGTGCCCCTTAGGAATTTTTCAAGGGAAAAAGGCTTGAAGGAAATGATCCTTTAGAAAAATTTTAAATTTAAAATGACCCTTTTGTAAGTGTCCATTAGGAATTTTGTAAGGGAAAAATGCCTGAAGGAAATGACCCCTCAGAAATGTTGCAAAGGCAAAATGACCCTTCAAACTTTTTTGTGTAGATAAAATGCCAGAATAGATAATCCTTTGGACCTTTTGTAAACACTTTGGCCAAAATAAATAATTAATTACAATTATTTTAGGCCTTTCGTGTGGGCAAAATCCCTGAAGGGTAAGTGCCCTTTAGAATTTTTACCACAAATAAAAAGTTTGAAACAAATAGGTCTTTGCATTTTTATGAAACAAAGGATTTATTTTGGGCCTTTTGTGTAGGAAAAATGCTCGAAGGGTAAGTGCCCTTTGGACCCTTTTCTATGGAAAAAAAGTTTGAATAAAATGAGACATTTAATTCCTTCATAAATTTTGTAGTAGACAAAATGTTTGATGGAAATAAGTCTTCAACCTTTTTGTCTAAGATAAAAATCCCAAAGACCTATTTCTATTAGACATTGTGTTCATGCCAAAATCCCAAAAAATTCTAAGGAAAAGATACATTCACCAAGAAAATACTAGATAAGGACTTAGCCAATTTTTACATGAACTTGACCTTCCAAAGGAACATGAAAATGGAAGTTAGGCTAAGGACATAATCATTTACACTTGATAAGGGCCCAATTGTTTTAGTATAATTTTGGGCACTAACAAGTTTATCTAAAATTTTTTTGTAAGATTTTATTTAAATTTTTGTTGGTGGCCTTTGTTTGGCCATTACATTGAGGATGGTAAGGTGTTGATAATTTATGATAAATTTTAAATTTAGAACATACTTGTTTCATATCATTATTTTTGAAATTTCCACCTTTATCAAAGATGATGGTATGGGGAACTCCAAAGCAATAGATAATTTGATTGAGAATAAATTTTTAAATTGTAATTCTAATGATGTTAACAAGAGGCATGGATTCTGCCCTTTGGTAAAATATTTGGTAACATGATAATAAATACATGTCTATCTTATGATTGAGGTAATTTTCCAATGAAATCTAATCCCCACATAGAGAATAGACAAGGCAACTTCACTATTTGGAGTTCAGCCAGAGGGGAGTGAATTAGATCATCATGGAGTTGACAAGGATTACATTTTTTAGCAAATTATTAACAAATTTTCATAGATAAGGACAAAATTAACCCATACGTAAACATTTATGGGTTTTATCATGATTGTTATAGTGACCACTGCAAATGCCCCCATGTAATTTATTGAAGAGATTGAGGAACTTACTTTTACATTACACAATGTCGTAATGTTCCTTTTACATTATGATAGTAAAGGGTGTTTTATTGAAATACGTACTTGAAAGCTTGTTTACATATCTAAATCTTTTCATGAGAATCCATGTCTAGAGGGTAGGTTTGATGTTCATTAAACTAAGTTATGTTTTTATACCATGGGATTTGTTGAATAGTAATAACCTTAATGTTACATATTAGTGAATTATTTTGGTTTTGTAAATAAGAAGATGTTTTTATTATTTGGATAAAAATTTGAGAATCATGGAGTATTTGGTAAAGGTGAAATAAAGATGTCGATGAAGTGAGAGAGTCAGCTATAACATTTTAATCTCTTGGAATCGGTTCAATGGTAAATGAGGCAAATTATTTTGTAAATGTAGTATAAATTTGATGATATGTGATTAAGTTTTCACTTTTTCATTGATAATTACCACTATCTTAACACCATATGAGTTTTGAATCACCCAAAACATGTTAATATTAGATGTCTAAATAAATTTCAGCTTACATGATTAGAATTAGAGCTTCATATTCAACCATTTTTTTTATAACATCAAAAGTTAATCAAAAAGCTAAAGGTATAATTTTACCATGTGGGTTGGTTAGAATACATCCTGCCCCAGTGCCTTCGAGTAATTTTTCACCATTAAATTGAAGTGTCCAAGTATCTTCATGTAAGTCAATTGTAACTTTTGATAATTCTTTGATAACTACTTTGGATTTATTGGGAGGAATGTAATCCTTCTCTTCTAGATTATTTGATTCTAGATCCGTAGTGAAATCATGAAAATAATCTTTGGGATAAATTGCTTGGTTAAGACCCTTTATATAAAGAATATCTTCACCAGGTAGAGTATCTTAAAGGTGATTTTTTTTTGTCAAGGAAGCCTCCATGAGTTGTTATGTGATGAATTGTCCTTTAATATACTTTTATGTAACAATTCAAAGGTCAAATTCCATCAATAGGACCATCCATTTGCCAATTATATCTCCAAGTAAGAAAGATTTGGAGAAGAAATAATGAAGTAGATCAAAATGGATAATGACATAAGTATTTTGATAGAGTATATAATAAAAAATATTTTTAGATGTGACATATATGGAAAGGTAATCACATTTGACCTTGGTATAATGTTTTTCATAATCAACTAAACCTTGACTAACATAGTAAATAACATATTCTCTACTAGTGCCATCTTGTTGGGAAAGCACATCCTCAACTGATACGAGGATATAATATGTATATATGATTAAAGGATAATCATTTGAAGGTGCTTAAAGCATAAGATGATGGAGCATAGATTCATTCATGTTATCAAATGATTTTTGGCATGAATTTGTCTATTTTAGAGCATTACCTTTTTAAATAAGTAAATTAGAAGAGTATATACAATAATCCATTTATGGGACAAACTAATGAATTTACCCAAGTTTCCCAAGGTATGTTCATATATAAGGAATAAAATGAGGAATAGGCATGCTGATGATAGCCTTAATTTTATCTAGGTCAACATCAATGCCTTGAAGAGAAACTAAAAAGACTAAAAGTTTATTAGATGTAACTTTGAATACACATTTATATGGATTAAGTTTTACTTCATATTGAATGAGGTGATAAAAAGTAATAGCCGTATCACTGAGGTGAGTTTTATGACTTTTAGATTTAGAAATGAGGTCATCCACATAAGTTTCAACTATATTGTGAATAAGATAATGGAAAATATGGGTCATTACATGTTGATATATGGCCACATCATTTTTTATACCAAAGGGCATTTTAACGTAGCAATAGGTGTCACACTTTATAGTAAATGTTCTTTTATGTTCATCTTCAAGGGATATATGAATTTGGTTATAACCTAAAAAACCATCCATAAGTGATAAAAAATTGTGCCCAATAAAGGAATTGATGATAACATCTTTTGAAGGTAAGGTAAATTTATCTTTTGGACATGCTATGTTAAGATTACAAAAATCAATGCATATATGAATAACCATGGTGAATTTTTTACAAATGGGAATGATGTTTTTTACTCATTGTGATTATTCAATGGGTTTGATGAATTTAACATCCAAAATTTTAATTATTTATTTATGATATAAGGTATAAATTTTAGCTGGAAATTGGTTTAGCATTTGGATAAGTAATTATATTATGCATAATGATGCTAGGATCAATACCTGACATATCTTCATATGACCAAGTGAACAATTCATGATATTTGTCAAAGAAAAAATTAAATTTATCATACTCTTCTAGGGTGAGTTATTTAAAAATAGTAATAGGTCAATGACACGTTGGTGTATTATTTTCTAGTTTTGTGGTTTTTTCAATAAGCATAACATTTCCATCTTGGAAACATTATGAAATAGGAATGAGGGAAGAAATAGGGTGTGTTTTAGTATTTACACTAGAAATTAAATTATTAAAACAAGGAACATTTTGTTTCAAGTTACCAATTTTATGGTGTTGGCATGAAATCTGAGGTTCTCTAGCATGGAGTATCTCAAGTATAGTTTCATCACTAGGAATCATAGGTAATGGTCCATAATATTTGACATCTACTTGCAAATCAATCAATTACTTTGGATGTTATATTCTACCCTAAGACACTATTTACTATGTTTCAAGTGATGCCAAATAATTTTCACTTTAATTTAATATTAGGTAGACCACAGATACATTAAATGTAATATTAACCATTTACTTTACATTAGTTCTAAAAAATCCATAATGGGCATTTGTGCATGTCATATAAATTATCTACATTTCAATTATTAAAAATTAACAAAACCTAAGGATGGATTTAGTCCAAGATATGGTGATTTTTAGTATCCCATAATACCTCCATCATAAGTCATAACACTATAAATGATACATACACACATATAAAATTTGAGATCTAAGAAATGTGTAAACACCCTAATTTGATTAAGAAACCATAAGTACTATGTGTTTTATCGATCTTTCACACAAAGGGTATTAGTGATGGTTATAATCCTTATTTTCATGGTCACCTTGAGTATTTTTATCTTTATTATGATTTTTATTCCTTTTTTCAACACCTAGTAGTCACAGGTCACCTTTTCCCAATCCTAGGAGCCCCTAGCCTGTCATCCCTATTTTTGCTCTATTTTGAGCCTTTGGACATTAGATAACATTTTCAAGATAGTATTGCCACATGGAACTACTATCCACTTTTGAATTTAGTGTTTGATGAGCCCTTTCACCCTTGTTTGAGTCCTGACCCCTCTACGAACCTTCTCTTATGTTTTTTATATCTTTTTCATTACTTTTTATCCAATGAATAAGGTATTATATTCCAAAAAAATATTCTCATATATAAAAATCCTCACAAATCATTTTACATATAACACTTATTATTTTGGCATTTATTACATAAAATCAATCAATAGTATAGCTCAAATACTTTGCATACTACTCATTATTCACACCTAGACATTTGCATTCTTGATAAAATAAGGGCCTATGAAAAATTCATCCTACCATATCATGCAAGTTTATGGTGCACATTACCTAAGGGAGAAATACATGTGATCTGATACCCCTATCATTGGGGTTAATGTAGGTAATAATTAGGATAATAGGGGTTCTGCTCCTAGTAATTATAACATCCCATGACCTAGTTTTTCCTTTCCTTTTACATTTAATTATTTAATTATTTCATGTGTTTAGGTATTTTGTAGAATAATCATCCAAAATAGTGACATATATGAGCCCTTACATGATAGTAAATCACCTATTGGATCCTCAATAAATCTCATAACTTCTTTAAAAGTTGTAGATAGTCACTATAGGGAGGACATTAGTGCCAAGTTTGGACATTAGGTGCTATTGTCCTAAGGGGGCACTATTATCTAAAGCTAGATCTTGAAAAATAGTCAATAGATGAAATATCCTTATTTGTCTACTCAATCATCTCTAGTATTTAGATTCATGAGAAACTCTATGTATATCTAGACAAGTCCACTTTTTCCTTATATTTACTATTTTTGGAAATTTACAAAAAATCAATAAATTCCAATTTTATTCTAGATTAACAACAAATCCAATCCTTTAATCTCACTAATTAAAATCAATTTTACATTAGGTTTTAAATTTATTTTACCTCTAATTTAAATTATTGCAAAAGAAACCTTAGTTTTAAAAATCCTAACCTTAGGTCTTAAGGTTTGTATCCTTTTTAATCCTATTTTCATTACTACTATTAATTATTTAGAATTTATGAATTTTATTGTAATATATCTATTTAAATTTATTTTCTATATGACATCTAAAATATATATATATATATATATATATATCTCTCTCTCTCTCTCTCTCTCTCTCTCTCTCTCTCTCTCTCTCTCTCTCTCTCTCTCTCTCTCTCTCTCTCTCTCTCTCTCTCTCTCTCTCTCTCTCTCTCTCTCTCTCTCTCTCTACCTACCTAAGAAGTGATATACTAGGTGGTAATCCTATAGAGCATATTCAAATTCTAGCTATCCAAATATATAACAAAGATAATGAACATATTACAACTCTAGATATGAATCCTTCACACCTTGATTATGTGAAAAAATAATGATAATGCATTTGCAGATGAAAAAAATAACCAAGAATAATATTATATCCATATTCAGGATCAAGATACACTACTTCCAATTAATGATAATGATATAATTATAAACAAGGATGAGGTATTACAAGGATTTAGAGATCGAATTTGGGAAAAACCCCATGATCGTGCTTATATTTTATAGGCCATATTATAAATCAATAATAAGAATAATAATGGCTAATATTTAACCCCTCCAGTTAATGATGTTGTTACACCTTCAGTGGGGTCCACTCAACCAACTCAAATAACATAACCCAAGATTATTATTTTACCATTAGTGATAGCCACACCACTTTTAGCTATTTATTCTCTTCTATATGTACAATCATTTATGTAATAGGTTCTTACTCTACAATATAAGATGTTACATATTGATTAGGGAGAAGTTAAGACATCACATGCCTTGGATTCTAACATTATCTTGCATACACCCTTTAACACATCACATAGTGACAAATCATTTTCCATCCAATTTTATAGCACCTAAACTCACATTATATGATGGAAAGGGTGACCTAGAGCATCACTTCAGATCATTTCATGAAATATGTTTGGACTATGTGTCCAACTATTGGCTTATTATGAATCTATTTCCATGAAGTCTCAAGGTTTATGCCCTACAGTGGCTCTATTATTTTCCAAACCAATCTATCATGACATTTAATCATTTAGCTAATATGTTCCTAGAACACTTCTCTATCAACATCAGTGATAAGATATCATATGCACAAGTGGAATATCTAAATCAAAAGTTAAATGAGCCCATAGCCAATTATGTCTTATGATACAATAGAATACTATCAAAATTAACTAGCCCCATGGTAGACATAGAGATTCAAGATATATTTAAATAGATTATATTACCAACATTGCATGAATCAATCTTATTCAATAAGTTTTCCACATTTATCAATGTGTTATAGATGGTTAAGGAAAGAGAGGTTAAGCTCTTAACAATGGGAAATATCAAATACAAAAATGTAATAGATTCAACTATTAAGAGTATAAAAAAACCTCCATATAAGGTGAGGGCCATATAAAAAAAAAGTGATAAAAAATCTATAGTCAATGTAGATTCAAATCCTTCTCCCATACTAGTTTTATCAACTCCTTAGTGTAGAGTTTTCACTAATCTACCATAGTCACTAACACAAGTTCTAAAACTATTAGAATGCAATGTCATATCTCCCCTCCCATTAAATAGTTTGATACAACATGGCATCTTCCAAAGAGATACAATTAAAATGTATTTAATGATTATCACAGGGCACTAGACCACACGACAAACAAATGCATTAGCCTAAAGCATAAAATACAAGATCTCATTGAGGCTAACATTATTAATGTGGTCACACCCACATAAGAAATAAAATAAAAAATAGAGGTAAAGGCACTTAATATATTTTTTAGTTCCTTTATAAAAGCATATAACCAATGAGGTAGGGGTCACATCAGGTGTTCACCATAAATATCAAGCTTATCCACTACCATCTTCCTATCACATAGTTACAAACGCTACACATCCAGTACATAATATTATTGGCATGTAACACACTATAGTGTCAAATAGACCACTTATACCATTTTAATAATATAATATTATTCATGATGACACATATTTACATGTGTACTTCATATAAGCATACATAGACTACCATCCTATTTATAATGTTATGGTTGAAAATGGGTCAAGCATGAACATGTGCACTATGACACTTTATAAATAATTGGGATACACAGAGCATGATATATTCCCCATACATATAATCATTAGTGGTTTTAGTGGTAACATTCATAGATTCATCAAGGATATTGTAATTCCATTATAGGTTAGACTAACACACATAGCCACTCGATTCCTAGTAGTACCTAATGTAGGTGTATTCAATATATTAGTAGTCAGGCCATAGTTACAATAGCTATCAAGCCATCCCATCTATAATACAATAATTATTGAAGTATATACATGCTAACCAAGTGGTTAATATTTAGGGTGTCTTATATCAGTATCCTCTTCCCATCCCATGGGTAGTTCCAACATAGTTTTCAACTATAGTTCCAACACAAATGTTAGTTATAGTTCTAGAATTGCCAAATATTGCATGATTATAAGTTAAAATATAGATTAAAAATCTTATACATACATCATAGTGATCATTAGAGTCCTTAGATCATGCCAAGTCAAGTTTTACAGTATCTACACACACATACTGTCCCTTAGAGACCATTACTCGAGAGATCATTACATAAGAGATACATCACAGATTCTAAAGGACCTTCCTCTACTTAGTTTACATTGAGATTAGTTATAATGGGGTCTATGGGTTCTCAACATAGGGCACCTACATCACCTATATCATCTACATTAACTAGATAGGTCCCTAAGACCCCTATAGTTCATAGGGCATCATAGTCAGTATGACAACATCATAGCATCACTACTTAGGTATCTTTAGGTTTAGATTATATAACACACTAGATCATGGGATCATATTTTCCTTCTCACTCTACATGCATGATCAAATTTCCACTTTATGACATAGGTCATGGTGATGGAGAGTCTCTCATGAGACTCATTAGTTAGTATGGATCTTACCTTTGTACATACTTCCTTATCTCTCTCGCTCATTATACATAGTTTATTTTCATTTGCTTGTTCATATCTTATACTCAGAAGACACAAAATTAATATAACATGTCAAAATACAAAGACATTCAAATATTTCAAAAATACAAACTTTTTACATATTATATGCATTGTTATGTTTACATTTAAACTACTTTTTAGATATTTCATATTACTAGCTATCCTAGTATAGTTAGTTTTATTATACACATATGCTTCACTTGTTATTATTGAGTTCTTGCAGATTCTAGATAGGACTCTAGTCCACTAAACTGATCTAGGCCAACTATTATCTACCCATTGGGGGCATTTACACTAATCCTAGTTTATACAGTTGATACATCTACCCACTTAAGGGCATCTCCTACATAGTTGCTATAACTAGGTTTTATCTTTACATATTATACATTCCAATTTCACATTGATTTATCTTGGTATTATCATTATCCTCATTACTCATATTTTTTTTAACTATCACTAGTTAGACTCAATATATATGCATCCTAACATCTATATATATTTGTACTACATAGTTATCTATGATTTCATTTCTAGTTCCTATATTAGACTTGATTATGTTTCCTATGATTATTCTATTTTGAGGGCATTTAAATATTCCATTATTATTTGGCTTCTATGCCACTTATCTATTTATATTCCTTGGACATGTGCCAATGTCCATTATGTGTGATTTTTTGCTTCTATATGTAGACATTTCAACATGTCCTTCTATGTTGCTCTATGCCAAATTTCTTGTTGTTTGTGTATGTAGACATTTGAACATGTCCTTGTATGTCTTCATTCTGAAATTAGTGACATATGCCCATGTCCTTTGTATTATGGCCCCTTGGCCTACCTTTTACATTCCTCATGTGCTTGTATGTTTGATTCCTTGTATGCTTCTACACCATGACACATATATTTTCTTGTTACACACACACACACACCAATTTTTGATGTCATGAGTGATCTCATGTATCTACCCTTCGTACTTGGGTGTTGTGATGGATATCATGCCACATCCCCCTAGGTAGCTACTCATATTTGTTTTTATACATTAATTACATCTATCTTGACACCCTTGTGTAATGCTAGATTAAGAAATACATCTTATATTTCCTACTTATGTTCAGATACATTTACATTTTGATGTTGTGTTGAGGTCAACATACCCCCATTTCTTAAAAATGAGGACCCTTATTTAATTTTACATTTTGTGTTAGAAATTTTTCATTCAAGTTGATCAAAGTGCATTATTTGAATATCATGGTTCTCATTTGGCTTAATTGACATGTTTATATATAAAATTTATTTGAGTTCATCCAATATTGTTAACATTTGATTCTTGTGTTTCCATTTTGTAAGTTTAATGGAGTTTTATTTTAATAAATAGTGTTTAGGGTTTATACCTCAATGTCAAATTAACCCTTATTTGGTTAAAGAATATGATCTTGTTTGATTCTTATATAATTAATGTTTAAAAACCTTAGTCTAATTATTTTAGCCTAAATTTTTATTTACATGGGATTATTTTTAAAATGGATTCAAATTTACATGGGAACATTTTATATATTTTAAGCCTAGTTTAAACTTTAGCCTAGGATATAATCATGCTTATTAATATTATTTAAACCTTAGTCTAAAGATTTATCCTAAGTTCTTTATATTCTCTACCCCTTACTTTACCTATTTTATTATTGGTATGAATAAATTAAATATGGTGTCACCAAGTGGTAAGATCTGGGGAGCTCGTATTGAAGATAAATAGTGTGTGGGAAATTTCCCAAGTCAAAATGTCAAAGATCTTGAGGAGTAGTGCAAGAATGACAAGTGTCATGATTTTAGCAAAGTGGTAACAGATCTAATGGTGAGTGAAGGTCAACAAGCCAAAGATATTGATAAGGAATGCAAGAGTGATAAATGTCACAATCTCTACAAGTGATTAAAAATATCAATGGACCACACTTGATATCATGGATAAGTAGATCGATGAAGCATATTTAATCTCACAAAAATAAGATCAATAGACTATATTTGATCATATATTCAAGATCAATAGTGTGAGTGAAGTCAACAATTCAAAGAGCCCAAATAGAATGTGATGTTGTCATGTGGTTCAAGAGAATTCAAGTGATGAATAATGTTTTCAAGGTACATAGAGAGCCTACAGAGCAGACAAGTGTTTTGAACTTAGAAGATTACAAGGAAGATAAATGGCCGGCATTAAAGTCAAGGCTGAGAATACTTCTTAAGAGATAAATGGTGAAAATTGATTGAGCTTCAAGATTGCATAAAGTGATGACACATGTCTAAAAAAAGACAACAATCATATTTTAAATAAATGAAAAGTATGACATGGCAATGCCACATAAGTAGAACATGTCATACTAGAAGATCTTGTAGACTTGAGCAAGTAGAATGTATAAATGTGCAATCCAAATGCAATCGAAGTCATCAAATCTCACATTTAAAACTAACTGAATACCATTAGAGCTCTGCATAAACCTCTAAAATCCCTATATCCTATAGAAAACCCTAGATTATATCTAAATTCATTATGATTGAGTCGATAGGAGTTGAATTATTGTGTGTAAAAAGATAATTCAATTTGAATTATAGTAATGTCAACTCATAAACATGTTTCAAATCAAGAAGTTGAGCTATATTTGAAATCAAATGCCAAAGGATGAGTTTTTAAGGACATCGAGTTTGTTGTTGTTACTTTGAATACATGGGCTAACAATTGCTCTAAATTATTTTGGATAATTGAAAACCAGCCAACTATCACCAAGGAAGAAGAAAATATCTTCCCAATAAATAGATTATATAATGACATTGTATCCATCCAGATGATTGGAATTCACTATGCAGTTGCAAAACTAGAGGTACTTCATTTCATTGATATTATTAGTCCCATTTTTAAGGAAGCTAAGATAGACAAGGGTATGTTAATTAAAGAACATAATTAGAGGAAAGTTGCTTACATTTCCCCAATTATCTTTGAGTTTTATTATAAATTGCTTATGACCCAAATTAACCTAACCTCTATTAATTCATGGGCTAAAAAGCATAACATGATGGATACCCTAGATACATGGTTATAATTTGGTAAATAGGTTGTTATAGACCCTATAAAGAACATCCCAATACGCCATTTTGGACTTGGAGTTAGGATGGTTATGATAACATCAAATGAATTATATGGGTGTGCAACTACAACATATGTAGAGACAATATGGGTGCCCATGGTGTAATTCATCATTAAAAAGGTGATATTCCCTCCATTGGGTGAGATAATTAGCATCCTCTTGAGTATAAAAATATATACAATCAAGCATATGAATAAGACTAAGTTTTACATGATGTCCTATCTTCTAGATGCCCTATGTGCAACTACAAAGATTCTCAACTAAAGAAAATGGCCTCTAAATGGTACCTAAACCATTCCAAAATACTATTAAAAATTACACATCTATAAGTATAGAGACCACATTCAATTTATTTATGATTGTGCCTACCCTACACTAAGTGAATATATAACCAATATCCCTATGGAGAGAGTTAGCCCTCTAATAAAGAAATTCATTAAAGTAATGGGAAAAATATGGTTATACCCTGACTGTATTATTATGAGGATTGAGGGAACTCAAAATTATCCTCTCAAGTTATCAGTCCATGTTCTTGATAAACTAAAAGAACAAAAGGTAGCCTATCAGTTGTTCCATGGTATAGATGGCCTTTGAAAAACTAAGAGAAAAGGTCTCCTACATAAATTTCTAATGATAATTGACAAGAAAAGTTTCAAGCAGTGGGATCATATTGAGGTTACATCAAAACATAAGTAGTCTTTCAACCTAAAAAGGGATGATCTTAGGTAATGGGACCCTTATGGCAGGTTAATAGAGCATTTAATGATCAAGGTCATTTTGAATGTACCATATGATCATGAGCTCAGTTTATTTGACTTCATATACATTAAAGCGTCCTCATATTTTGAGGTAATTAGAAGATTAAAGGAGCACAACATAAGAATTGATTCCAAATTGAACAAGGACTAGAAAATAGAAGATATATGTAAATTAGGCCCAAGTTGGTATCATTTGATTGGTGTTGGTTCTTGTAAGTTGCTCTCAACACAAGTACAAATAGAGCATGGACTAGAAGAGAGGAGCCTTGATGAAATTGCTTCAAGTTCATCAGCTCCTAAATCATCTAAGGTAGTAGAGAAAGAGCTACCTCAAGATGAGGTACATATTATAGCCCTAGATCCTAATGAATCTATTGAGGATGCATTGAAGATGTTATCCATGGCTTATGAGATAGATTCAAACAAAGAGGAAGCAAGTGTTGAGAAAACTAGGCAAGAGGAGGATAAAGGGAAATCTTAGACTTGGTTCCTATTGACACTTCAAAGACAAAAGTTGAGACTACCATTTTTCCAAAGGCAAAGAAACCAAGGGTAATCATCACTCCTCCTTTAAGTTAATTTAACTTGTTTATCAAGGAAAACATATTATATGGTCTACCTATCCCTGAGTGGTTCATTTACGAGCTGAGGAAGAAAATATTCCCACTATTCACCATCCATGGGCTATGGTGAAATCTACTAATATCCCTATATAGTAATAATTGAAATCCTAGATTATTTCTCTACAAGAAGAAGAATAAAGAAGATTGGCTACTCCAAGTCAATAAGTAACCCAATCACAAGTAGAGGTCCTAGTTCTACATGTGACCTAATCTTTAGTTGGAATTATATTTGATCTAGAGACTATTGGTTTACAAATTATGAATGAGAAAATCATCAAGTAGGGTGGTGAATAAATCATATATCAAAAGGTGGAGCCATTGACTAATTTGACATAGGAGAAAGGACAGAGAGATGGTGAGGATCCACTATTTGAGGAGGATGTCCTTGAGTTGGCTTAAGCACACTCAAAATAGTTACAAGATACTATCAAAGGATTGAGGTAGAAAAATAAGTTACAGGAGTAATCCATTTTATCTATTCCAAGAGATATGGTCAATAAGTTTGAGGCTACTATGTATGATATATTCAACTCTCTGAAGTCAACTAGGTCTAAGAAAGATATGGTGAGCAAGTAAAGTGATATGGATATGAGCCAAGTAAATCAATGGTAGAATTTAAGAAATAAGGAAAAGGAATTGATTAGTATATTGATAGAGGACAAAATTATTGATTTAAAAATAGTTATCTTATCCCATTTGAATATGTCTATGGTAATATTGATTGATAAAATCAAAGATTTAAACAAATGGTCTAGAGGCATGGATGATCTTTCAAAGGATTTTTAATAATTGGAAAACTAGATGGTACATATATTGTGTGGCTTGATCAAAGACCCAACTACCCTTGGTCTCATTGGCTTGATAATAGATGAGGAGTTTAAACACAAAAATACTAAATTCATGCAAGAAGTGAAGAGAAAAATCAAAGGCAAAATAGGGGTAGACAATAAAAGGATCTTGGACATGATCCTATTTGTACATGAGAAGATTGGTGATGCTAGAATCATAAAGGAAGAAATGGGAAGAGTTGACAAAGACTTAAAAGACTTGGTATATCAAGAAGAATAGATTTTCATGGAGCCCATCATCAACTTCAAGCTAATTAATGAAAAACATGATAAGGTAATGAAGATGAAGTAGTAAAAGTAATAAGGAGCTTCTCAAAGTCAAATTTGTTTACTTAGCATATTCTCTTGTTTAGAAACATGTATATCATTTGAAAGGAGAATATTATATTTTATAAAAGCATGTGCAACTTGTAAATCACATTGCTTATAGGTCATTCCATTTGTAAAGTGTCTAATTATATAATGTTTTAGAGGGATAGTTATCCTTGACACTTGCACAATTATCATTTGATATAACTGACCAACATACCTCAAAGTATTATATAAAAGGGGTATTATCATTTGTAAAAAAAAGGAGGAAGTTTTAGAGCAAAAACTACTTTGTAAATATGGAGCAAATTAATGAAAGCAATGGAATTATTAAAGGATTATGTCATTTTTTTTGTGTATTTTGTTATTATAGTTGCTTCCTCAGATATTTGGTTTGATGTTTAGAATTGAACTATTTTTATTAATTCTTAGATGTGTATGTGTGAATGCAAATTTGTCAATTTGTGCTTATGCTAAGTTGATGAAAATAATTTAGATTCATTTGATTTCCATTGCTTTTAATAAATATGTGCTAATGCTATTTTCTTGTGGAAGCAAATACTTAAAGTGAATTTGAGTTCTTATTTGCATTATTTCAAAATCCTTAAACATTTTCCTCGTATATGATAGGATCTATGCCTATGGCTATTTCATGTCATATATTGGTTTAAGTGCATGTATTTTATGAATTTAAGCTTTGTCATAATGTCTGGTCTAAAGATCAGATATACCTTTCTTATCTTCCCTACCCTTCCTTTTTCTCATTTTTTAATCAAATCATTGTAGTTTATCTTTCATTGTAAATACATGCTAGATTAGACTTTAGACCTTAGGTTTTGATCATAATTTACTATACTTAGTTCAAATTAATTTAATCTTTCACAAACAATATTTAACACCATAATTTATCCCAACAACCATTTATATTTAATTTTGTGAACAACTATTTAGCTATACCACTACTCCACCATAGATATCAAGAATATCACAACCAAAAACTCATGCAACAGATTCTCTGAATCCAAAAATGAGAAGTGTTTCTTCAACACTATTGAAATGTTGTGATGCACTTTCAATCATCAACATGTATTAAAATTATTGTTATAAAAAGGGAATTAAGCTAAATCTTTGTGAATTTGAAGTATCTTAGCTAATTTTAGTGAATTTTGTTCAAATATCAGATGATTCTTTACATATTTGTGTTTTTCTTAGCTCAATTATGTAAAGATCACTAATATTCATGGTTTTAGACCAATCTTTACGATTATTTAGATAAAGATAGATATTCTTTGAAGATTTGTGAGAAATTATTGTAAAATTAGTTTAAGCTTGGTGAATCTGAAATTTTTGAGGTTAATGATAGCAATTTTGTTTAAACATAGCTTTATTATTTACAAATTTAGGTTTATTTGAACTTGTAAGTGTAAAGATCACTCATATTTACAATTTTGAACAAGATTTATAGTTTACAAGTTGTAACTACCAAGAATAAGAACTAGGTCAAGATCTAAGATAAGGCTACCTCTTCTTTCTATGGATATTCATAGGAAAGCAAGAGTGGATAAAGGTAAGAGCAAGGTTTCTAAATCTCAACTTAATTCACCTATTCGTGGCGCTCTTGTGTTCAATATTTATTAAGGTATGGCATGGTTAGGTGGATCTCCTATCAATGTGCTTGGTTAGGTACATGACTTACCTAGAAACCCTAAAAAATATTTGCCTTCTTTCAATCCTATAGGTGTGGTTACTGCTGAAGAACATATTAAGTCTTTTAAGGCTACTTTAAGATCATTAAATGTTGTTCATGAAGATGTTTGTAGATTTTTTCCTTTTAATTTCAAAGATGCAACCTTTGATTGGTTTCTTAATCTTCCTAAGAATTACATTACCAGTTATTTCAATAGTATTTTCATTGATCAATTTGGAAAGATCATTAGTCCTTGTGTCTGTTATCAATAATTCACTACTGTGAAGAGAGATTCAAGTGATGCTATTATATATTTTAATGCTATATTCCACAAAATGTTTAGCACAAATATAACTCTCTATAGACTTGATGAAGCTTTAGATTTATATATTTATAAGGATGATTTAGATCCAATGACTTTTATATTCCTAAAAAGATCTGTTGGTGTCATAAATACATTGGCCTTAACTTATGCTGAAGCTATGAAAAAAAGTGATCAAATGAAACCCCAGGGTCAATTAGTATATGTTATTCCAAATGTTAATCCTAATTTACCTATACTGAATATAATTCCAAATTCTAATCAAACCATGCCTACTTTGAATAAAACCCTAGTTTTAAATAAATTACCTTTGAGTCATGCTCATCTTGGTCAAAACGTAAGATTTATAAATAACACTCAAAGTGGATCTCATCCACAAGGTCAAAGAGATATGGCACCAAAAAATAATATTAATACTCAAATTCATAATTCAAAGGCACCTATGACTTAAAATGACTCCATACTCAATATGGTTCAAAAATTGAGCACTAATTTTCTTCAGTTTAAAAATAAGTAGGTAACACTAGTGAAAGCTCTAATATAAATTATTCTTTTTAGAAGTTTAATAGACCTATAAATAGGTTTCATGATAGCAAAAATAATAGTAATAATGAGTCATCTACAACTAAGGACCTACCTGAAGTAAACATTTGTGATGTAGATTTATCAGATTATTAAAGGGTTCATAATACTTCAAAACATGGTAATGATTTTGAAAAATATCAAGACAAATTAGATACATTTGAACTTGTTATTAACAAAGATAATGTTATAGGGACATATGGCTCTTCAGAGACATCAATTTTTTTTGAAACAACCCTTCTGGAGGAGACATTTGATTTTCCATTTTAAGATGAGAATGAACCTAAAGATACTCCATAAGAGATTCATGTTTTTCAAAAATATATAAAGGAGATTCATCTATTGAGAAAGCTATGGATCATTCAACCTTTATTCCTTCATCCTCAAAGGCCCAAATCCTTTCCTTCATGGGCAGTTATTCAAGTAACAATGCAAAGAGAGGAAGTGATAATTGAAGGAGATGAGAAGCCCCATGAAAACAATTAGGTATCTATGGATTTTCCTCATTTTGCTGAATATTTTTAGGAATTTACTATAATAATCATGGATAAAGAGCCTATCCTTGCTAAGGAAATTGAAGAAGATGAGCTACAAGAGCTCTCTCAAGAACTTGAAGTAGTTGATATGGATCAAGTACAAGTTGATATTTCTTTATAAGATAATTATGAGGATAATTAATATAGAGTCATTGTTTAAATGGAGGATATTCCCAAAAAAGATGATAATTGGAAGTAGTTATATCATGATTTTTTGAATGAAATTGAATATATTCAAGAAAGCAATGTTGTGATGGAAATCCCAAAACAAAATGAGTTGGAGCTTAGTTGGATAGATGAGATGTCATTATTTATAGAAGATGAAGATTAGGAAAGTGTAATAGATCAAGAATTTTCATATGATTCAATCAAAATATTATAAATAAGTGATCAACATGTTTCAAATAGGAATAATGCAAATGTATTTCATGACCTTTCAATTGATCATGCTGAAGAAGCCTTTTGGGATGACTTGGAGAGTTTTTTTGCAAAGATTGATAATTCATCCTCACCTCAAAGGAGCCTAATAAAGACATAAATATAAACATACTAGATAATTTTCCAATCCAATTATTGAATAATAATGAGAAAATTCATGATCAGTCTATGAATGAAATATAGTTAGTATTCTTGATGTAAAAAAAAAGAATTTGGGAAGAAGCTGATTGGATCTTAGATTCATATATTCAATCCATGTACTTGAGAATGGAGTTGGGAAACCAAGATGCATCATATGGAATACATAAACATACAAGTATTCATATTTGCAAGGAGATATCATCAAAAAGAAGCAATCAGGTTTTAAGGTTCTATGGTAGACTAACTAGTTTTCCATTTGATCCTGAAGGAAATATTGTTACTTCAGTCTTGTATTATAATTTATATGCTTTAGTTTTACTATGTTAAGTTATTTATGGAGTAACTTTTAAGACTAGTTAAATTTAGTTTAGGTAGGGTTAGATTAGTTTATTTCATGTTCCTTGTTTATAAATAGTGTTTTTACATATTTGTTTGTTTGTTATCTATTTTGCTTGTTGTGTGTTTCCTTTTCTTTGCTTTGTTCTCTACTTTCAATAATTATTTTAAAGATAGTTTTCAAGATCCAATACATGTAGTTTCTCAAAATAAATTCTCAAATTAAGAATACAGGTACGACTCTTAAGCATTGGTTGATCATAGATTCTAGAAATTAGAGCTTGATGTTATAATTTTGAGAAATTGGTAAGGATTGATATCTAGGTTAATTATTCCTTAAAATCTTAAACCTTGTTCTAATATAAGTTTGATTATAATAAGGGTTGCATATGTTGAGTGAAATTTTTAATCATTAAAATAAAGTCATGTTATCACTTAAAGAATAATATTGCCTGGGATGAAGTTTATAACCAAGGATGATTGTCTGAAAATAAAATATTTGAAAAAATCTTAAAACTTGGTTAATTATAGTTCCAAACCTTTGATGAAATATAAATATACTTGAAAAATATAAAAAACAAGAACTTTATTGAAAATTTGAAAGCTTTCTAAGAAAAGGTAATTCTGGTATCCTCCATTAGGGCTATAGATACTTGGTTGGCAGTAGAGCTAGGCCTTGAGTGGAGCCAAAGGTATCTCTATTAGGGCTATGGATGCTTAGCTAGCATTAGAGAAATGACCAAGCCTTATTTTTTCATAAAGCATGATTCATAATGAATATCTAAATATGATATAAGTCAATGTTAATGATTAAGGTCATTATATATGGATGTTGTTCTCTAAATTCCATGATAATCAGTGAATGAATCAAAACACACACACACAACATGACTAAGTTTTGATGTTTGAGCCCAATTCTACATTATTGTAAGAGTTGTTTTAATCATGAATTAATCTTAATGATGGCACTTGATCATGTGGAAAGAATTGTCTAGTTATTATTTTAAACCAAGAGTATATGAGTTTAACATTTTGTAATGTTCCCCTAGAAGTTTCCATTTGTTGAGGTCAACATACCCTCATTTCTTAAAAATCAAGACCCTTGTTTAATTTTGTAAGTTATGTTAGAAATTGTGTATTCAAGTTGATCAAAGTTCATTATTTGAATATCATGCTTCTCATCTAGCTTAATTGACATGTTTACATATAAAATTTATTTGACTTCATCCAATGTTGCTAACGTTTGATTCTTATGTTTCCATGTTATAGGTTTAATGGAGTTCCATTTGAATAAATAGTGTTCAAGGTTTATGCTTCAATGTCAAATTGACCCTTAGTTGGTTAAATAATATGATTTTTTTTAATTCGTATATAATACATGTTTAAATGATGTTAGAAACCTTAGTCTAAGTATTTTAGCCTAAGTTTTATTTACGTGGGATTATTTTTAAAATGGATTCAAATTTATGTGGGAACATTTTATATATTTTAAACCTAGTTTAAACTTTAGTTTAATCTCTAATAATGTTTATTAATATGACTAAAACCTTAGTATAAATCTTTATCTTAATTTATTTATACTCCTAAACCCTTACCTTACCTATTTTATTGTTGGCAATAATGAATTAAATGTGGTGTCACCAAGTGGAAATATCTTGAGAGTTCATATCAAATATCAATGATGCACAGGTAATTTCTTAAGTCAAAATGTCAAGGATCCTAAGGATTAGTACAAGAATGATAAGTGTCATGATCCCAGTAAAGGGGTAACAAATATAATGGTGAGTGAAGGTCAACAAGTCAAATAGACTAAGAAGGAACATGAGAGTGGCAAATATCATAATATCAATAAGTGATTAAGTAGATCAATGGCCCATGCTTGATCTTACAAATAAGTAGATCAAAAAAGCATGTTTAATCTTATAGAAGGAAGATGAATGGCCTATATTTGATCATACATTTAAGATTAATGGTGTGAGTGGAGTTAATAATTCAAAGAGCCTAGATCGAATGTGATGCTGCCACATGGTGTAAGAGCATTTAAGAAATAAATACTATTTGTAAGGTACATAAAGACCCTGTAAAGCTAAAAGTGTCTTGATCTCAGAAGCTTGGAAGGAATATCAATGGATAGTGATGAAGTCAAGGCTAGGAATACTTCTTAAGAGATTAATTGTGTGAGTAGATCAAGCTTTAAGATTGCATAAGGTAATGACACATGCCTAAAAAAGGGTAAAAATCATATTTTAAATAAATGAATAGTATGAGATGGTAATGCCACATAGGTAGAACATGTCATATTAGAAGATCTTGTGGACTTGAGCAAGCAGAAGGTATAAATGTTCAATCCAAATGCAATCTAAGTCATCAAATATCACATTTCAAACTAGCTTACTACTATTAGGGCTTTATGTAAACCTACAAAATCCCTAGAATATATGGAAAGTCCTTGATTATCTATAAATTCACTATGATTGAGCTAAGAAGAGTTAAATTATTGTATATAAAAGGATAACTCAATTAGAATTATAGTAATGGTGACTCATAAACATGTTTCAAAGTAATAAGTTGAGTTATATTTGACATCAGATGCTGAAGGATGAGTGTTCAAGGACACTGCATTTTTTATTATTGATTTGAATATAGGGGATAACAACTACAAATTTTTCTAGACAATTAAAAACCAACCAGCTATCACCAAGGAAGAATAAAATATCCTCCCAACAAAGAGATTAAATGATGATAGTGTAGCCATCCAAATGATTGGATTTCACTATGCAACTAAAAAACCAGAGGTACTTAATTGCATTGATATTATTGGTCCCATTTTTAAGGAAGCTAATATAGATAAGGGTAGGTTAATCAATGAACATAATCAGAGGAAAGTTACTTACATTTCCCCAATTTCCTTTGAGTCTTATTACAAATTACCCAAGCCCCAAATTGTCCTAACCTCTATTAATTCATGGGATAAAGAGATTAACATGATGGATACCCTAGCTATGTGGTTAGAATTTGGTAACCAAGTTGTTATAAACCCTACAAAGAACATCCCAATAAGTTAGTTTAGACTTGGAGTTAGGATGGTGATGAAAATGTTGAACAAGTTATGTGGGTATGCAACTATAGCATATGTAGAGCCAATATGGGTGCCCATGGTATATTTCATCATTAAAAAGGTGATATTACCTCCATTGGGTGAGATAATTAGTATCTCCTTGAGTAGACAAATATATGTAATTAGGCATAGGAAGAAGACTAAATTTTACATGATGTCCTATCTTATAGATGCCCTATGTGTAACCACAAAGATTCCCAACCAGAGATAATAGTCTCTAAATATCACAAAGGCCATTTCACAATACTATTCAAACTTGCACATCTATAAGTATAGAGACCACATTAAATTTATTTATGATTGTGTCTGCCCTACACTAAGTGAAGATATAACCAATATCCCTATTAAGAGATTTATCCCTCTAATCAAAAAATATGTTGAAGCAATGGAAGACATATGGTTATACCCTTACTATACTATTATGAGGATTGAGAGAACTCAAAATTCTCCTCTCAAGTTACCAGTCCATGCTATTAATAAACTAGAAGAATAAGAGGTGGCCTATTATTTGTTCCATGGTATAGATGGCCTTTTAAAAACTAAGAGAAAAGGTATCTTTCATAGATTTCCAATGATAATTGGAAAGATAAATTTTAGACAATGGGATCATATTGAGGCTACATCAAAACATAGGTTATATTTCAACCTATAGATGGATGATCTTAGGCAATGGGAACCTTATGGTAGGGTAAAAGAGAATTTAAGGATCGAGGGAAGTATGAATGTACCATATGAGTGGAATCCCAATTCATTTGAATTCATATACATTAAAGCATCCTCATATTTTGAAGTAACTAGAAGATTGAAGGAGCACAACATTAAATCTAAGACCAAATTGAATAGGGACTAGAAAATAAAAGATAGATGGCAATTAGGCCCAAGGAAATATCATTTGATTGGTGTTGGTTCTTCTAATTTTCTCTTAGTAGAAGTAAAAATTGGACATGGACCAAAATAAAGGAGGCCTGATAAAATTATTTCAAGTTCATCAACTCCTGAATCATCTAAGGTAATAGAGCAAGAGTTACCTTAAGAGGAGGTGGCTATGATATCCTTAGATCCTAATGAATATATTAAGGATGCATTGAATATGACATCTATGGATTATGAGAAATATTAAAACAAAGAGGAAGTAAGTGTTGAGAAAACTAAGCAAGAGTAGGATAAATGGAAATCTTTAGACTTGGTTCCTATTAACACTCCAAAGAGAAAAACTAAGACTGCCATTATTCCAAAGGAAAAGAAACCAAGGGTAACCATCACTTTTCCTTTGAGTTAATTCAATTTGTTTAGTGAGAAAAACATATTATATGGTTGACCTATCCCTGAGTGGTTTATTTATGATCTAAGGATAGAAAATCTTCCCACTATTCACCATCTATGGGTAATGATGAAAGCTATTAATATCCCTCTACAACAAGAATTTAAACCCTAGATCATTACTCTACAAGAAGAAGAAGTAAGGAGATTAACTACTCCAAGTCAGCTAGTATCCGAATCAAAAGTAGAGGTCCTAGTTCCTCATGTGATCTAATCTTTAGTTAGAGTTAGATTTGATCCAAAGACTACTGGTTTGTAAAGAGTGATTGAGAAAATAGTCAAGCAAGGTGGTGAAGAAATCATATATCAAAAGGTGGATCCCTTGACTAATTTGACTAAAGATAAAGGATAGAGACCTGGTGAGGATCCAATATTTGAGGAGGATGTCATTGAGATGGCTCAAGCACAATTAGAATAGTTGCAAGCTACTATCAAAGTTTTGAGGTAGAAAAAGAAGAATCTACATGAGCAATCCATTTTGTCTATTCTAGGAGATATGGTCAATAAGTTTAAGGCCACTATGTATGATATATTTATCTCTTTAAAGTTAACCATATCCAAACAAGATATGGTGAGAAAAAAAGTGCTATGGCTTTGAGCCAAATAAATTAATGTCAAACTTTAAGTAATAAGGTAAATGAATTGATTAGTTTATTAACAGAGGACCAAACTCTTGATTTAAAAATATTTAGCTTAGCCCATTTAAATATGGATATGGTAATCTTGATTGATAAAATCAAAGATTTGAACAAATGGTCTAGAGGCATGGATGATCTTGTAAAGGATTTCAACTAGTTGGAAAACTAGATGGTGCATATATTCGGTGGCTTGATCAAAGACCCAACTACCCTTGGTCCCATTGGATTGATAATAGATGAGGAGTTCAAACATAGAAATACTCAATTAATGAAAGACGTGAAGAGAAAAATCCAAGGCAAAATAGGGGCATATAATAAAAGGATCTTGGACATGATCCTATCTAAATAGGAGAAGATTAGTGATGCTAGAAGCATCAAAGAAGTAATGGGAAGAGCTGAAAAAGACTTGAAAGACCTGGTAGATCAAGAAGAATATATTTTCATGGAGCTCATCATTAAATTCAAGTTTATTAATGAATAACATGATAAGGTAATGAAGATGAAGCAACACAAGCAACAAGGAGCTTCTCAAAGTCAAATTTATTGGCTTAACATATTCTCTTGTTTATAAACATGTATATCATTTGAAAAGGGAATATTATATTTTGTAAAAGTGTGTGTAACTTGTAAAACACATTACTTATAGTTTAGTCCATTTGTAAAGTGTTTAATTCTAGAATGTTGTATAGGGACAACTATCCTTGACACTTGTGCAATTATCATTTGATATGATTGACCAAAATACCTCAAGGTATTCTATAAAATGGGTATCATCATTTGAAAAAAGAGGAGGGAGTTTTAGAGCAAAAACTACTTTTTAAATTTGGATAAAATTAATGCAAGGTATTTTTTTAAGGATTGTCTCGTAATTTTTTGTGTATTTTGTTATCATGGCTAATTCCTCAGATATCTACTTTGATGATAAAATTTGAATTATTTTTTATGGATTCTTAGATGTGCATGTGTGAGTGTAGATTTTTCAATTTGTGCTTATGCTAGGTTGATTAAAATACTTTAGATTCATTTCATTTCCATTGTTTTTTTTGAAGATGTGTTAATGCTATTTTCTTAAGGAAGCAAATACTTAAAGTGAATTTGAGTTCTTATTTGCATTATTTAAAAATCCTTAGACAATTGCCCTGTATATGATAGGATATGTGATCATGGATATTTCATGTCATATATTGGTTTGAGTGCATGTCTTTTATTAATTAAATCTTTGTCATAATGTCTAGACTAAATATCAGGGATACTTTTCTTCTCCACC
Organism: Torreya grandis; assembly: GCA_037957365.1. Lineage (NCBI taxonomy): Eukaryota > Viridiplantae > Streptophyta > Pinopsida > Cupressales > Taxaceae > Torreya > Torreya grandis. The sequence continues at coordinate 6,058,171 of JARHVA010000129.1, forward strand.
CTACCTTTCCTTTTGCTCATTTTAATCATATCATTATAGTTTAGCTTTCATTGTAAATATATGTTGTCACCAAATATTTCACCCTAGAAGAGGATTTTAAAGCCTCTTCCATATTTTTGAAACATGGGAATGCTTCCAAGTATGTGGGTGTACCTATAGTGTAAGTGAGACTCTAGGTTTAAGGGCTAGCTCCCTTAATGTATCTTGAAGTGATTATCATAGAAACTAGTGCTTTATTATGGGAAAAAAGTTATAAGTTACATGAAATGAACCTAATATAAAGGGTTTATACACAAATATTTTTTATATATGACCATCATACTCCATTCACTAAGAAACAAATCATACAAATTAGTTTATAACTCCTAGAAGGTTTCTAACATAAGTATTTCAACATAGAGGTGAGATATATGAAGAAACACAAAAAAAAGAACCAAAGGGTATATTTCACACTCAAAGGAAAATAATAAACTTTAAATGATCCTATCACACTTTAATACACTCTATATTACTTTTTAGAATAGGAACTCTTGCATAAACATGAAATGACAAGGGAAGAAAGGATAGAGAATTATTACTTTGCATCACCATACATCACTTGCACACTTAGAAAATTGTTCATGAAATTAAAAAAAAAACTTGAATTAATATTAAAATTTAAAATAAAATTTCATTATAATATGGATTCACCATACATGGATTGGTATTAGATTACAAAGGCCAAAATGGCAGCTACTTATAGAACTTGAGAGAGAAGTATGAAAAGAGAAGTCCAAAGGTCACTAAAACACTTGTCATGATGAGAGGAGTTAAATAGGAATAAAAATGAAATAGGATACAAATAATGTAAGGTATGGTAGGAAAAATTACCCTCTAGGTCATGATACTCATGAAATGTGGTGTAAAACTCATCATTTTGCACAAGAAAACTGCCTTCATCATTCAACCCTTTTAAAACATCCCATAATTGACTATGGATAGGTATCATGATTAAAATGAGAGGGAGGGGTTTTATAAATTATCTAACATGCATTTGATACATCCCTTATCATTTAGATTCTTCTATAAGTGAGCCATCATCACCTACAATCAAATAAATTCCTCTTTCACTCACCCCTCACACTTGGCCTCAAAATTGGCTTTAATTTTCCATGAAAATATATAAAATGGGGTGAAATAATGGGGTGAAAGACACATGTAAATAAAATATATGGCCTTAAAATAATCAGGTAGACCTTAAAATTCCATTCACTTGAAGTTTTCACCCTTCTCACTATCTTGCTCACCTTGCCAATTTTGACTGGCTGAGATGAAGGTGATATTAGAAACACTTATGATACTTTATAAATAATGAAATTGTCATGAGTTATTTTAAGTTCAAATATCTCTCCCAAAGTTTATCTAATCCTTTTAAACCACCTATAACCTGTGAAACATCAAAAATAGTCAAAGAAATCCAAATTCCCTCATGTCTATATAAGTAGCGAACACCTTAGTAGGATGGAGGGAATCCTTGGAGATTACTATATATCATCCAATAAATTTTATGGTCATTATGTTCCATTAATATATCTCTACTCCATTTTCCTCATCATATCCTTATTCAGGGTTTTGTAGGGTTTTAGGTCAATTTTGATCTTAATATTTATTCATAGAGATGGGACATTGGAGTTACAAAAAAATTATGCAATATAAATTCTAAATAACATTTCAAAATTACCCAAAATCCTTGGAACTCCATGCACACCCTCCAAGAAGATGTGAGCATTCAAAGTCACCCTATCAAACTTGATTCCTCTTTTTACACAAGCCTAAGTTGTTTTTGGGCCAAAAGTTGATTTATTAGAGGATTATCTATAGGGTGGAAGATTTTAAAAATATAAAACACCCTCATTAACATTTTATAATTCATTTGGGATCTCAATGGAGATGAAACTAACCTCCCATTTAAGTTCTAGGCCTAAACCCTACCTAAAGGTTTTGATTGTAATCCTTGTAGGTTTGGACCATGTGTCTAGATTCAAACCCCTAGGCATGTTTTATAATGTGTTACTATGCATGATATAGCTTCTATAACATCATTTAAATGTATAATTAACTCTTAGTTAACTTGATCATATTTTCCCTCAAAACTTGTTGGGTTTGCACTCTAGGGGAGTACCCTCTATCTGAGATAAAATAGAGGGTATTTACCATATTTACTTAGACAAAAATTTATGTTGTAGGGTATTATAAAAGTTAAAAATACATTATTTACCAATTTAAAACCCTTTTTTATGTCATTATACCTTCTAACTCTTTTAAAATTGAAGGTAGACCCTTGGGAAAGCATACTGTGTGCAAGGTTTCATCATATGGATTGTGTGTTGCATTATTGGGGTCCTTTTTTTGCTTGTATCAACCATGGGAATATAATGATGTTTTCCTCCATATATTTTAGTATTTTAAATTCATCTAATTCATTATATATTTTCCAAACTCTGCATTGTTCATACCCTACCTTAATTGGCCTATACTGAGTACAATTTTATGATTATGTTTTGCTTCAAGGCATCATACTTGTAGGTGTTATTGAATGGTTAGCTTGATAAAAATATTTATATACCTCATTAGTGTCCTTTATGGTAATTTTATATATTTTTGGACCCATATACCTTGATATTATCTAATACCAACACTAAAACACCACTCCTCAATCCACTGTTACATACAGTCAACTACAGTTGATTGTATTGGATAAGTATAAGCCTATAGGTTAGAACTCATTTAGAATATATGACACATCACATTTGGATCTTATTATCCATTTATAATCATCTTATATCAACAAATTTTGGTGTTTATATACTTAAGTCCTCATCATGGATGATGTAGGAGATTGCCCTTAGCTGTAGGTGAGTAGTTTCAAGGAGCAAACACATCTAAGTGTATATGGGCTCAAAACTCTACATATAAACCTATTTTGAAGATCTTTGTGTTTATTGGTATACCTTTAATATTAATAATATAGTTAAATAATTAAAAAATACCCCTATTTTCACTTTGAGATGCTCAAATCACCTTGAAATTCTAAACCCTGTAGATATCACTATCTAAAATTAGTACTCAAAAGTGCATATGGGAGCTCCTTAAAAATTAAATTTCACTAATCATCCACCCTCCAAATTTTAAAAAACTCTTCCCCTATGTGGGGAATACAAGGTTAATTGATTTTTATGTGCCAAGGATATTATTAACCTTGTCATATAATATCAACAAAATGGCTCAAGCCTCTATTTTTGTCTTTTAGAGAAATGATCTCTGAACACAGTCATTTCATCCTTGAAGGCAATATTCACTCTCACCTACCAAACCTATGTCTTAATAATGTTTTTCATGATATAAATAAATTATAAAAACCAAAATAAAGTTTCCAAGAATTTAAAATATCTTCTAATCAACATTTCCAACTCTTTTCTAGTGTCACCTATAGGTGGACATTCTAATGTGCAGGCAGTGAGTATAGGTACGAACAATATGTATTGAATTTGACCTTCAATGGGTTTTAGACCTATCTCAATAACTAAAAATGGATTTTTAAACCATTAATGACTTAAAATGAGATATGTCATTTGTTTCAACATGATTTTCTCTTTTCAAGAACTTATAGGTGCATATCTATGGTGCAGACCAAGCAATGGTTGTTGAGTGACCAATTACATGGTACATGAGCTGGAAATAAATATAACTTATTTATATGATTATATGGATATATTTAGATATTTATGACTTAAAAAAAGTTTAAATACCTTCATTACACCTCCATGATCACACTAGACAAGTTTCATACATGTGACTATAAGTGAAAGTGGATAAAGAGCTTACTGTGATTATGACATGACTGAATGTTTGATCAAAGCATGATGTTATGAGACAAAACATGGAAATGAGGTAATTAATATGGTATTAAAACATGGAAAACATAATATTACAATCATTTTGATTCCTTACATATAAATAAAGATTCTACAAGTGAAGAAACTTGACTGAGATCCCACATAGTGATGCCCTTTTACAATATGAGTTATTTTACCTATAAAATCCTTTCCAAACGTTAAAAAAAAGCATGTAAAAAATTAGGATAATATTTACACATCATATAGATTCAATTCCATTATCTATATTGTATAGACTTGCCCAAACAAAATCAAAACCTATAGGACATGGGAAATAGTGAGCAGAAAAACATAGTCAATTTATTAGAGATGATTCATAACGCACAGTTGAAAAATACTTGAAATATTATTATGAAAATGAATATATTTGAGTGTATTATAACCCCCTAAATGTGTTTGGTACTAAAATTCTCAAAATTATACTAAGCATAACCCTATTGACTGGTTTTATGTGTCTAAAAGGGTGATGAAGGAGTAGAATGGTTTTTGACCATTTTTAGCAGTTTAAAAGCATGTCAAGAAATAAGATGAGTCAATGGAAATTGAATATTCATCCCAAAAGGTTTTCACATATGTCACACTCCTTTATAGGTTGTACAAGTGCCAAACTCTTTCTTTTTTAGTTGTTTTCTTGATGATCAGTTAGAGAACATGAAACTTTCCAATGGATTGGAATTCTTGACATGGAATCTAACATCTTGGAAATTAGTAAGAAAAATAGGACACTTTAACATCTTGAAAACTATGCCACTTCCATACAAGACCCCAAAATGACCCCTAAGTGACTCAAATTGACATAATACTTAATTAAACCATGATCAAGGCACAAATGGCATAAAATTACATCTAATGAATAAAAAAACATCCTATGACACTATATTAGACCCATATATAAGTTTTTTACTATTGGGGGGGTTGACTCATTTTGAATTTTGGTCAAAATGGTCAATAATATACATGCTAGATTAGACTTTAGACCTTAAGTTTTGATCATAATTCATTATACTTAGTTCAGATTAGTTTCATCTTTCACAAACAAGATTTAAAACCATGGTTTCTCCCAAAAACCATTTATATTTCATTTTATGAATAGTGATTTAAATTTATCACTACTCCACCACAAATATCAAGAATATCCCAACCAAAAACTCATATGATGGATTCTCTAAATCCCTAAATGAGAAGTGTTTCTTAAATATTATTGAATCCCTATGATGCAATTTTAGTCATCAACATTATGTTTTACATTAGATTGAAATATCATGTACATGCTCCAATTAACACATTTTATAGAGCTACTTATTTAGAGGGAAGTTCTTACATAGGTTTCACAACTACCCTCAAAAGAGGGGGAATTAACAAGGGTTTATAATAGAGACCAAGATCCTAATTTTCTATTCAAAGATACATTTCAACACACAAACTCAGTTTTAAACATCAGACTCAGGGTAGACATAGAATATAACATAAACCCAATAGTCAATTCAAATCACATAGAAATTAGACTAGGTAATCACTAGCACCAAAAGGAATTATTGTACACTATAGGGTGTTATTGTCTAGTAGTCCCAGTTTCAGGATAGTCCAGATCATTCAGACTAGTACACTAGGTACAATACAAATTTGAATAGATACAATCACAAGTTTGATAGTTATGTTCAAATTTAGATCAAACATATTCATTTCAACTTAGATCCATACCATTTATTTATATTTTTTGGAATCATGCATGAAGTTATCACTCCCACATTCAATTTAGTTAATATATTTGTTATACTCACATATCAAATTTGGGGCATGTGCATGACACATTGGTTTTCATGTACTCAGCTTCAGATGAGTTGATCAATTGGAATGGAAAACTCCATTTCATTATCTACATTATATACACTTGATATCACATTCAATTTTTCACCAAATTCATGCCTTACTCCATCTATAATGATTGGGATTATTGAGTGGCATAGATATGTCTAATATACTTGAGTGGCTGCAAATCTAAATACATAGTTAGATTTACTTGGTTATATATTTTCAACACTTTGTGTAGTATATTTACAAATGCATGTACTTCACATAGGTGGAAATAATGGATTCATTTCCTACTTGAGTTATTGATCCACCTACATGAGAGGTTTAGACACACTTATAGTCTTATCTAAGCTATTCATAGAGATCAATATCCATGAACCAAGGGTGGGCAATGTAGAATTCAAAAATGGATTGATTTCTTGAGCCACCCATATGAGGATTGAGTAATCCATTAGCTCAGTTCAAGATATTAAATGATATGATCACTATGCACATTCACACACATAGGTTTTCACTAGGTTCATGCATTAGTTCATGTATCCAACTAGGTGTATTCATTCCTTTCATCTCTCTTTACTCTGTTATTTCATTTCTTCCTAGTATTTTACTTTTGATCATCTCTTAAGTAAGGAATGATATATGCATGTTTCATAGACGTAGACCTATATTCACATACTAAAAATTAACTACATGGGATTCACTTCCAAGGTAAGTCTATGCATGTTTCTTTTTCCTTTATACTAGTCATTTCACTTTGCATCATTACTAGCATAAAGGGGGAAAAATGTAATCACCTAAAATTAGTAATTATATGCTAAGAGTGTCTCTTGATTTAAACTTTCACTAGACTATCCATAGACATATCCTTGAGTATGAGACTTACTTTTATAGTCATTTAATAGACCATAATCACCTATATCCAGTCAAGACATAATCCCAAAACTATCATCTCAGTCTCCAATCTAAATTTCTTAGCAATCTATAAAGAAGACATTAACACCACATTTTGGACATTATATCCATATGACACTAGTGTCCCCTAATGGTCACTACTGTCTTTATCCCTAATTCTTCCCAAAAAATAGTTTTTCAAATGTGTGCCCCTCTTAAGGCTGGCCTAAGCTCATTTTATTATCCTCACAAGCAACATAACCCTATAAATACAAGTCTAATCCACCTTTATTCACTAGATGGGAAATAGATGTAAAAATATTCAAACCAAAGACAAAGTTATAAAAAATCAAGGTATTTTATCCCTATTATACCTTAATTTATACATACTACCATCTATAGCATCCCTAAGCCTAGTTTTCAAGCATATCAAAACTTAAGCACATTCAAAGCATCCAAGGCCACTCTCATTATCACATTCACTTGCACATACATCAAACACTAGGTGGAAGAGCTACATTGGTCTTGATCCCTCTTTAGAGTACTGGTATGTAGGCAAATCTCTACACATTAGGGTTTTTAATATGTCCTATCCATCCTAATAACACACATAAAATTATTACTCATGCTATAATTTTAAGGAGATTAGGGTTTGCACATCAAATCAAGTTTTCCAAGCACAACAAAGAGCTCTAGGTTTTGGTCACATAGGAATAATAAATATAGAAACATGATCAAGTGCTCCTAAAAAATAGGAATAATACCATAAAGGGGACATTAGCATCATATTAAGGACACTATAGATAGATGGTGCTATTGTCCATACTAGGCACTACTATTTAGTGAGTAAATGAACATCAAAATCTTATTGATGACATAGACTACTACCCAGATCTCAACTTTTATAACCTAGATCATTCGTGATTGTCATTTTTTTGATAAGTCTCTATTTATCCCTATTTATTACTATTGTTATAAAGTCAAAGAAGGTAAAAAATCACAAAAAATTAGTACTGAATTATTTTATATTTATTTGATTGATTTAGGCATCTCTACCCTTTAATCTAACCATAGGATTTTCATTATAAGACCCTAAAAGGTTAAATCATTTGGTGAACCTGTCTTACTTTGAATATTACTTCAAACCCTAGCTTGAATTCATGCAATTTTTTTGCAATAAATTTAGGGATGAATACTTCTATTTTTTTGATTTTATTTAGATAATCTAGTTAATTAAAATAAATTTTATATTAGGGTTTCAATTTATTTTACATCTAATTTAAATTGTTAAAAAGAAACCCTAGTTTTAAAAACCTTAACCCTAGATGATCGTAGGGTTTGTATCCATTTTTATCCTATTTTAATTAGCTACTATTAATTATTCATAATTCATATATTTTATTGTAGTATCTCTATTTCAATTTATTTGCTATATGCCATCTAAAAAATCTATCTCTTCCCCTAAGAAGTGTTATACTAGGTGGTAATCTTATAGAGCAAATTCAAATTCCAACTATTTGAACCTATAACAAGGACAAGGAACCTAATACAACTCCAATCCTTCACACCTTGATTATGTGGAATCAAATGAAAATGCATCTGAGGATGAACAATATAACCAAGAACAAGATCCGGTCCATATTAAGGATCAAGACACACTACCTCCACTTAATAATAATGAAATAATTATGAACAAGGTTGAGGTATTACAAGGCTTCAGAGATAAAATTTGGGAATAACCCTATGATCATGCTTAGATTTTATATGCCATATTATAAATGAAGAATAAGAACAATAATGGTCAATATTTGACCCCTCCAATTAATGATGTTGTTACACCTTTAGTGGGGCCCACTCAACCAACTTAATTAACACAACCCAAGATTATTATTCTACCATTAGTGATAGCCACACCACTTATGTATAGTTCTTCTCCTCTATATGTATAATATCTTATGAAATAGGTTCTTACTCTATAATCTAAGGTATTACATATTTATTAGGGAACAATTAATCCATCACATGCCTTGGATTCTAAAATTCTCTTGCATACACCTTTGAAACATCACATAGTAGCAACTTCTTTGACATCTAGTTTAATATCACCCAAAATCACATTATATGATGGCAAGGGTGACCTAGAGCATCACTTGGTTCATGAAGCATGCTTGGACTATGTGTCTAATGATTGGCTTCTTATGAAGCTATTTCTACATAGTCTCAAAAATTATGATTTATAATGGCTATATGATTTTACAAATGAATATATCATGGAATTAAATCCTTTATCTGACTTGTTCCTATCACACTTATCCATCAACATTAGTGATAAGATATCATATGCACAAATGCATAGTTGAAACAAAAGCCAAATGATTCCATAGTTGATTATGCCTTATGATACAAGACAATACTATCAAAATTGACTAGCCTCATGGTAGATAGAGATATTAAAGATATATTTAAATAAAGTCTATTAATATCACTACATGAAGTAATCTTATTCAATAAGTTTTACAAATTTACACTAAAGAGAGAGAGGTTAATATCTTAAAAATGGGCAAAATCAAATACATAAATGTAATATATTTAACTATTAAGAGTACAAAAAAACCTACATATAAGGTGAGGGCACAAAAAACAAAAGTGATCAAAAGTCCATAGTCAACATAACTTCAAATCCTTGTCCTAGATTGGTTTTATTAGTTACTTAGCACAAAGTTTTCACTAATCTACCATAATCACTAGCATGAGTTGTAAAAAAACTATTGGAATGTAATGTCCTATCTCTAACTCCAATTAAATAGGTTGATATGACATGGAAATTTCTAAATATTTATGATTCAAATGCATTCTACAAGTATCACAAGACACTAGGCCACATGAAAAACAAATGCATTATCTTGAAGCACAAGATACATGATCTCATTGACGCTAATATTATTGATGTGGGCACAACCATAGATGTAAAGAAATAAAAAACAAAGGAAAATGAACTTAAGATATTTTTATAACACTTCCTAAGGCATAAAACCATTGAGGTAGTGGGAACATCAGGTTTTTACTATACATACTAGGTTCATCCACCACTAGCTTCTTATCACATAGTTACAAAAGAAACACATCCACTGCATAATATTATTGCCATGTATCACACTAAAGTCCCACCTATAACCCTTATTCACATTTTTATCATAGGATATTATGGATGATGACACAAATTTACATCCTCTCTTCATAGAGCACATATATACCACCATCTTATTCACAATGTTATGGTTGGTAATGGGTCAGGCATAATCATGTGCAACATGGCACTCTTAAAACACTTGGGATACATAGAACAAGATAAAACACCCATATATATAGTCATTATTGGTTTTATTGGACACATTTAGAGCTCCATTATGGATATTGTGTTTCCATTATAGGTTGAACCAACACACATAGCCACTCAGTTCTTAGTAGTACTTAGTTCAAGTGTATGTTAGAGTTACAATCACTAAGAGGGGGGTGAATTAGTGATGAAATATAATCCAATTTTATTCCAAAATATTAATCATTCAACACATATAATAATGATTCATACAAATTAACCATTGTAATGAATAAAGAATATATAGCAAGATCAAGCACATAACACATGATATGTGGGAAACCCTCTTAGGGGATAAAACTCACTACACCCTATAATATTGACTACAATCATATAAATCAAGATAAAACATTTATAACATCACCAAATGATCAAATAACACCCATCCCTTAGTTTAGTGAGACACCAATCGCACAAGGAGCTATTGTCCCTATCTAGCTGAACACCCACAACAACTATACCTTTAGCAAGATTTATCTTATAATGAGGAACTAACCCCATAGGAAAATAATAACCAACTTATCTACTTTGAAAATATAATATTAAACACCTATTTCTTCTCTTCAACTAATGATGACCACCTTTGTCTGCACTCTTCACCTTTAATCTCTCTCAAACTGCCTCTAGGACTAACTCTCTCAAACTACCTCTTCTAGGATCATTAGGTAAAATGACCTATGTGTACTCCTATATAAACTTGATCAGACAAGCATGAATGATATTTTTCACTCTCTATTGGTCCTAAATGACTTGTACCTTCTCTTTCAAAGTTTCTCTCCTTCACTTGAATCCACACTCCCACAACTAGCACAAATAGGCCAATAATGCCTTGTATTTATACCACTCGCTTGGTATAACCCATCTTAGTCAACCAAAATGATTACCATAATTTTTATATATTTGAAATAGGTCATCATATATTTTTAATGTAATAACAAAACACTCCTTATGTCAACCAATACCTCATTATCCCTAAACCACCATTAGGTCTTGGTGAGACCTAAAATAATTAGGCCTTCATACTCATAGGTTACAACTTAAACTTCTTGGGAAAATTTTTAAATTATACAAAATATTCAAACACATCAAACCTATCTTCAATATACCATTTATAATTCCCTCATGGTTTCATGCTACCTAGAACACCACCTCAACACTTGAACCAATCAATTAGGTCTCCTCGCTCTTTAAGCCTTCAAAAATAGAAAATAGTCTCAAATTTATGAAGCAAAAACTCAAGTATTTCACATAGCCATATGATTATATTACATGGGTGAAACATATAGGACATTTTAAATTCCTTCATAACTCAAAATACCTCTCTCTAAATGACCAGTTAGATTGGTCATATTTAGTCAAAATACAATCAAGCTATTTTAACTCTCCATATCTTATTAAGAGAAAACTATGACAAAAAATTCCTTATTATAAGCCTTATAGATTTATATAAAATATTTATACAATTTTATTCCTTAACTCTACGCAAAACACCTTCAACTTACTTCTGCAAGATGGTCACTCAAACTCTCAATGTATTCAATAAACATAGTCAACTTCTAAGCCTTTGTTCATACTAAATGTGGATTGGTAAAACCTATAATATCCATAATTATAGTATTAATGGAGTATAAAACACTATCCAATATCTATTTCATCTTGAAACATCAAAATACTATCAAGAATAACTCAATTATCCTTCTTAGGTCATTTGTAGAACATGGTCAAACATAGTTAACTTTGGAGCTTAATATCTTTGACTTTACAAACTTCAAACCTTATAAATCATTTATCTATATTTTCCTTGAATTTATCTTCAAATTTTATTTTTACACCATCAATAAATTATTCTTAGATCAAAAAAATATTAGCAAAATACTATAGATTGGTTTTTCCCTTTGCTAATTCAAATGCCAATGGTCACTATGTAATGCAAACATTGTAGACATGTGTCTTCATCTCATGTACCATAGAAACTTGCTCAAATGTGATCCATAAATATACTTGTGATATTCTTAAATATTTAACATTCACTATTGATCATTAATCTATGCTTTCATGATTAAGATACTTGGCACCCTCATGTGCCTTTTGAGTATTGATTGTTTGACTCAAATCACACCATCAATCTCCATCTACACAAAAACTTGAATGTTGTTTATCTTCTAAAATATCATCATGATTGATACACATTCCAATAGTTCATTAAGTCTCAATATCCTTTAACATATTGAATTTATGTGCACTGTTGGATCACAATCTAGATGATGAATGCTTACCGTTAGATCATCTTGACTAGTTGACCCCAAATTTCAATGTAGTTAAACTTGATGGTCTCTAGTACATCATAGTATACAAGATAAAATTTCAAGGTTTATATCTTGAGCTATAGAAAACTTCAAGAGTCCAAATCTTTAGGGTACCTTCTTGGCACTATAGACAACATCTCCATGAAAACCTTACACCACTGTTGACTTTCTGAGTACCTACACTAAATGCATAAACTTATTGGTTCATTCATATTTGTATGATGTGCAGTGATATTTTGACTTCTCTTAAGCTATAAGATTCATGTTTCTCTTTCCAAATTATCAAATGACACATCAAAACTTTACCAAGACATTTATGGATGCCTCAAAACCTCTTCTTTATCTTTATTGATCTGCACATATGCCATACACTCTCCAATCTATCGAACATAACTCTTTGTCATTCATGCACTAGTATCTCATGCTCTCTTTAAAATAAATGACAACCTAACATAAATTACCATGCTTGAAAATATCCTCCTTTGTCATTGATGGAAAGACACCCTCAAAATGACTTCTTACTCATTTAAACTCCTTCATTATGATCTTTCTCCCCCTTTGACATTAGTGATAAAAGGTCTCTTCCTCAATATGTTAACTTGAAGATTGACCTATCAAACTTCTCATTGATCTTATAAATCTCCCCCTAACATCAAGCTCCATCTCATGTCATCTATTATTTGACATACACCAATCTAAACTTAATATTCTTTGATCATTGGACTTGTCTACCTACAGAACTCAAAAGCTCTCTTTTCTCATGCATGAATATTAAATACCTTGTTAAAACACATGACTTGGTTTGATCAAGTCATCATATCAATCTTCTATAATTAAAAATTATATTATACATCTTCACACTTCTATCATGATTGAAGCATCTTCACATATGTTTCCCCTCACATCATGCACATTTTTTTCAAGCCACTCAAGCTAACAAAGTTAGTTCTCCCTTAGCTAAACACATGTTCAAATTATATTCTTGTCCTACAACTTCCACCAAAGCTCAAATAGCATCCACCATGCTTCCTCTTGCTTTTCAAGTGTCTCCTTGAAGCCTAGATAGAGACACCCTAACCCATAATGTCCTATAACAATATGAAACCAAGAGTTTCCCACAACTCCTCATATTCCTTCTCTTCCTTGGTCATTTGAAACTAATAGTTAATCTTCTTTTTCTTAGACATAAGAGAATTAACTTATTCATCCACTATAATATTTTCCTTCTCTTTTAAGAATGAATTGAAAATACATGGAGACAACAAATATTCATGACATACCTCATCACTAGAAATTAATAATTGATGTTCTTCACTTGAAAATTGTTTAACAATAGCAAGATGTTTACTTGTATCCATACACACCTTAGAACTGGCCTCAACTAGTGCCTTGGTATTTTATTTGAGCTCAAATTAAACTAACTTTTGAATCTCCTTTTCTATATGGATAAATGACACATTCTCTTGGCATTCCTAAACCTTATTCATATTTGATTCCTCTTTTGCTTTAGTAGGAAGTCCACCTTGATCTTTTAATTCAACTAAATTAGTTTTCTTGGTCTTCACTTCCATAGGATTCCATACCAAGGATTAACATTTCTTGAGCACACTAGGATGTTCATGCACCTTCTTATGACTTGAGAGCTTGCTTATATAATATCTAGCAATATGACCAACTTGATGACAATTAAAATAAATAAAAGTTTGTCTCTTAGGTTCATCATGCTCTTGCTTGACTATCTTAGGTCTCCATACCTAGGTTAGTCTTTTCCCATGCATTTTAGGGTAGAATCTAACAATATGTCCCATGTCATGATAATTATAATAGACTATGTTATCCATACTTATAGTTGATCGACTACTCTTCCTTCTATACTTTATTACCTTATGACCAAAAATATTACATGCAAAGCAATGACCATGAAATTAACTTTCATACCTTATAGCTTTTGGTTGCCTAATTAGTGTCTTCACCTTCTTATCTTAAGATGACCTATCTTAATCTTTCTCAGTCTTATTTAATTTGAAAACAAATTTCTAATGCTCATCCTTTAATGAATCTATCTTGGTCTTCAATTGAACACTCTCATCCTCTTTAGCTCTCATACTTGAACTTGTAGCCTCTAACTAAATTTTGAGAACTTGGATAGTCTCCTTATCCCTATTAGCTTCTTTAGCCATGTCATCCTTCAATATACATGCTTGCTCTTCAATAATCCATATATAATCAAGATTGGAATTCAACTCATCATTCTCATTTTGCTTTGAACTCAACTTGGCATTTGTGTTTTTTAATTGAGTCTTGAGATGTTTGCATCCTTCCTCTTTTGAACTCATATTTATCTTTATAAACCTTAATTAATATTCAAGAGTGTTGATCTTCTCTTTATCATCTTTTGATCTTGATATTTCCTTCAATTAATCTAGCTCCTTATTGATCTTGATGCACTCATCCTTAATAGCCTTAAATCTTGAGGCCATGATCTTATTCTAAGCTTCTTCTTGATCATACTCACTCATCTTACCTTTGTACTTCTCAAAAAGTGCCTTGAAATGATTGCACTTTTCTTCACTTGATTTTAGATAAGCATAAGTAACCTCTACTTGAGCCTTCAACTCTTGATTCTCTTTATTCAATTGCTTATCCATATTGTACCTTATATCACCTTCAAGTGGTTAAACTTACAAAGAATGTCCTAGCTCTGATACCAAATATTAGAGGCACAATAATTGAGGGGGGATGAATCAGTGATGCAATATAATCTAATTTAATTACTAAATATTAAACATTCAACACATATAATTATGATGCATACAAATTAACCATTTTAATGAACAATAAAGATATAACAAGATCAAGCACATAACACATGGTATATGTGGGTAACCCTATTGGGGGATAAAACACACTAAACCTTGTAAAATGGACTATACTCTTATAAAATAAGATCCAACATTTATATCAACACCAACTAATCAAGGAACACCCATCATTTAGTTTAGTGAGACACCCATCCCACAAAGAGCTACTGCCCCTATATAGCTGAGTACCCACAATAACTAGACCTTTAACAAGATTTATCTTGTAAGGAAGAACCAACCCCATAGTAAAATAAGAACCCACTCATCTATCTTGAAAATATCATATTAAACACCTATTTCTACTCTTCAATTAATGATGACCACCTTTGTCTGCACTCTTCACCTCCAATCTCTCTCAAACTACCTCTAGGACTAACTCTCTCAAACTACCTCTTCTAGGTTCATTAGGTCCAATGACCTATGTGTCCCCCTAAAAAAAATTGATGAGACAATCATTATTTATCCTCTTCATTCTTTTTTGGTCCTCAATTACTTGTACCTTCTCTTTCAAAGGTTATCTCCTTCACTTGAATCCACACTCCCATAACTAGCACAAATATGCCAATAATGCCTTGTATTTATACCACTCTCTTGGTATAACCCATCTTGGTCATATAATATGATTAACATACTTTTTATACCTTTTACATAGGTCTTAATATATGTTAATTTAATAACCACACACTCCTTAGTTTGGTCAATACTTCATTGTCCCCAAACCACCATTAGGTCTTGGTGAGACCTAAAATAATAAGGCCTTCATACTCATACGTTACAACTTTAAATCATTAGGACACTTTTATATTATATAAAATTATCAAACACATCAAAACTATCTCCAATATACCCTTTATAACTCCCTCATAGTTACATGCCACCTAGAACACCAACTCAACACTTGAACCTACCAATTAGGTCTCCTCGCTCTTTAGGCCTTTAAACATAGAAAACATAGTATCAAACTTCTGAAGCAAAAACTCAAGTAATTTGCATATCCATATGATTATATCACATGGTTGAAACCTTTATGAACTCTAAAAAACCTTCATGTTCTTTATACACTTCAACTCAGGCTCTAAGTACTCAAAATAACTCTCTCAAAATGACCACTCAAACTAGTCATAAACAGTCAAAATATAATAAGGATATTTTGACTCTCTATATATAATCAAGAGAAAACTATGATAAAAAATACCTTCTCATAAGCCTTATATATCTATAAAACATCTTTATACTCATTTTATTTCTTAACTCTACTCATAACACCTTCAACTTACCTCTGCAAGATGGTCACTCAAACTATCATTACATTCAATAAACATAGTCAACTTCTAAGCCTCTGTTCATACTGAATATGGACTGTTCAAACCTAAAAAATCCACAAAAATAGCATTCATGGAGTCTAAAACACCCTCCAATATTTATTTCATATTGAAACATCAAAATACTATCAATAACAACTCAATTATCCTTCTCAATTCACTTGTAAAATATGGTCAAACACATATTCAAATTTGGAGATTAATATCTTTGATTTTATAGACATTTTAACTCACTTATATGGATGTGCCTTGAATTATTATTCAACTTTTCATTTTACACCATCAATAAATTCATCCTGGATCAAAAGATATTAGCAAAATAATACAAACTATTTTTTTCCCTTTAATAATTTAATTTCCAACAATCACTATGTAACGTAAACATTACAGACACATATCTTCATCTCGTGTCCCCTAGTAACTTAATCAAACATGTTCCATAGATATCCTTGTGATTATCCTAACTTTAAATCTTTAATTCTCACTATTGATTATTGATCTACACTTCTGTGATTAAGACACTTGACACCCTCGCATACCTTCTGAGCATTGACTATTTGACTCAAACTGCACCATTGATCTCCATCTACATGATTAACCATGTGTCACTGATATTTTGACAAATCATCATGATTTAGACATGTCATTAGCATATTAAATCTTAGGAACCTTAGACATATTGACTTCATGCACATTGTTAGATCATAATCTTGATGATAAACACTCACTATTAGATCTATTTTGACTAGTTGACCCCAGATTTTGATACAATTAAACTTGATAGTCTCTAGTACATCATAGTCTGCAAGATAAAATTTTAAGGTTTATAAGTTGATCTATAAAATACTTCAAGATTCCAAATATTTAGGGTACCTTTTTAGAACTATAGATAACATCTCTATGACAACCTTTGACCACTATTAAATTTTTGAGTACCTGCATTAAATTCATAAACTTATTGGTTCATTCATATTTTCATGATGTGCAATGATGGTCTGGATTCTATTAAACTAAAATATGCATATTTCTCTTTCCAAATGATCAAATAACACAATATAACTTCACCAATACATCTATGGATGCCTCACAACCTCTTCTTTGTCCTTACTGATCTACACATATGCCATATACTCTCTAAGCTATCAAACACAACTTCTTTGCCATTCATGCACTAGTATCTCATGCTCTCTTTGACATCAATGATAACCTAATATCAATGACCATGCTCAATAGTGTATTAGATATATTATTAGGAAAGCCATGGTTATAACATCTTTGATCCATCCCATATATAGTACATTAATGCTTGAAGTATATACATGCTAACTATGTGGTTAAGATTGAGGGTGTCCCATATGAGTATCCTCTTCCCATCCCATAGGTAGTTTCATCATATATTTTAGTCACACTTATAACACATACACCAATTATAGTTTTAGTATTTCCATATATCACACAATTATCAGTTAAAGTAGAGAGTACAACTCCTATGCATATATCACAATGTTTAATAGATTCCTCAGAGTAGGCTATGTCTACATTTATGGTATTTACATATTTGCATACTCACCCTCAAAGACCATTATTAGAGAGACCATTGCATTATAGATACATCATATATTGTATATGTTTACATTTTTACTACTTAGCAGATATTGCATATTTTTAGCTATCCTAGTATATTTGTTTTTATCATACACATATGGTTCACTTGTTCTTATCGAGTGATTTTAGATTCTATATAGGACTCCAATCCATTACATTGATCTAGACCAAAAATCATCTACCTATTGGGGGCATTTAAAATGATCTAAGTTTATATATTTGATACATCTGCCCACTTGGGGGTATCTACTATAGAGTTTGTATAACTAAGTTTTATCTTTACATGCTTTACATTTTAGTTATCCATTGATTTATCTTAATATTGATCATTACTCCTCATTACTCAGATTATCTTACCAATTATTGTTAGTTAGACTCAGTATATATGTATCCTAGCATCTACATAGATTTGTAATACACAGTTATACATGCTTTCATTTCTAGTTCCTAAATTAGAGGTGATTGTGTTTCCTATGCTTCTTCCATTTTTAGGGTATTTAAATATGTCATTATTCTTTGGGTTCTATGCCACTTCTCTATTTATATGCCTTGGACATGTGCCCATGCCCTTGTATGTGCTTTCATCTATATGCAAAAAATTTAACATGTCCTTCTATGTGGATCTATCAAAATTGTTTTTTATTTGCTTATGTGGACATTTGAACTTGTCCTTGTATGTCTTCATTCTCAGATTTAGTGATATGTGCCCATGTGCCTTGTATTTTATCCCCTTGGCCTACCTTTTTCATGCCTCATATGCTTGTATGTTTGTTTCCTTATATGTTCTTGTTTCCTTATATGTTCTTACACCATGACACTTGTATTTGTTTGTTACACACACACACACACACACACACACACACACACACACACACACACACACACACACACACACACACACACACACACACACACACACACCAATTTTCAATGTCATGTGAGATATCATGCATCCAACTATCCTACTTGGGAGCCTTGATGTATATCACGCCCCATCTACTAGGTAGATACTCAAATTTTACTATTATACATTGATTACATCTATTTTAACACCCTTATGCAATGCTATATTAAAACATAAATCTTACATTTCCTACTTATGTTTAGATATATTTACAATTTGATGTTATGTTTATACATTATATTAGGATATCATGCACATGATATAACTAACACATTTTGTAGAGCTACTTCTTTAGAGGGTAGTTCTTACATAGGTCCCAAAACAACCCTCAAAAGAGAGGACATGAGATGGGTTTGTCACAAAGATAAATCTCCTCCTTTTCTATTCATAGATACATTTCAGCACATAGGCTCAATTTCAGACATTAGACTCAGGGTAAATATAAAACAGAACAAAGACTCAACAGTTAGCTTAGATCACACATAAATCAGACTACGTAGTTATTAGCAACTAGGTTGGGACACTATCACCATAGGGCACTACTATCCACTATAGTGTACTAATATCTAATATCCATAGCTTCAGGATAGTGTAGATCATTCAAAACATTACACTAAGTATGGTACATATTTTCACAAATATAGCCATAGGTTTGGCAATTATGTTTAGATTTTTCTTAGATACATTCATTTTAGATATGATCCATACCAATTACTCAAATTCAGGGGCATCATATGCAACATGATCACTCCCACATTTATTTAAATTACACATATTCAGATATTACATAATTGATTTAGATTTAGTATACTCAGATACTAGATTGGGGCATATTCATGGCACGTTGGTTTCCATGTACTTAGCTTCAGACAGGTTGATTAGATATAATGTAAAAATCCATGTCATTATGTACACTATATACACTTGCTATCACATCCCAATTTTTCACCATATTCATTCCTAATTCCATATATAGTGGTTGGCATTCCCAAGTGACCTAGAGCCACCTAATATACCTAAGTGGCTACAGAGCTAAATACATATTAAAATTACTCAGTTAGATACTTTCAACACTTTGCATAGTATATTTATAGATGTGTCTACTTTACGCATGTGGAAATGATGGATTCATGGCCTACTTGAGTTCTTTATCCACCTACATGAGAGGGTTAGACACACTTACATTCTTACCCAAGCTATTCATAAAGATCAAAATCCACCAACAGGGGTGGGAAATGATGGAGTCAAAATTGGATTGGGTTCTTGAGCCACCCACATGAGGATTGAGTAATCCACCAGCTCAATTCAAACTATTCAATGATATGATCATTATGCACATTCACACACATAGGTTATCACTAGGTTCATGCATTGGTTCATGTACCTAATGAGATGTATTTATTCCTTTCCTTTCTCTTTACTTAGTTATTTCATTTTAGCATAGTCTTTTACTTTTGATCATCTCTTAAGTAAGGATTAATTTTTGCATGTTTCATTATAGGACATTTTGGACCATGTTTCACATACATAGACCTATATTCACATACATAAACTTAGCTACATGGGCTTCACTTCTGAGGTAAGTCTAGGTACACTTCTTTTTCTTTTATACTAGTCATTCACTTTTCTTCATTACTAGCATAAATGGGGGGATGTAATCACCTAAAAGTGCTAATTGGATGTTAAGAGTGTCTCTTGATTTAACCTTAACCTAGGCAAGCCATAAACCTATCTTTGAGCATTAGAGTTACTTTTCTATTCTTTAATTAGACCATATTTACCTACAACCACGTGGCGTTGGTATCCCTAATTGGGCACTATTATCCTTAGCCCTAACTCTTCCCAATGTATAGTTTTTCAAATGTGTACCCCTCCTACGGTTGGCCTAAGCTCATTTTCTTATCCACACAAGCAATAGAACCCTATAAATACAAGTCTAATCCACCTTTATTCACTATATGGGAAATAGATGTGAAATTTATTCAAACCAAAGTCAAAGTTATACAAAATCAAGGTATTTGATCCCTATTCTACCCCATTTTCTGCATACAATCCATCTACAGTAGCCATAAGCCCATTTTTCAATAATTTCAAATATCAAGCACATTCAAGGCATCTAAGGCCACTCTCATTCTAACATTCACTTACACATACATCAAGCACTAGGTGGGAGAACTGCATCAGGCTTGGTCCCTCTTCAAAGTATTATCATGTAGGAAACTCTCTACACAATGAGGTGTTGAGGATGTCTAGTCCATCCTAATAACACACAAAATTATTGTTCATGACATTGTTGTAAGGATATTAGGGCTTGGACATAAAATTATGTTTTTTAGGCACAACATAGAGCTCTAATTTTTGCTCATGCAGGAACTAGACATATGAACATAGGTGTAGGTGCTCCTAGAAAATAGGAATAGTCCCCCAAATGGGACGTTATCACCACATTGAGGACACTATACATATATGGTGCTACTTTCCATACTAGGTGTTATTATCCCATGAATAGATGAACATCATAATTTTGTTGATGACATATACTACTACCTAGTTCTTAACTTTTAGAACCCAAATCATCCATGACAATCAATTTTGAGATAAGTCTATACTTATCCCTATTTATTTCTATTTTTAGAAACTCAAAGAAGCTTAAAATCATAAAAAATTAGTACGTAATTATTTCATATTTATTTGATTGATTTTGATGAACCATGGGATAATGATGATTATTGTGATTATGATGAAGATGACATAGAATCTACAACTTCTACTTCTCTTACCTCACATATCTCTCTTTTTAAACAAAATAATAGATCACATGTTAAAAGAGACACACCCACTTATTATTACGTGCATAATTTGCATTCAATAGAAAATAAATCAACTTCTATTAAAAATAACAATATAAAAGATACCAATGAATCCCCCTCAACCCCACTTTCTACAGTAGAACCCATTTCTCAAAAAACACCAAATAAGGGTGATAGCTCATTTCCCTCTAACCAAGTCTAATCTATCACACCTCCAAAATTTATTGAGAGCAAAGTATCCCTTTATAAACAATATTTCTAATCTCATGTACCAATGGATGAAATAAACAATAAAATTCAAGCCTTAAATGAACCCCTTAATAATGATAATATACCTTCACAAGTGTTAATTTATTTAATTCATGATGTGGGTATTTTGAAAAATAAGTACCACATCTTACCTTGGAGAATGAAGAATATAAATCTTAGGTTGATTCCAATGTTATCCATAATAATTATTGGAGAGTTGTCAATGATGTCATGAATGTGTCTGCGTGAGTGGATGAAGAGCCTTGATAGTCTAAGTGATAATGACAAAGTGTACAATGTGCTTGTCCTAATATACTTGAAGAAGGCTTGGTTGATATTCAAATTTTGCATGATTAGAGATGTTCAGGGATGAGTATAGTAATTTGAGGATGTGTAAAATGTACCTAAGATGTTTTTTATGCTTTGAGTACTTGTGTGAATGTGTGGACTTCATCTAGTTGATCATTATTGTCATCTAGACATTTTGGGTCTAGTGGTAGAAAATTTGAGTAGGTAGTTTGATGATGTCACCATTACCACATGTGGATGAGTCAAGGGGAGTTGGTCATATAGTTGTGATCACATTTGTGCCTACATGGTTGTGATCACATTTTTTCCTATTTTGTTTGCACTAAATTTTAAATCATGTACTAAAGTGTTTCAAAATATATGTGAGTGCAAAGTTGGGCTCCCAGGTAGTTTGATAGTGTTTTCCCATACTTATCCAAATTTGTATGAGGAAAGAAAGATATGAGTAAGAAATTTGGTGATGGAATATCTCACATGTGTGGACATTTTAGGAGAAGTTGATCATATAGGTTTATTTAATTTTGTGTCTAGCTGATTTATGCTAAATTTAAGATCATGCACCAAAGCACGTCAAAAGATATGCATGTGTAAATTTGGCCTTCTAATAAATTATTAAAATTATTAGTTATATGATAGATAAATTTTAGGATGCATTTTAATGTCATTATATCTCACATGTGTGAGGGTTTTAGGAGTAGATTGATACATGGTTGGATTCTCTTATGTGAAGAGATCATATGGTTCATTTTTTAGAACATGCACTTGAGTGAAGAAAGAAATATGGAGGTGAAAGGTTAACCTTATATATAGATTAAAATGGTTCCCATAATTATTCATTTTTTCAAAATTTAAAGTTTGAGCAACATCGATGGAGCACATTACTCTAATATGTCAGGATGTACCAAGATGGTGCCAAGTGTTTGATGTTTAACATTGAGAAAAGATAAAGATCAAGATTCTTCCAAGGATCAACAATGCGTGGGTATTCATACTAATCAAGATAAATGGTGTGAATTAAATTCAAGAGGTCAAAGTGACAGTTGTCTAGAATTTTTAAAGCAAAGACTGATTCATAGAGATCAACTGTGTGCATTGAGTCAAAGTTGCTAGATTGCATGAGATGAGGTCAACTGGTAGAGGTTTAACATTTGTGAATTGGTTCACTATGATTTTAATATACAATAATATTAATGATGTATGAACAATATGAATATGTGAGGACACAAGATGCAAGCATAGTGTCTAAGGTTTAATTGTGACCATTTGCATTTGGATATTTGAATTTTTAAAGGAAAAACTAGTGCTTTGTATTTTGGGCATATCTTTTGATCTATGTAGAATTTTTTCATGGTGTATATTAATAGTTATTAATGTCTAAAGTTGATTGTGTGTTTGATGTTCATTTGTTAAGAACCTGAGAAGATTATTTGAGCTTGTGTTGATGTTGTTTCACTGTCTCATGATGAATTAGCTATTTGGGAGTGTTTTATACTCTATGAGGATAATTTGTGTGAATTATTAAGGTTTAAACAATCATATACAACATGAACAAAGGTTTATAAGTTGATTATGTATTCATTCATGGTGACTTTATGCACATGATGTTGTTTGAGCAAATTATGCTTAAACAGAAGGGTACTATGTTGGTTGTTGGAAATTAAGGGGGACATATAGATCATATGGAATGGGTCCATGCATTTTTAAGTGGCCTTATGTTATTTTTTTATTTTATTAAGTGTTAAATGGGTGAATAGGTCTCTTTGAGACCTATAAGAGTTACAAGTGCCTAATTGAAATGTGTAGCTACTTAAGGGTGACCCACTAATACTATGAATGACCTATGAAGATTATATTGAGTTGTGTCTTCCCATTTTAGATCCATTAAGGGTGACAGTATGTGTTTTGGTTGACAAGGAAATTTTGTGGACTTCATGATCATGAATGCTTTATAAATAATGAAACTAAATGTGTTGGTTTCTAGACTTGGAGACTTGGGTGTGGAATTTGCAATTAAGAGTATAGTCTTGTGAAGTGAAGGAAAGGGTGGGTTACTTGTGGATTATTTTAAGATAATAATAGATTTATAACTATTTTTATGACTTGTAGGTCATAATTCTATTATTAGAATAGTGCTCTTGTTATTTGAGTATGAGTGAAGCTGAATAATGATACTCAGAGGTCTATCATCAGGTGTTGAAGACATTAGTTAAAATGTGAATGTGTTCATAGGTGTTATTGTGGAAAATCAACATCTAAGGGGGTTATAAGCTCATTCCAAGGTAAAAATTGCTAAAGGTTTAGTTTTTGTGGTATCTCAACTAGATAGGTGTGGTAGCACCTTTTGGGATTCTAGTCTCACTAAATAAGGGATGGTAGTTCCCTGATTAGTTTTATCTAGTCTAAATTAGTTTTTGATTTTATAGGATAGTAGTCCAATTATATGCTTTAGTGGGTTTTCTCCCCCAAGAGGGTTTCCCACATATGTCATGTGTTATGTGCTTAATCTTGTATTGTATCTCTTGTTCATTGCTATGAATGATGTGTATGCTTCATGAATGTTTGTGGTAACTGATTAAGTGTTTGTAAAGATTGAAATTGAAGTTGAATTATTTGGACTCAGTGATTCACCCCCATTCCTTAATGATTGTACCTCTAATAATTGGTATTAGAGTAGGTCCTTTGGTAAAGGTGTGACAACTTGAAGGTGATCCAAGGTATAATAAGGTTAGTCATCAAGGAGGTTTCTCTAATAATCAATAAATAATGTTCAATGGATCCAATTATGATTTTTAGAGTGTAAGGATGAGGACATACATTATGTCCCTAGGGTTTGTTGTATGGTAATCTGTTGTGGATGGTTATGTTTCTCTTACTACCCCTCCATCTAGTGCTACATACAAGAAGTTGTTTGAGAACAATTCTAAGGAAATGAATGCTATCACTTGTGGTATTTTAGAGACTAAATACACTAAGATAAACCATTTTAAATATGATAAATAAATATGGGACAAAATTTAGATCATTTATGAAGGATATTCAAAGATCAAGCTTGTTAAGTTTCATACTCATACAAGGAAATTTAAAAGTCTCAAGTTGAAGGAATAAAATTTTGTAGCATCCTTTCTATATAGAGTTGATGAGATTATGAACATAATTAGAGGTCTTGGAGAAAACCTTGAAGAGGTTAATATAGTTCAAAAGTTATTAAGGTCTCTATCTCTCAATTTTGATCCAAAATTTTTTGCCATATAAAAAATTCATGATCTTTCTCAAATGAAGATGGATAAATTGCATGACACCCTTAATACATATGAGATGAGAGTAAATGATGATATACCACCAAATAAGGAAGCAAAATTCAAGATAGAGATGAAGCCTAAAAATTTCCAAGGTAAGAAACCCAAAGAGGATGACATATCTAATATTGATGAAGATGAACTATTTGCTTTGATTAATATAAAATTGAACACAAGATCAGGGAAGTATAAGGGTAAACTACCCTTCAAATTTTTTAATTATGAAGAAATAAGAAATTTTTCTTGTAAGTTTACTCATAAGCATGAGATGAATGGTGATGAATAGCATGGTGAAGGCCAAAATGAATACAAGAAGACATATAAGAAGAAAGGATTCAAAAAGCATAAAAACAATAAGTCCTTTAAGAAGAAGAAGAGTCTTTATACTAATGAAGATTGCAGATCATCAGATGAGAGTGAAGCTAATGACACATAATATGATCATGAAGATGTTGTTTCTATTGAATATGAATCTTTTTTCATGGATAAGGAAGGAAGTTTCTCACATCAAAATGAGTCTACTTGGAGTCATTTAGATGATGATTCAGATGATATGGAATATGAGATTGCATTGAAAAATGATCTTGAATAACTAAAGATTGAGAATAAGATCAATAAGAATTTATATTCTCAAATCAAATACTATGAGGTGTAACTTAGTGTGTTTGAAGCAAGAATGAATGAATATTCCAAGGAACATGAAGATATGGTCAAGCATCTCAGTTGTCAATTGGAAATCCTATATACAAGTTTGAAAGCTAAAAAAGATGGATGTTAAGGGTATGTTTATAAAAATGAGTCATTGAAATATAAGTTAGAAAAGACATATAATGAGGTGAATACATTTGTGAGATTTGAAAAGAGCTCAAGTGATCTAGACAATATTATGAGTGGTTAAAAGCATGCTAGTGATAGAACTAGTTTTGGATATGAAGACAAAAAAAATAATGTAACTCAATACAAGATAAAGACTAAAATGAACCAAGATAATCATAATTTGAAGAAAAATCATTATACAAGGAATGAAGGTGTTGGTAGAATAAAGATAAATCAGATCAGATAGCTAAATGCCATGGGGTATGCAAGATTCAATGATTACTATTACACAAGTAATCAATTTGGTCATAGGAATATAGAGTGCAAGAGACCTATTAGAAATGAGTTTGTATAGATTTATGATGGGGGCCTTTAGTCAAAAGGTGTGAGAAATATTAAGTGCTTTAACTATCTTGATTTGGAACACTTTGTAAGCCATTGTCCATATAATATTAGACAAGGTGTGTCCTCTTCAAAAAGGGGAGGTTGTTCTATTTTTCATGAAAAAGGATATATTTCAAGTTTATATTCAAACACGGTAAGACTAACTATTTTTCCATCAAGGAGTATGGTGTGCTATAAATATAAATAAAGAGGTCACATTTCTAGGTTCTACAAGCAAAGGCCATCAAGTCAAAATGAGTTCAATTAGGCTCTTAGAGTACAAGGAAGAAGGAAAGTTAACACATATAATCCAAAGGTGACAAGTTTGAGTCATGATGAGTCTGTAGGTCCAATTAATATATTTTATATGGTGGAAAAAGCTACAAAATTTGAAGAGTTCTAAGAGGTCTCATTGTCTACTCATATTGAGAATGAAGAGGTCAAGCTCAAGGAGAAAACCAAGATATTGGTTGAGGCTAGTTCTAATGTATGTATGGATCCAACTGAACATCTTGACATTGTTGAACATGTATCATGAAAATAACATCAATTGTCAATTCCTAGTGATAATGTTATAAGCTACAAGGAAGATTCTACATATGAAAATGTATGTCATGAATCTTTATTATCTCCATGTATTGTCAATTCAATCTTAAAAGAGAAGGAGAATGTTGATGTGGTTGAACATGTTTCTTCTCTTAAGCTAAGAAGAAGAAGCAGAATTAAAAGTATCAACTGACCAAGGAGGAGACAAAATATGAGGAGTTGTGGGCAACTCATGATTTCACATTGTTCAAGGATATTGTGAAGTAGGGTGTCTCTACCTATGATTCTTAGGAGACATCTTTTCTTGTGGAGAAGTAAGTTTATGTCCTCAGGATGATAATGCCAATTAGATAAGGTCTTTGGTTAAGGGGGAGCAACAAGATCATGAACTTGTTCTAGATATTTGTGAGGGAGATATAATATAGGGTTAGAATGAGTATTTCTAGGTAGCCTAATGAGATTGATGGAATGTCAAGAAGAGTTTGGTGATCAGAAAGGTCTTTACACTTATTTGTGATGTTATCCAAGTGTTTTTATGGTATGAGGGTATGCTTATTCCAATTGAAGATAATTTTATGTGCTCTTAGTTTTTTAAGTTTTTGGTTTAAGGGAAAGTAGGCCTAAAATGGGTTATAATAAGTCTATGTTCCCAAAGGTATGGAGGCTCAAATCCTGGTACACAAGTGTGTGATGGATGTCTCTAGGTGTACGAGAAGTTTTAGAGTTAGACGTTGGCCAAAAGGAGGTTTTTTGACCTTATTTGTTTTGAGTTTCTAGGGTTTTGGGATTTGCTATAAAAGTAGTCTAACTTATGATTTGATTTCTAATGCTTATTAATAGGTTTAATGGGCCAAATGGGTTATCAAAAAAAGCTTCATAGAGATTTTAATGTTTGTGAATTTAAAATTATTCATGTTTTTGTCAAGATGGAGGTTTAATTGGATAGTAGGTTTGTGAAGGAAGTATATTACAGAGGTTGAGCCAAGGTGATGAAAATTGGTGTGATTGAGAGGGAATATGATAATTATATAGATATGAAGTTTCAAGTCTTGAAGGTGCATCTACTAACAGTTGTGGGCTTTATATGTTCCAAGTAGGGCTACAAGAAGACTGGATAGGCCTAGTGTGAATAAGAGTGCTTTTTTGCTCAGTTTATCCAAAATGCAAAGGTATGTATGTTTCAAGGAGTGTTCTTAGGTTTTTCTAGAGCATGTTTCCTATTTTGTGAGTAGCATGAAGTTCTTTTGGTGGTCCTTGAGGTGGCTCGAGAAAGAAGGCTAGTAAGCATGTGTGGTGGTTCTTCATGGTGTATAGAGATCTAAAGATGCTCATGTGATGAAATGGATCATAAATATTATGGGGAGTCCTTATTATATGTTTCTTGGTGAGTTTCATTAGATATCAATGTTTTTATGTGCTATTTTTCATTGGTTACATTGCTTAGTTGAAGAGAGTGTTATAATGGAACAAGAGGAATTTATCAAGGCAAGTAGGCTCAAGGTAAGGGGGAGTTTGTATCATATTTATAATATGGTTCTCTCTTGTTGGTTTTATTCTTATGTCTTAAATATCAGATTATTCCCACTTTGTCATTATGTCAAAGGGGGAGAAATTTCTTGTTGTGAGAGTGCTTAAAGAGAGAGAAGGAAGATGAGTTGTAGATTGCTATATGATGGTTGTTGACATCAATGACAAAGGGGGATATTTTTGGAGAGTTTTCAATGATGTCATGAAGGTTTATAAGTGAGTGGATGAAGATCCTTGATAATCTAAGTGACAATGACAAAGTGTGCATGTGTTTGTCCTAATATGCTTGAAGAAAGCTTGGTTGATATTTAGAGTTTGCATGATTAGAGATGTTCAATAATGATTATGGTAATTTGAAGAAGCTTAAGAGGTCACTAAGATGTTTTATATGCTTTTAGTGCTTGTGTGCATGTGTCTATTTCATCTGGTTGATCATTATTGTCATCTAGACATTTTGGGTCTAGTGGCAAAAAATTTGAGTAGGTAATTTGATGACATCGCCATTGCCATATGTGGATGAGTCAAGGGGAGTTGGTCATATGGTTTTAATAAAATTTTTTCCTATTTTATTTGTATTAAATTTTAGATCATGCACTGAATCATGTCAAAAGATATGCAAGTGAAAATTTGGCCTCCTAGGTAATTTGATAGTGTTTTCCCATACTTAGGCAAATTTGCATGAGGCAAGAAAGAGCCGAGTAATTAGTTTGGTTATGGAATATATTGCACATGTGGATGTTTCAAGATAAGTTGATCATATGGATTTATTTATTTTTGTGCCTAGTTGATTTGTGCTATATTTCAGATCATGCCCTGAAGTGCATCAAAAGATATGCATGTGCAAAGTTGGCCTTCCAAGAAATTCTTGACATTATTGAATCTATGATAGATAAATATGAGGAGGAATTTTAATGTCATTATATCTCACATGTGAGGGTTCTAGGAGTATATTGACATATGGTTGGATTATCCTAGGTGAGGATATCATATGGTCCAAATTTTAGAACATGCACTTGAGTGAAGCAAAAGATATAGAGGTGCAAATTTGACCTTATAGATAGATTTCAATGGTTCCCATACGTAATCAATTTTTCACAAGTTAAAGTTCAATAAAAATCAAAGGAGCACATTGATCCAAGATTTCAAGATGCAACAAGATGGTGCTAAGTGTTTGATGTTTAATGTTGAGCAGAGATAAAGATCAAGCTTCTTTCAAGGATCAATGATGAGTAGGTGTTTGTACTAATTAAGATCAATGGTGTGTATTAAAGTTAATAGGCCAAAGTGATATTTGTTTATCATTTTTAAATCAAGGACTAATTTACAGAGATCGATGGTGCACATTGAGTCAAAATTGATAGATTGCATGAGATGAGGTCAATTAGTAGAGGTTTAATGTTTGGGCATTAGTGTACTATGTGTTAAAGCTTGAATAAGATTGATGGTGCACAATAAATATGAATATTCAAGGACATAAGATGTGAGAATGGTGTTTTAGGTTTAACTATGACCGTTTTCATTTGAATATTTAAATTTTCAAAGGAAAAACTGATTTTCTGTATTTTGTCTATATCTTTCGATCTATGCAAAATTTGCTCATGGTGTAAAAAGAGAACTTGTAGAGGAATATAAGGAACATATATAAATATAGATTTTAAGATATGAAAGTGTGTAATGTCATATTTATGAAGGTAAAAAAATTATTATGTGTTTGACATTCATCTGTTAAGAAATTGGGAAGGTTGTTTTAACTTGTGTTGATGTATCATGATGAATTAGATATTTGGGAGTGTTATAGACTCCATGAGGACCATATGTGCTCATTATTAAGGTTTGAATAATCATATATATCATGAACAAAGGTTTATAAGTTGATTGTGTATTCATTCATGGTGACTTTATGCATAGAATGTTGTTTGAGCAAATTTTACTTAAGTAGAAGGGTACTATGTTGGTTTTTGGCACTTAAGGGGGACCTATAGATCATATGGAATGGGTAAATTAATTTAGAAGTGATACTATGTTCTATTTTTGTTTGCTGAAGTGATAAATGGGTGAATAAATCTCCATGAGACCTATAAGAGCTACAAGGGCCTAATTGAAATGTGTAGCTACTTAAGGGTGACCCATAGGTGCTCTAACTAACCTATAAAGATTTTATTGAGCTATTTATTCCCATGTTAGATGCCATAAGGGTAAATGCATGTGTTATGGCTAAAAAGGAAAGTTTGTGGACTTCATGATCATGAATGCTCTATAAATAGTGAAACCAAATGTGTTGGTTTTCAGACATAGAGAGAGACTTGGGTGTGGAATTTGTATTTGAGAGTATAGTGTTGTGAATTAAAGGAAAGGGTGGGTGACCTGTGGATGAGTTGAAGAGCATAACAAATTGAGAATTTTTTGTATGACCTATAGGTCATAATTATGTTCATAGACTAGTGATCTTGATATTTGAGTATGAGCAAAGGTGAAGATTGATACTCAGATGTCCATCATTAGGTGTTGAAGATATCAATTAAAAGGTGGATGTGTTCATAGGTTTTGTTGTGTAAGCTCAAAATCTAAGGGGGTTACATCCTCCTTTCAAGGTGAAACTTGTTAAAGGTCTAGTTGTTGTGGTAGCTTAGCTAGACAGGTGTGGTAGCACCTTGTGGGATTGTAGTCTCACTAAATAAGGGATGATAGTTCATAGATCAGTTGTAGCTGGTATTAATTGGTTATTATTTTTATAGGATAGTAGTATAATTACATTTTACAGTGGGTTTTATCCCCCAAGAGGGTTTTCCACATATGTCATGTGTTATGTGCTTAATCTTGCATTCTCTCTCTTGTTCATTGCTATGAATGATGTGTATGATTCATGAATGCTTATGGTAACTGATTAAGTGTTTGTAAAGATTGAAATTAAAGTTGGATTATTTGGGATCACTAATTCAACCCCCATTCTCAATGATTTTACCTCTGACAATAATATTATTCCATGTAGAATCTCAACTATGAGGTTACCACATAAATTTTAGATACTAGTGTTACCTATCTTTGGTGGAAAAGGATATCCATATTTACATCTTTAGGCTTATGAGAAAGCCATGGCTCATATTACAAAAAATTTAATTCTACTATAAGTGTTTCCAAAGTCACTAAAGGACAAAGCAATAGATTGGTTCCACCATACACTCCATAGTGGATTCTTACATACATATGAAGAGCTAGAGGTGGTCTTCATCAGCCATTATATATAGAATAAATGACCTCTAGTCACACATGAGATTTTAACTTCACTACACTAGGGTGAGACAAATCCTACCTCAAAGTACATTCTATGGTTCAAAGCTTGTTTACATTATTTAATTTATCAACCAAGAAATTTAGAAGTATAATACATCATCATCAAAGGTTTAATCTCTCCTCTCAATGACATATTGATATATCAACCATATAAATCATTTATACATCTATCCAACACAATTAAATAATTAAAGGCATAGTTGGGACTAGTAATTACACATTCAAAGGTAGATTTGGCTATAGATCCCTTAAAACCTTAGTCATCAAATATTGTATAAGAGCCTACTCCACTTTCACTTTCGAAACTAGTGGAAGACAAACAACCAATAAAAATACTTAATAAGGGAAAAAATCCACTCTATGGATCAAAATATATAGTGATTCATACATAGGATATATGCAGAGGGGTTATACAATTTTTAGATAAGGTTGGACCTCATGATATTTTGCTTACACTACTAGATAAGGGAATGATCACACTTCCTTAAATTAATCATCATACACCTCACCATATATAATGGTGCCAAATAAGCATTATTGTCATTTTCACTAGATTAATGAACATTTAAATGATCATTATTATGCACTCAGAGCTCACATTAATTAGTATGTTAGCAGATGCATCATAGAGTTCATACAGGGGGAATTAGGACCTCATTTGCCATACTCTCCTAGATCACACTCCTCTATGATGGAGTTATCCTAGGATGTTCCTTTTAAGGAACCATTGGTTACTCATTGCATGAACCCTGTGACTTTTAGGACATCTATTTATCAGTGGTCCCCTACATAACAACCTAAACACCAATGGAAAATAGTTCATAGAGTTTAGAATGCACCTCTAATGTGTACGTTGATTAAGATATTTGGGAATAATTATAGACCCAAAGCCAAATTTTTGGTAAAAACACCAATCAAAATATTTATAAATAATTACAAAACTCAGAATGCACCTCAAGTACACACACCAATAAAAATATTTAGTAATAATTATCAACCCAAGGGCATAGTTTTAGTTTGATAATCAATTAAGATATATGGAAATCATTATAGAGATCAGAACCCAACGTTAATTCACACACTGATAAAAATATTTACAATAAATCAAACAAATTAGAGTTTAGTTTTAGAGCATCAACCAATCAATATTTTTACATCAAGGTCTACACAGTTATCCACTAGTAGTGCATCATAAATAGCTCTAGTTTCAGAGTCTCTATCTACACCAACACAACATGAGTAGTATGGTTATAGGTTCTTCATGCCATCTAGGTTTAGATAGGGCATATCACCATCACATGGTATACACACAACATATTATAAGATATAAACAAGAAAATATAAACCATATACCAATACAATATGAAAATTTAAATCTCCTACACATATGCCTAAAACATTCATAACACATACAAATCAATTAACATTAACCTAATGGAAATAATATTACAAACATCAACATTTTAAATAATCAAATGTTTAAACACATAAAAAATCATACAATATAACTAGATACAGATGTCAATACATAATGCCAAATGAAATAACAACTATATATATATATATATATATATATATATTATGTTGAGTGTAGGGATAATCTAACTATGTGTTGGGAGAGAGATAATAGGAATAGTCATAGATTGATGTCTCATGGAGAAAGTGGGTCCTCTATTTTGAGTGTTGATGTGTCTCACTCTCAGACACATCAACACTCAAACTAGAGGACCCACTATCTCCATGAGACCTTAATCTATGATTATTCCTACTCTGTCTCTCCTAGCACATAATTAGCTTATCCCTACACTCAACATAATCCCACTAAACTCATATATAATAATATACTATATGACTAATCTCCCCACCTAGAGTATTAGGAGAGGGTATGGTCTACCTCTATAAATCTACACGTAACTCATCTCTATATACTAATGCTCACTTTTATGTTATAGCCATTATCACTTCATGATCAAACAAATGAGTATGTACTCCATCTACATTGGTGGCCCACTCCACCAATCCATCATCCATGACATCATCTAGAATATACTATGTTAGCTCATGCAATGCTGATTTAAACGTGACATCCCAATACTCATCATTTCCTGCACTTACAAGTGTCCATAAAATTTAATAAGAGTCCTATTATATAAAATCACATGTTCAAAATTACATAGCACATATAAACCAATTATATAACTTATCATCAACAACCCTCAGGGGCTCTACATCTAGTACATCTTTTGTAATCATCCCATATCTTAGGATTAGAGGTTCCCACTTGTGCTCACTCTACCAAGCTGAGTAGGCCTCAATCACCTAGTATAATCCATATTTGGTACCTCAATATTTATATCTTGATCTATTACTAACATAAGAGCTAGCTTAGAAATTAATGGCCTAGGCCTACTCCCCATCATCACTAGATCCTAAGAACTCCTCAGCCACACTACAAGTTATGGGGGCACATATTATACAACATTGAACTATTGAGTAACCCTCTCATACAAGAACCACTTGTATACATTATCCCACCACTCATGCATCCAATATATCACTCGAATATGCTTCAACTATGTGTTATCCTCAGGCCACCCTTGAGATCCCCTATAGTGTCTCCAGATAATTTCCTCTACTCTTAGGCTATTTAATAACTTCTAAAAATAGGTATTACTCCTCCTCAAAGTAAGCCCTATCCTAGTTTATCTAGATGCAAATACATATGGGTGAGATCATCCATCTTGTGGATGTGCCACTAGCATGCTCACAATTATGTGCTCATATGCCCAATAATGTAATAATGTTGATGTACGGATACCCCCACCACTCATCTCCTATGTAAAATGGTAAAGGTCCCTATATATATGAGCTAACATAGTTTGACCCTAAGAATATACATTGTCATGATGCTCAATGTCATACACTATCTTATACATCCTATATGAAATAGAGACACCACTCTCATCTAAAATAATAAATGATGATAATAACACTACTAATTTTTTTTGTAATCATAAAACATCAATGATAAAAATTAAGGTCAATAGTATGTCACTCTGACTACCTATGTGATGAGTACCTATAGCCATAACATAAAATTACCAGATGCTCATTATATATCTAAAACACTAGTATCCTCATTTAATACAACCTACTACTTAGAAATTGGTAACCATAAGATCCAATATACATCATCCAATGTCATGATCATCTCTCATGTAGGTAGTCAGAATGTACGTGTGTCTGAATTCCACTTCTCACATAGTGTAATGATTATATGCTTATCCTAGAGTATAGGCTCTAAGAAATCCACATGTTGTAAACCTAATCTCTCAAGAACCTATATCTCAATACTAGATAAGGGTAAACCTCAAATAGTCTCCATGATTTTACCAACATGGAACTCCCTTATGTGGGCATCAACCTAAAAGATTTCAACCAAATATAACATCATTAAAATAAAAACTAATACCAAAAAAAAAAATAGAAATAAAAAACTAGTCAATAATGTTGACCACTATATATATGGCCTACTATACACTAGCAGTGCCTAGAGGATAGTGGCATGGGATAATAGCACCACACTCTAAATAGTGGTGCCAAAAACTAGACATGAGCACCCAAAGTGGGATAATACCACCACTTTTTCTAAAATAGGCCAAAAATATCCTTTCTCCATCAAAATAAGTGAAACAAATAATAAAAATGATTAAACAAAAAAAAATTTAGGGTCCCTTACCAATTGAAGCCCCTCCCTAGCTTGAATAAGTGCCTCAACCTCCTCATAACACGAGAATCTAGCATCTCATCTCCTCACCATGTTTCTCTCACTCAGCGTCAAAATTATTTCCATTAATATAATACAAATGATTTAAAATGAAATATTTAATTAATAATTTAATCAATGCCACCCTATTAAGGTTACCCTTGGTTGCCAATTTTGCTAATTAATACAATTATCTTATTATTGCCATATCTTGAGAACTGTAGCTCCAATTCACAAACCGTTTCTTGCACATGGGACTTGATACTAATGAAATATATCCCATATTAGTAAATATAATCCTCTCATCCTTTAAAAACCTAAAATTGAAAAAAAAATAACATTCTATTAATCATATAATAGACCAAGTACCTATACAACTACTCACTAAATTGTCAAACTCCGACATAATCAATTTTTTTTTCAAACCTAATACACCATCCCAATTACCAACATAATAGATCCTTAAGACTTTTGGTTACATATCCTCATCATATCATCAACTCTCTCACCAAAATAGCGGGGATATGCATATATTGCTTTAGACATACATGTCTACACATGTTTACATAGGGATTCAATTGCATAGTTTATTTAGATATACAGATGTACTAGTCTACATAGGTTTTACATAGGTTTACATAGGCATCCAAAGTTACATATTTTTAGATATATATATATATATGTGCACAATTATACACAAGTTTACATAGGCATCTAGAGTTATAGATTTTTACATATGCAAATGCACAAGTCTACATAAGTTTACACATGCATCCAGAGTTATAGATTTTTAGATGTATAGGTCTACATAGGTTTACATAGGCATCTAAAGTTATAAATTTTTAGATATAAAAACACACAAGTCTACATAGGTTATACTTATGTTTATACAGGTATTAAAATATACACTATATATATATATATATATATATATTTGACATAGGTATGCAAATTTATTCATATATTTAGATACACAACTACATCACTCAGATATCAAGGATTAGGGGGCACAATATCGAGTATGTGTTCTTAATCCCTATTTTCAAACTTACCAGGTTACACTAGTATCATCACCAATATCATCACTAGGTTTTCACCATTTTAGGTCATAAGTCCATCTACAGAGGTTGATCCATAACAATACACCAAACCCAATTTACATATTCATATTAAAAGTTGGGGCAAGTAAGCCTTGTTTCTCCAAACCTTCAATTTACATTACTCAGATTTAGAGTGGGGGAAAGTGAGCCTTGTTTCTCTATACCTTCAATTTACATTACTCAAATTCAAAGTTGGGGCAAGTGAGCCTTGTTCCTCCACACCTTCAATTTACATTACTCATATTAAAATTGGGGGTAAGTGAGTATTGTTTTTCCATGCATTTAACTTATACACTCAGTTTCAATATAGGGGCATTTATAACATATGTTTCCTTTCAAATATTACACTCTAATTCTCATCCAATTCTTTATCCAATAATTGGGATAAATCTAGATTACATTCACATAGGTAAATATAGGTACACATTTATATTTTCTTTTACTCAAGTACTTCCATTTCATTGCATTACTAAAATAAGAGGGGGGAAAATGTAAACACACTAATTTGGTTAAGCAACAAAAAGTACTATGTCATTTGTTTCTCTTTCACACAAAGGGTCTTAGTGATGGTTATAGTCCTTATTTTCATGGTCACCTTGAGTCTTTTGATCTTTTGTATGCCTTTTTATCCCTATTCCTGACACCTCCAGTGGTCACAAGTCACCTTTTCCCAATCCAAGGGGTCCCTAGCACGTCATTCCTAAATTTTCCTCTATTTTGAGCCTTTGTACATTATCACCACTTTTAGGATAGTATCACCACATGGAACTAATTTATACTTTTGCTTTCAATGTCTTATGGGCTATTTCACCTATGTTTGAGTCTTGACCCCTCCATAACCCTTATCTTATATTTTTTATATCTTTTTCATGACTTATTAACTAGTGAATAAGGTATTTTATTCCAAACAAAGATCCTCCTATATAAATAGCCTCAAAAGGCATTTTATATTTAACACTTTCTATTTTAGCACTTATTAAATAAAATCAATCAATAGTATATCTCAAATACTATGCTTACTACTTAACATTCACACCTAGACATTTTCATGCTTGATAAAAGAAGGGCCTAGGCAAAATTAATCCTATCATATCATGTAATTTGATGGTGCACATTCCCTAAGGGAGAACTACATGTGATTTTATACCCCTAACATTGGGATTAAAATAGGTAGTGGTTTGGACAATAGGGGTTCTTCTTTATGCAATTGTAACATCCCACAACCCAATTTTTCCTTTCCATTTGCATTTGATTATTTTATTGTTTCATGTGTGCAGGTATTCATTAGGTTTTTTTGAGAAAAATCATCCAAAAAATTAACATATATTATCCCTCAAATGATATGAAATCACCTACAAGATGCTCAAGAACTCCTGTACCTTCTCTAAAAGTTGTAGATAGTCAGTACAGGAGGGAGACTAATTCCAAGTTTGGACACTAGTTCCATATAACACTACTATCTTAGGGCGTGCTAATGTCCAAATTTATATCTCAAAAAATATTTAATAGACAAAATATTCCTCTTTATCTACTTAGTCATCTCTAGTATTCAAATCCATGAGAAATTCTATGTATATCTAGATAAGTCCACTTTCTCCTTGTATTTGTTATTTTTAGAAAGTTACATAGAATCAATAAATTCCAATTTTATTCCATATAAAAAATTTAAAAGGTTAAAACAAAATTCTAATTAAAAATATAAAACTTTAGATACATCAATGAAGATCAAAACAACAAAGGACACACAAGAACATAAAATATTAAATATTTCCTTTTTTATCCAATTTGGAGTATCCTAATCAAATAATTATCAAATATGATGAAAGTGAGATGATGAGAATGAATTTATAATCAACATAGATGTGTATTTATCTCATTTAAGTTTTAAACCCATCGATCTAAGAGAGTCTTGATATGATTCAAAAATAATGAGATATACTAAATAAAATGAGAGAAAGGTACATCTTATAGACACTCATAAGGATACAAATGAAAACACATGTTGAAATATAAACTCATGATATATTATTTCAATGATAGGTGTTCCATTAAGACAATACCTTTTCAAATCAATCCTAACTCAAAAATAAGAAGCACAAGACATTTTATAGTGCATCAAAAGTGAATGTTGATCATTTATGAAATATTTAGTAAATAATGGAGAGTTCATGGATAAATAACTTTCTATTAGATTACAAACTATTAGTTCACAAGATAAACCAGACACTATACTATATATGTTACTTGAAAAACATTTTATTTCTCTACCTACCACTCAAACTAGAGATCACAATAAATTATCATATCAAAAAGGGAGACCACATTATTTCTACCATAGAATAAGTGGACATGACACCAAAAAAATTGGGCATTACAAAAGCACATTCAAAATTATAAATTTCAAGATGTGTTTTATTATAGGTAAAAGTGGGTTTTAAAGGGACCCTACCCATACAAAAGTACCACCTTAGTGGCTAGTAATATAGACCAAAATATAAAAAAATATATGAAGAACATATAGGTTCACTAGACAAACACAACACAAAAATAGTTGATTCATAACTTCCATTACAAAATAAAGATATTTAGCTATGACTTTTCTTCCATTCCCCGTAACCTATAGTCCATTCTTGTGTCATGATTTAAAATTTATTCCCTAAATTGCTTACCAATTTTTCCTTTTCAGATGTATTAGCCACTCCTTTAAGCTTTTTCCTGGGCCTAGGGTCATTCTCACTTGTGTTAGCATCGTTAAAAAACACATATAATATTTCCATGCTCTGTATTGCATTATTCAATGTTAATTTATTGAAGCTAACCATAAGATTAAGTTTATATTTGAGTTATCTATTCTCTTTTTCTATCTTATTAATTCTATCAGTCATAATCTTAATCTAAGAAGCCATTTCCACTTCCCTCTCTTGAGTGCAATATAGTCCATCTTTTTTATTGAAGTTATTTACTTCCTATTTCAATCTTGAATGGTCCTTCATGAACCAACAAAGAAAGGCCTTATGAAGGTTTACCTCATCCTCCAGAATCTCTAGTTTATTTTTATTTTTAGAAATATCCTTATAATAATTCAAATCAAAGCCTACCTAAATGTGTATATGAGGATCCCCTATTTGAGCTTTGACATGGTCATCCTTCCCTTTGCTACCAATAGAATTCATATTTATGCCTTCCTTATTTCTATATAAGTGAGTATTAATTTATTTATTATGTTCCTCAACATTAAGCTGGTCCAACTCATTTTGAGTATTCTTTTTAATTCCAATATCCTTGTCCATCTCCTCAAGATCAATAAGTACATCTAAATCTTGTAACATCTATTCACTGAAAAACCCCTCTTTCTTATTTTTTACCCTATCATTATCTTCATTATTCTTTGTTTTAGGTTTGAAAATAATCCTTATCATCTATTTAGGAGGTACATAGGCTAAGATATTTACCTTGGCATATTTTATTTTAGTAATTGAATACTATAGAGTAGGGTTTTGAGCTTGGAAAAACTTATATATGAGGGAAATTATTGCATGGTGTAATGGCTCTGATTTCTTACCCATTTGGACTTCTTTAAATGAATGTTCTAGGTAATGCAAGCTATAAAATGGAATACTCATAGTAATATTATGCCTCATATAATTCAAGAAAGGGAGATGGTAATAATATTCCACTTTATATCTACCATCTATAGTTACATACCTAATTATTTTCTTTACCACATCATCAAATAGAATAGGAAAGTCCTCTCTTTTGAAACCTCCTTGGAAACTATAATCTTTTCATCCCCCACAATAATTTCTTCCAGTAGTCAATTTATTGTATTTTTTTCCTTCAATTTGAGGCCTTGTAACCCTTGAAATCAATTCCTCTATGATTTTAGTAGAGATGTTTCTAGTTTTGACCACTCAGTCTACAAATTATTGGGATAGATAAGTATTGTATCCATGTATATGATCTATTGAATTTGTTAACCCCTTGTATGTAATATTTTCCATACCTCTAGCTTCTTTCTTATGTGATCCACATTCATTATAAATAATATTAACATTTTCCCTCAAAGTATATAGTTTACACAATTATATGAATCTCTTTATAAGTTATCACACATGTTACTTCAACATAATCTCATATCTCTCCCTCTACTATATGATGTTGATATGATAAAATAATAATATAAGTGGTTTGATATCAATTCATACTATGATTATAATATATGTCAAGGACACTCTACAAACAAATGTTTTGCATTATACATAACTGTAAGATTTGATCAATAATCTTAATATTTATCTCTACAATATCAATACATTAGCTCATGACATGGTGCACAACATATTGATCCACATATGCTTCCATATTAAATACAGACACATTCTCTGAGTATACAACAAAATCCAAAGGTTATTATTTCTATTATAGTTACATGACATAACCATGATCGGATTTAGTATAATAGTGATGAGGCATATTCTAAAGTGACTAATCACTTGTTTGATTCATACATCAGTATTGATGTTGATATCATTCCATGATAAATGGATTGAAATTGATTTACCAAGGACATATACATGGATAACCCATTGATTAGATCATTATTTAACATGATCATAACTCAAATGAAAAAATTAAAAAAAATGCAAAAATACAAAGATGGAAAATATATATATTCCAAAAATAAAAATCATAAAATATGCATTACATGTATTTATAGTTTACATGATTTATTTAGATTACATATATATTTTCCATGCACATTATTTTTAGGTATACATTAGTGGGATGCAAGACATAGAAATTACATATGATATGTACATACTAATGTGAGGCATTCCTACACCAAGGGGATACCTTCCTACATTGGGTGTACACCTACATTGTAGGCATTTTGGTACATCATTGTATTTTTTTTAACTTTTTATGATCATTCTATTGATCATATAGAGACATTTAGATTTATTTTAAATTATTTTTTCTTACACATAATATATAAAGTGCTACATTAGATAGATGTTATACTTTATTATGTTCAATGATGACATGGATTGATTATGTATACTAGTTTTACATGTTATATACATGTTGATGTTTTTATGTGTTCTATGTGTGAACATTGATAATTGTTACATGATGTGATATTTGATATTTTATTAAATAGTGTGATGATTATGCATGAACTTGTGTGACCATTGTGTGTTACATTGTGTTTCTTCATGAG
Organism: Torreya grandis; assembly: GCA_037957365.1. Lineage (NCBI taxonomy): Eukaryota > Viridiplantae > Streptophyta > Pinopsida > Cupressales > Taxaceae > Torreya > Torreya grandis. The sequence goes on from JARHVA010000129.1 coordinate 6,100,498, forward strand.
GGAGTATTGATGATTTCTATGTTGTGTGACATTGAGTGTTATCTTACATGATTATACAAGTGTATTAATTATGTGTTCTAAAGTCATGCATCAGTTGTGTCAAGGATCCTCTAGTCTATCTCATGGCCATGTTTTCTATGTTAGGTTAGGGATTATTCAATACCATTTTTATCTCAAATGCTTATGTGCATCATGATCATTAAATTTATATGCATATATGTGTGCCTATCTACATGATTATTCTATTATGTGTTATGACATTTTTAATATTATAAATATTATATGTGGTTTAAATTTAACCCTTTTTTGAGATATGAGCGTTAATGTGGTAGAATAACCTATACACAATGATTAATAAAATTATTGTAGATCAAGATAATTAATTGAAAACTCAGATAAATGATTATTTTAAATTAAAGTAATGAGTTATGATAAATATATAAGTTACACTCAAAATAGTAATTTGACTACATAGACATGAAGATGAGATAATAATTAACATGTCTATAAATGTGCAAGAAGATTTGAGAAATACATTGGTATAAAAAGGTAGAGTAAATATTAGGATCCAATCATCAAATTATGTAAATATTTTGGTGGTCTATACACTTGCATCTACTTGTGTACACTTGCATCAATGCTTTTATCCTAATATCAATGTAATTGTCCTATATGAAATATTAACTCTATTATGAATTGAATACCTGGAGCCTTATAGTTTTTTTCACCTTTCTATTGATATCATTTATTCATGTGCATATGCGATTGATGATTTTATGTGGATCAAACCATATCTCTTCACCTTATGTCTTTATACCTTTGTAAAAATGGGTTAATGGGCTCAAGGTGTTGAGCTAACCTCAAGGAACAATTTTTTAATGAGCATTGTTTACTTATAAAATAATCCAAAGAGGGCCTCAAATTTGTGTATTTGTCCCATAAGTGTTGGATTTTGTGTGTAGAAGGGTGTAATATACTATATGTAAAGGCATGTAATGATATAACTTGTAACTTGATAAATACTACTCTTGGGATATGATTGGAGTGATTCAAACCTATAATATGACTACTATGGTTGGTATGAGAATAGGGAATAATAGAGAAGTATAACTTAGTTGTATAATTGGTTGATTGAGCTTCAATAGGTGTTTTCTTGGTAATTTATAGATGAATAATGAGTAGGATTAAATTTGTATTTATACCACACCTTTTGAAAATATCTCATGCAGGTTCAATAAGATAAATGGGCTTACCTATAGGATTAAAAATATTTATAAATTATATTAATTTTGAGGAGTGGATACTTGATAAGAATCAAGACACTTGTGTCGACCCAAGTGTCCCTGTGTGAGATGTAAATGTTCAGTAGGTTATGAATATGTTGAGTATTTGAAACTAATAATGAAGGATATGTATGTAGTTTTAATCTTTCTATATAATTTATGAGATCTTGGATATCATAAATGATAGGTTCATACCCTAATATAAATAATTTATCATAGTGAGATGATGAATGAAAACCCTTTGATAGTAGGAAGGTATAGAATTAAAGGGTACATCTCTAATAAGTATTTTAAAGTATATAAGATTGAGATATTATATTAGTTATATTTTAGTATATATAGGTTACTATTAAATGTTGATATCTAAAATTATTATTATTATAATGAATATTACTATGTGCCTAGTTTCTATATATCTCTTTACATGAAGCTTGTAGGCCTTATGATATAAGTTTCATTTATGTGTGAATTATATGATATTCATGTGATGACATAATATAATCATGTTAAAACACATTCATTGTATTCATAAATATTTTCTATATAACATGATGTATATAATTCTTTTCTTTTGAGATGAGTGATTCAAAAGATTACCCTTCACCTCAAAATGGGGGCATAATAGTGGGCATGTCATAAATATTCAAGATTTAATAAATAGATAATTTATAAATTAGGTTATATTCATGATTAATATGAGGTATATTTGGAAGTATTATGATTTATATATAACAAATTTTATTCAAATGAGATAGATTATGATTCAGATTGGGATAAATTGGCAAGTTGACACATATGTTAGGTATATATAGGGCATTATATAGAAATATGTGACATATTATATGATGTAATGAAATATATTGCATGGATCAAGTTGAGCATGATTATTATATTATGGGGATTAGATTGTCATATTGAATTATATTATCAATTTGGACAAAGTTACATATAGATTTATGGTATTTTATATCATAAATTGGTATAGATGGGTCAAATTGGGCATGAACATTTTTGACACATAATTTTTATATTTTATATGTTGGTAATGAAGGGAATGGAGCTAATACTTTAATCTAAAATCTATTTTTATTGATGATTTATATTTTTCATATTTTCATATGGGCTTAATATGGGGTTCACCCTTGGCATGTGAACCTAGTATAAACTCTACCACAACAATTATGATCATATTTTGAGTAGTGTAGTTGATATTACGACATCATTCAACTACTATGCACTTCTTAATTTATAATTAAGATTGGTAAATATTATTTCTAAACCATGATTATATAAAGTATCATATACATGGGTCATAAACACCCCATTCTTCAATGATTTCAAGAGAGTAGCTTGGTTTGTAATACACAGAGTTTTATTTTTTCCTTCTTTTTTTATTTAAAATATTTCAATTTTCTAGATAGGTTTATATTTATATCATAAGTGGGCCATTATTTTTTCATGTTTCATTGGAGGTTTTTCATGGATCAAAATAGATACACAAGGCATGTCTAAAGACACAAAGTATGGTTATTTTTAGATAATAAAATTTCTTACTTTATCCTTTTAATCTAGAATTTTCAAGATTATACTAAAAGGGTGGAATTTTTAGACTCTTAATTTTTTATTAGACACTTTAAAATATCATATTTGACCAATCCTTCACATACTTGACTTACAATTACATAATTCATTATTGCTCACATTTTCTTCTAGCCATTCATATATCTATATTCTTGACCTTCCTAATTTTCCATCATGCACATATAGGATCTATCTAGTTCATTTGGTACTATCTATTATCCTAAGTAAATTATCATTATTATCTATAGTATTATCTTCTTTGTCTTAGATAGTTATAGCAATATTAAAATGATATAGGTTACTAATAGAATATGCCTGCATTGAAGGTGTCCTAAGTTATTGAGCCATATATTTTTCAAATTAAAAACCTTTGCTTGGGTCAAATCACATGTTTTGAGGTCATTTATAGATGTAAATTATGAAAATATTTATATTTATATATAGATCAAGCTTAAGGATGATCCTATCTAGATCTCACTTTGAAAACTACATACACTTTGAGAGATATGTATATCCTTCAATAACTACCCTAAATCATATCATTCTAAAAATCCCTCAAAGGAAAATGCATTAACCCAATACTAAACCTATAAATAAATGTCAAGGTTTCATTTAACAAGTGTTAAAATCTAAACATGTTACATACATACTACTGGATCACTATTAAGTACACATCCATATAGGTAGGATAATTACATGCAGTTTGATCCCTCTTTTAGAGTATTAGAACATATGAAATGCTTATCCATATATTATTGTGTTTTTAGGGATATCTAGACATAATTTTAACCCCTTTTTATAGGATAATAAAAGTGTATAAAGTGGGTTTATGGTTTAATTGTTAAGGAATACAAAATTATATCTACGCATAATTAAAAAAAACTTAAAATTTCACAAGAATCATCTTGATAAACAAACTCAATTTTCAGTGATGAAATAGAATAGGAAAAACATAGCATTTTTTAAAAATAAATTGGACATATTTTCTAGCCACATGCATATAAACTTTATGATATCCATCCAAGTAGGTTATGATAGTCATTATCCTAATTCGAGTGACCACATATCCATTTCAAGACATTTTTAGCAACTGTACATAGACACAAACCAAAATAAGACAAAAAAAATGTTAATTACGTTATCCTATTAGTAATTTTTATAAATAGTAAGAGTAACTCATCAATCTCAATCTATTTTTTCTAATAACATCTACATAATTCAAGACATATATTAAACAACCTAAATATTCAAGTTTTTAACTTATTTAAATAAATAAACCCAAAATCATTTAAAACAAGTATATGCTTATTAGTATATGCTATTTGTGCATGATTTTTTACATTTTCTACACCTCTTAGTTAAAAATTCTAGTTTAAATGCCTCTTGATTACAATCATTAGTTTAGATACCTCTTGGTTACGACCTAATGGAATTGATATCTCTTTATATTTTTCCTTTTACATTTTGGATCTAGGTAGGTCTTCATTATTTATCTCCTTGAATATAATTATTAATTATATCCTTTTTATCATTACTATAAAAAATATATTACAAACATGTCCCACTTTTAGGCATAGTAAAATTTATGTATGTTAGATATAGTATGGTATTATCCCCTTTGATTTAGTATAGGATGTGTGTGTGTGTGTGTGTGTGTGTGTGTGTGTGTGTGTGTGTGTGTGTGTGTGTGTGTGTGTGTGTGTGTGTGTGTGTGTGTGTGTGTATGTATATTTATATGTATATATGTATGTATGTATGTATGTATATATATATGTATATATATACATACATATATATATATATATATGTGTGTGTGTGTGTGTGTGTACACACACACACACACATATATACATACATACATACATATATATATACATATATATACATATACATATATATATATATACATATACATATATATATATATACATATATATATATATATATATATATATACATATATATATATACACACACACACACACACACACACACACACATATATATACATATACATACATACATACATGCATACATATATATATATATATATATATATGTATGTATGTATGTATGTATATGTATATCATGTTTTCCATATACACAAAGTTCAAATTATATGAACCTAAACTTTTGATCAAATGTGAAGGAATAGATAGTTATAATGCTTGAAATTGGCATAATCTATCTGTTGGAAGAATCTGACTAAGTCATATGGTGATAAACATCAATAAGAATGGATGTATGATTTGGTGTATAGATTATTTCATGTTTAATTATGGTTTCATATATTATCCTTTCCAAACACCTTTCACAAAGGAATTATTTGAAGGATTAGATGGTTGTGAAATATACATTTTCACATATGTATTTTTGGGTATCACCATGTAAAATTTTTGGATGAAGATAAGTCTAAGACCAATTTGGCTATAAAGTGGGATAATTTTCACAAAATTTTATGTCATTTCAATTGAATAATTTTTTTCTCATTAATTTTTATTGAAGCATTAAATGGATTCATATATAAGTTATTATAGGTGTGTCTAGATGACTAGACTACGTATAGATTGGTTAAGGATCATTGGGGTTTATTTGTGCTTGATGTTTGAAATACACACACACACACACACACACACACACACACACACACACACACACACACACACACACACAGAGTGAATTTTTTACATTATTAGATCATGTCAATCATAAAGAAGGCATTTTTTTTAACCTTGTGAAGGTAGCACTCATAATTCAACTAAAATCATTACATACTTAGAAGGAATTTTTTGTATTCTTAGGATGTTTAAAATACTAAAACAAGTTGATGAAAAATTATGTGCATGTTTTAATGCCTCTTTAGCATTTTTTAGATACATTTTTTTAAGTGGACATAAATATAATATGAGGAATTTAAAGTTTTAAAGAAAAAACTGGTTAGCATGCCAATTATACATGCCCTCTTAGTGTCATTTTTTTTCCTATTGATGTGGTTCTTATGCACACCCATAAATTTAATGAGGTAGCATGTAACATTTTAATATGTCAATGGAGGTAAAATCCACTCTAGGGCACAAGTTTCATGTATGGGTTAAATAACTGGGTGGTGGAATAACATGCTAAGCATCTAGGTTGTTAATTAAGTATGCATGTGGGTGAAATGAATCCTAGTAAAAAAATTAAAATGTAGTTGAATTTTATGAATTTACCTTATTATAAAGTTGGTATATCTCAATCAAATAAACTTAAGAAAGAGGGAAGGGTAGAGAATAAAATAAGGATCTATGGTCTCAAGAGATTACTTCTAGGGTTGGTTTCTATATGGATGAGTGTTTCTATAACTAATTCTTATTACTGGTGGCTATTACACACTCACATACAAACATAATTATACACTCTAGGAAGATATGATATAGGAATCTCAAATATATCAACTTAACATTGATCCTTTTAGAGTAGCTATTACGAACCCTTAATTAGGAGATTATAGCTTAGACCAAAAAATTATCTAGGGTAACTATGGCTCACACCTAGAAGAATATGTCAAAGGGAAACACTTTTGCACACTTTGAAAATTGAGATAGATAAATTATTTTCTCAAAATCAATAACACCTACTATTTATTCAATATTTGTTATAAATATAGAATTAACAACATGAATGATAACAAAAGTAATTATTTATAGCTATTGCACACTTTGAATTAATAAATCAAAAAACAAAGAAAATAAACACTTAATTACATAGAATTGGAATGAAAATGCATCTACACAGTTACATGACAATAGAAAATGACTTCTTTCTATATTGATAATTTTCTAACCCTTTGAAATGATGGATTTACATGTATAAATAGACTTAGGGAGAGGTCACATCATCCTCCAAGTTCATGTAAAACTCAAATTTACACTTAGTAATCAAAACCTTAGTTCTAATTTAATTCCAAAATTGCATGTACAATAACAATTGATCACAAATGTATCCAAAAATAGATTTGCCTACATATTGCCATGTAATGTGTGCATGTTTAAAAATTAATAAAGTTAACTACTACATGCATATGTTAAGTATGAGTAAACTATAATTACATCAACTAAATTTACATGAAAATTTACATACAAAATTAACCTTTGATAACTAAGGTGTATTCAAACTTAGTGATTGCATGTTTATACTTAACATAGTGGGAGGTACTAAATTTTTTGGTAGAGCTAAGATGGGAGGTGGTGTTGAGTTAGAATCTGGATTTGATCTAGAAGTTGAAGCCTTAGCCTTATTTCTCACTTTCGATTCCTAATAATACTTGAAATTGACCTCATGATGATATCTAATGATGTCCATTTTCAAAAGTGGTTATTGATGCACCCTAATTGATTGATCTATTAAATGTGCATGCTTAGCCTTGGTGTTCCTATAATTAATCTAAAATATCTCAGCTTCTATAACCTTTTTCGTCAACATCAATTTATTTCAATGCTAGTCCTTGAAGATTATGTTTGAAATTTGTTGAGGCTAGCTAGAGGAGTTGATTGAAAATGACTCTACTTATCAATTTCCCTCTAGGGTCCCTAGCCTGAGAAAGATTCAACTCATCTATAATCTATGAAATTAGGCTCTTGTGCTCTATGAATTCTTGCATTATTATATCTACACTTGTTACCCATTCTCTTACTTTTTGTCTTCAAATGAAAACTAAATTGAGAGCATTGGATGCTTCCAATGGTGTCATTAAGTTTAAATGGTTGTAAGCCTTATTTTTTTAATACAAAAAAAGGAATTTTAATTTGTTCTCATCTTATTTAAAATAATTAAACAATTTTTTTCTCTTACTAATATGAGGGACTAATTTATCCTTCATTGAAGCAATAGCATCCAAAATGTTGTATAAATTTAAATATACACTTTGTACATCTATTTAAATTTATAAGGGAACATGAATAGTTTATTTTTATTCCTAGACCTACTGTAATTCTTGCTCAAGATCTCTTATCACTTTCTATGTCCCTTCATAAAGCTATAGTAAAGTGTCCTTATGTGCTTTAAAATAAGATCTAAAATCCTTGTTATAAGGAGACTTCCATTGTCTCTTATTTTTTCTCTTGGAAAGAGAGAAGACATCTTATCTTTCTTCAAATATTATGTCTCTAATAACATCATCTTCAATCTTCTTTTTCTGTACTCTTTGGAAACTCCCTATGGATTTATCAAAGATTGAGCTTATTATGGGTAGCTTAGTTATTATGATATTTAGCATTTTAGAGGCTTAAGATTATAAGTCTATTTCCCACTATGGGGTCATAAATTGAGTTGAGTTGGTTGGTTGAGTGTCCTTAGCTATAGTATCATCCAACCAATCCCTTGAAGATTATTCCAAGGCTTCTAAATGTAAAGGGTCTGATAGTGCAAATGAGATTTGAATAATCAACACCAACATATTGGGAAATAAGGTGGATTGTATATATTGGCTTCTTCTTCCTGGTGTTCTTAGATGATACTATATTAGTAATTTAGGTAGGACTAGAAGAAGGCATTGGCAAACCCAATTGGGTGGATGACATATGTAGTTTTACACTTGTCAATGCTCCCCTAGTTTTCTTAGTATGAATATTTTTAGGCCAAAGGGTAGTTGAGGGAATAATGAAGGTAATAATAGTGAAAGTAACAATAATAGATGCTAAAGACACAACTATAATTATTGGAACAATGGGGATTGTGGAGCTAGTAGGACTAGAAGAAACAACTTCTAATTTTGGAATAACTAGGGAAGGTTAGACACTAGGATTGAGATAAATAGGATCAAATGTAGTAACATACATATAATAAATAATTAACATAATTGGTACTATAGAAAAAAGAGGAACTGAAGAGATAATTAAGACCATACCCTCACCTAATTTGTCTATTGAAAGTGGTGATTTTCATTTTATTTCTTGGAGGCTCAATAATTTTGCTCTTTAAAACCCTTCCTCTTCATCTTCATCAATGGGATCCCCTCTTGTAGATGGCTACTCATTCCTTTTGGTTTCTTTTGTAGATGATATATCAATAGTTGGGATTATAGGAGGTCCCTAGGCTCTGAGTTTTCTCTTATAACAAATATTTACCTTTTTTGTTGAGGGGGAAGCCACCTAAGTGGGGGAATTTGGGACTTCCATATTTGTAGTAACTTGAGATGAAGTAGAATTAGGAAGAGTATGGTATTTTAAATCCACATATTTAATATAAATTTTCTCATTTTTAGTTCTTTCAATGGAACTTATAATGTTGGGAACTTCTTTCACCCTAGGCTCTTGCTTTACAGTCTCCATCACAATGGGTGATGTTTGAGATGGTTACCCCTATTATAATTATGACTAAGAGGGCCTATTTCTCCAAAAGTTATCTTTAACACATCTAGCTAAAGGTGGAATCCTAACATGTGCATCTACAATTAAAATTGAGTTTTCCCCTTATATTATTTTCAAAAGTTTTTCACTCAATATAACCATTTGAGCCCTCTTCAAGACTTGGGCATCACTCTTAGAATTCAAAAATAGAAATTCATGGTCATAAGGCTCATGTTGGTATGGAATGCCAAGACCTTAGATATTCCTTTGAATTTGACCTTGAGGGTCCCATTCTCTATGTAGAAAGGTGGTCAATTAATAATATATCTTGAACTTGCCAACCTCTCCAAAGTGTTTATGGTTAACATAACACATCTTATCGATCATCAAATGGGAGCCATGGAAATTAATATTATTCTTCTTCAATTCCTCATCAATCCCATACTATAATTGATATGTTATCTCCTAATAATCTAATTTATATAGCACATTCTTAGGGAGATGCATTGGGGTAACTTTGTGTTTTGTAACCATAATCACTATATAATTAGGGTAGAGCTAGTAATCCCCTTTGGGCATCAATGTATCAACTAATATTTTTAATACTCTAGGTAGTAGTGCCTCATGGATAGACCTACATACCTTAATAAATACATCTTTTATTATTCAAACTATATTTATTGTGTAGGATATGTGTGCATTAAGGAGTAAGAGTCACAAATTTGATTCTTGATGTAATCTAGAGCTAGGCTCTAGAGTGATCTATTGTGCATGTATATTGTGCCCATTACTACATCTATGAGGTAAGAAATCATGTCAAAATGGCCTCCCACAATCCTATTGTCTTTTTGAAATACTTGCTTCTGTATCCTATAGATAATTATCTCTCCTAGAGTAAATGTTAGCTCTAAGATCATCAATAAAACTAGTAGTGAAACCCACTTGAGGTGAAGGAATTGGATGCTAAGGTATCCATATAACTTGTTCCATTATAATGTATAATCCCATCCAAAACTTGTTTATAGTTATTGGTTACTTTTCCTTAAGGACAATGGCCTTTTTGTTCATATGTACCTATACCTTGCCCATAAAGAATAGGTCTTGCAGTAGGTCAATGCATGGTATTACCTCATGCTTGGCTGCTATGAAATGTAATACTTATCACTTGAGGGGGAGTGAATCTATATATAATTTCCTTTATGTTGTCATTAATTTATCTTCACATTTAAGGTCATCTACCTTTTTAATTCTAGCCCATAGAGCTGAGTATTTGGGATACTCGTCATTGAACACTATGAAATCAAAAATAATGTATGTGTAATCATTAGAGTCTTTGATCAAAACTATGGATGGTGGATAGATTCCCATGAATATCTTGGATGAATAATCCATTATTAATTTTATTTTCCCATAGAGTTCTAGTTCTTTAATTTTAATGGCTTAGTTCTTATGGAAGCACTTCATAGTTTGAACATAGGTGGATAGGGCTTTGAGTTCCCAAGGATGAAAATTCACTAAAGGTCACTTGTGATCAATGGGTATGATGTTAAATTTTAATTAATTTATATATCTTTTGGTATTTAATTCCAATTCATGTTCCATTAATGTCTAATGTCTCTAACAACTTATTTTGGTGGGTATGCCATGTAGACATTATAGACATTCAAAGTAATGCCATGTCTTTAACTTTGACAATTTTCATCTTCTTGCTCTTTTCAATCTAAATCAGTTATGCCATGGAGTCTTTCAATAGTCTAGAGTCAGATGTTGTGTTACATCATGGTCAACCTGAATTATTATGAACTAAACACATCTTGTGAATAATTTTTTTGAAGACCTATGGTGGGTGTCCATTTCCAAAAGATGTGAAGGTCGCATTTTCTAAAAGGTAAATTCAAAATCAATAAGTTATGAAACATGGTTTATAAATAATTATATCAAAGACCAAAATCTAGTCAAGACCTTCTGAAGCAAAAGTTTTGAAGACCAAATTCTGAAATATTTATTTGATTAATTTTGTTAAACATTTTCACTAAAGACCAAATTTCAAAAATAACACATCAACCATTTTCTCAAAGAGTAAATGTTAAACATATTTACTTAAGTGAAAAATTTGTGAAGGCCAAAATATTGAACAAAGTCTATGATAAATGCAAATATTGAAGACCAAAAAATATGACTAAAACCTATGAACTTTTGAAGAAAACTTGCAAACAAAACCTAGGAATAAAAGTTTCAAAGAACTATTTTTCGTAGAGGTTAACATAGGTTAAAAGTATCCAAGAATTTCAAATATTGACTTCCAAACAAAATCTATAAAGACTTAATTTACGTGAAGCTAGAGACTTTACAAATTGTGCATGTTTTTAAAACCTATGTATGTGCAAAATATCTAAAAAGTATTAATAAGTCAGTTTGAATAAGCAAAATATGTGAGTATGTCTATTTGTGTTTATAATAAATAATGAAGTTAGTTGTAACATATAAAGTTCTATGAAATAATATTTTCAAAATAAGCCTAAATCTTTCAGAATATAGTGGTTTCCCCTTCAAAAAATAATAATGAGGATATGTTGAGTACAAAAAATGGTGATTCATAGGGGGAATACTCCTGAGTATTCAAGAACCTAGAAACTTTGGTTAGCAATTTTCAAATCAAAGATGAACCATTTCATAAGATAAAAATTGAATTAGAGACATAAAAGATACTCCTAATAATAACATATAACATACTTGCCTTGCTCGTACATTGAATCTGTGTGTGAGGAAGTGAATTTACTTTTACCCTTATTGTGAGTATTTTGTTAAAGACTTAGGATAATTGTAGGTTTCATTCTAGTTTATTTGAAAAAAATACTTAAAACAGGTGGAATCTCGGCTATTACTCTACTACCATCTTAGTGTTCATAGCCTCGATAGAGATACCTTTGGTTCCTCTTCTTTCCTCTTCCTATATTCTGTCATGATGTGTGATACATTGATCTTATTTCATCATGTGAGCCTTTGATTAACTTTATATTTTTTTAGGTTTTATTGATCACTATTTTAGGATGCATTGATCCTAATTTTCCTCCTTTTTTTAATAGTATGGTTGGAAGGAGATAAAAAACCACAGTGAGTTGGTATATGTGAGGGCATAATTTTACCATATTGTCCTTGCCATCTACATTTGTATCAATGGTTATTACCTTAAAAAAGTATTGACATGAGAAGTGCATTTGATACAATGAAAATGATTAAACTTTATAAATCTATATAGAGTGGTGAGAGAAGATTTTATATACCTGATAGAAGTGCTCAATGGTAGCATGGCCATGATTATTTTTCATTGCATACCTGAATTCTAAAGATCTTAAACACAAGGGTGTAGTTTTTTCAAGAAAACTAATTTGTGTGCTTTGTTTGATGTCCATCCCACACTAGTTCTTGTTTTTGGTACCTTTCCCATGGATTAAATTTTTAGATTTTAAACATGGATAAGAAGTCCAGTGGATTGGTTACTTACATTAGTATACTAGGAAAAGTCAATCATATTGCCATAAAATAAAATACATATAATATAGAAAGTGAGTAACTAAACTAGGGAAATCAAAATGTTGAAAATTGGAAATGCTAATCCTAAAAAAATAGGTAAACTAGCTATGAAAGTGGTAACTTTATTCTACTCCTACCTTTACCAAAACACTTTTTATTACTCAGGGACATCTCTAAATGGTAAAACCATGAAGTAATTCTTCAAAAACTATGCATTAACTATATATATTAATTCATTATCTTGGAGGTCCCTCAATAGAAAGCATTGTTCCCTAGGATCTCTAAATTTTGATAAGAACCAATCCATAGTGGGGTAAACTTGTCATAATGTCCTTTATTTTCATGGACTTTGTCCCATAGAAGTATCATGTTAGATATTATGAATGCTTTTAATTTTTGTCTTCTATCGAACCACATTTTGATTATGTCTTAATGTTTACTAAAGTTATGTAAGGCTTCAATCCTTGAATCTTCCATCTATATTATGTTTATTAATAAAGATTGCACTTTTTCACTTCATTTTATGTACTCTTTCATAAATTTATATGTTGTCATCCATATAATATTCATTAAGTTGAAGCCTTGAGGGCCTACTTGCATCTTTTTTGATCATCCCATAGTGCATATTTCAGTAGATTATGCCACTCTCTAGGTTTATCTGTTGCTAACTTTTTAGCGACATCAATCAACTTTTTGTTTTTTGATTAAGCCAATCCATTTCCATACAGGTAATGGTTAGATTTTGAATTCATCATTATTTAATTATCATGTGACCATTCAATGAATTTAGGTGATTATAATGTTGGTCCATTATCACAAACTAAGTAAATGGGGGTACCAAATATATTTATGATGTTTTCCTCCATAAGTAAAATTACATCTTAGGATTTGGAATGATTTGTAGCTATTTTCTTAGTCCATCAAGTGAAATAATATATGACAGTGAGTATAAAATTATGTCTAGCTAAAGAAGTAGGGATACTAACACTAATGAATTCTAAGCCCCATTGAGTGAATGATCTTCCTTTAATAACAAGATGCAATGGCATTGCTACATGAACTTCTATTTTTTCCAATACTTGGCATTCATGGAATATTCTTACATGAACATGTGCATCATTAAATATTGTTATCCAATACTAACCCATGCTAAGGATTTTATGGGCTTGTTGTTTCTAGAGGGATGACCACTATCTATCTTCTGGTGTAAATTTTCTAGAATTTTTTGAGCTTCTTCTCTTGATATACATATCAAGTAGATACCTTCATAATTATTTATATAGATAATCCCATTTTTAATCATGTAGTGAGTATCTTTGAGCCTCAAAACTCTTCTTTGTTCTCTATTGTGTTACAGGGAACAAGTACCTATAAGTAAATATTGAATAATATTAGTATACCAATTTTCTCTAGATACTTGGGTTTTACAAACCTCATTAATGGTGATGCATGGGTTAGGATAAATCATGAGATGAATGATGAATTTTAATCTAATAATATTGGTAGGCATGATTTTATGTCAAACTCCTAAAACTTTTCCATATATTTTTTCATGTTCTCTCCCAATTCATTTTGCCCCAAAGTGAACTTGACAGTAGGGTCCATCACAATGGTGATGGTCTTATTCCTCAAGATGTAGTGTCAAATTTTCTTTACCATTTCGAAAAGGGAAAAAATTGTTTTTCTATCATGGAATACTTAAGCTCTACTTCTTTCAATTTTGTGTTCATGAATGCAATAGGATTCTCAATTTCATCTCTCTTCTAAGTAAGCATAGAGATAATTGCATGTTCTAAAGTGAATTAATACAAGAATAAATCTTTAGTGAAGTCTAGTCTTATTAGTACCAAGGCCTGAGATATTACATCTTTGATTATTGAAAATACTTTCAGGCCTCTAATGTACATTCTACTTTATCATCTTACTTGAGCATTGTATTCATGGGTCTAACAATTTCTACAAAGTTTGAAATAAACTTTCTCATGAAATTTGTTTTCCAAAAGAAAGACTTGAGATCCTTCTTACTATTTCAAAATATAGTCTTTGAATCCACTAAATTCTATCTAGGTCAATTGTAATTCCTTATTTGGTGATGATTTGGCCTAAGAGATTACTCTTAGTAACAACAAATATGCTCTTCTTTGGGTTTAGTGAGATGTTAAACCTTCTACATCTTTCAAATATTGATTGTAGGTGTCCTACATGATTAGTTCTGGTCTTTAATAAATAATGAGGTTATCTATGTAAATTATTATACATTTACACATTAGCCCTTAGAATTCATGGTTCATTTCCCATTTAAAGTTAGATCCTACATTAATTAGGCCAAATGGAATCCTCTTGTATGCATAATTACCCCCACTTTTGGTTAATGTAGTCTTCATTATGTCTTCAGATTCAACTTGCACCATGTTATATCCTAAAAATCTATCCAATAAGGACATCATTATTAAACTACTTACTATCTAGATCACCTCATCCAAGGAAGGTAAAGGATAACAATATTTCTCAGAAGCTTTATTTAGGTTTTTGAAATCAACACATAATCTAATTTCCCCATTCTTATTCCTAACTAGAACTAAGTGGGCAACCCAGTTAGAATGTTTGATAGGGATAACTATTTTTTCATTTAGTATCTTTTTCACTTCATTTTGAATAAGAGGCTCTAGGATAGGATTGACTAGCCTTTGTCTTTGCATGAATGGCTTGTGGTCTATATTTAATGGGATTATATGGGTGATGACCCTTAGGTTTAAAACCTTCAATTTATCATGCATCCATGCAATCACATATTTATATTGGGTGAGTAAATCCTTCACCTTTTATCTTTCTTCTAGAGTACAATTGAGGCCAATGTTAACATAGCGCATCTCAAACTCATCTCCTAAGTTGTTCTTAAACTTAGATTCATTTAATTTAGGTTGTCTTTAATATTAGGATTGTGGATCTAGATCAAATTCCCTTGCCAAATAAATAATTCTTGAAATAGTTTAGTTTTCTTTCAATTTAATGAATCATTCCTCTCCCAATTCCTCCTATCATACATAAATGATCTCCTTATCATCAATGATTTGAGATAAATTGTCCCAAATTATTCAATAATTGGACAATATTCTAGTCATAATTAAAGAATAAAAAATTTTACACATTATCAAGAATATATGGATAAGGTACTATCTCAATGTAAAAGCTTTGCATGTTGAACTCTTGTAGTGTTAAATTAGTAGCTAAAGCAACCAGTGAACTAGTATCCTAATTATGTTCACTAGGGATAGAAACTATATTGAAGGCCTCAAAACACTAAATAAATTCCAAAGATATATGTTTTAACCTCTTCAAGTATGATACTTTGCATTGGTATTTATTCCTAACCTAATTAATTACCAATTTTGATTCTCCATATATTAGTAGCCACTTGACATTATTTTTGTGAGAAAAGTGCAATCCCAAGATTAGTACCTTATACTCTGATATGTTTTTGGTGAAATTTAATTATATTATATATGATACAATGTATTTATTATCTTTTGGATCAACCAATTCAACACCAATGCATGATCCTTGTTTGGATCTTACACCATTGAAATGGAGAGTACACAATTGGGAAGGTCCTTGGACTTCCAGTTCCTATACCTCATACTTTGTGGTAAAGGTATAAATTCTAAGGTTAGGATATTTTTATCTTACCTCTTAATTATTAGTATTATACTCCATAATGGGGTGATTTATTCTTGGTTCCCTATTAATTATAATCTAGTTTGAAATATCTCTCCATGGCAACAAGAAATGAGAGAAGTTTATTTCAACATACCCATTCAATGTTTTGGACTAGTCTCTCTTGATAAAGATTCTATATACTTATAATATATCTACCCCAAGTATGTCAATATTCATCTATACACAAGGCTCAAATGATACTTGGATGTGTACATAATTTAATTATTAAAATATAGGTACCATTGTCTTGTATAGTTATGAAATTATACTCTTTGATGGACTTGGAGTCAATCCAAGATTTTGTTAAATGGAAGTTGGCATCATGATAGCTGAAGCTCTAGAATCAAATAAACAATTGTGAATATTCTTTCAAAATGATCTAATAGTTAATAAGTATGGAGAAACTTCTGGCTTACTCCTGAATATGATATTTGTATGATCAACCTTTGTCTTTTTTATAATAAATATTCCTATGATAGACCTCCATATGAGATCCTTCTATTCAATTATCTAAGCCAATTCATGAAGAGTGATGTTTACATTAATATTCTTCATGTCTTAAATAATGTTGTATCCTCATCTCTATTCCTCATTATTCTTGGGCTATTCATTCTCTTTTGAGGGTTTACACAATAATAATCCAAACTGCATATATTGAACTCAAATGTTGATTACATTTAAAACATTTCTTATGTGTAAGGAATAACTCTATATCATCATCCACTTTAAGAGGGATAACTATTTTGAGCAAAGATTTATTGAAAATGACTTCTTGGATGCCTAACACTAACCTATACCCCTTTATTTATACTAATTCTCATCTATACAACTCCTTACACTAATGTACATGGGATTATTCTTCTAATGAATTACTATTTATTATTATTACATGTTAATATTTCTACTAGCTATTATAATATTATACCCCTCTCTAGGTACATTACATTACATCTCCCTTAAATATGTTTCACCTTTGAAACATGATAAGAAATAGGAGAAGTAATAATTAAATGTTAGACCATACATATGAAAATAGGTTGAAGACCAGATAAAGGCACATCCATGTGTCCTTTTCTACTTCCACTTATTTTGCATGTGCTCATATATGAACATGTACATCAACAGGGTGAACATGATCACTATAACTAAATGTTGAAGTGAAATTTGAACCATGATGATCATACCCTCAAAGCAAGAGTAAGGGTTCTGAAAATAGTCATCATAATGAATGAATTGAGGATACATACCATCCCCTTTAGAATTTTTCTCTAAGGGATTTGAAGACTCAGATCCCTATTTGGGCTCTATGATTATTGACATGAGCTCATTAGGGGCCTACTCAAGCATGGTGATTTCCTAAATGGGCTCATTTGGAACTTGCTAAGGTACATCCAAAATAGAATCAATGTCTAATTTAGTGATGGCTTGAAGAGGTGGTGTTGTGTTGGGATGCTGGAAGGAAGATATCTTGGAGATTTCCCAATTGATATATACTTTAGTGAGCTTGGATAATCCTCATGATTATATCATAGATTAAGGTTATCACATTTGAACCTCTTCTCAAATATCATCTTGAAGTCCGTTGATGAAGCAATGAATGAAGAATGTAGTAGAGATGCCATTGGTTAATATTTCAAACTCAATTTGATATTGCCTAACAGTACCAATTTGTTGAAGTTGAGTTAATTCACTAGTGATATTATCACTAGATAAAATAGGAATCTCCATGAGAACTATAGAATTGAACCTTGGTTTCAACCAAAAATGCATCCTTTACAATATGACCAATATTTTAATTTTATTTTTTTTACACAATATAAGTAGTCACCAAAACTATGGTAACTTTTACAATAATCAATTAAATTTAAAACTTGAAAATTTTATAGAAAGATGAGATAGAGGTGCACAAAAAACAAAAAATGTTTGGAATGCTTCATTATTTTTTGATATCGGTATGTAGAATAACATTCAAGTTATTTTGAGAAAAAATAGAAATATACACTTTGAATTGGTAGATTTCAGCTTTATATATCCAACTGGCTTTTCAAAACCTACATTTTGAAAAATATAATTGTCAAATATATCCACAAAAATACCTCTCTAAACTCTATAAAATAATACCACTAAAAAATCTCTCTAAAATCTTCTACACAAAATTAAATGACTGAAAACTATCTCACTAAACTCAATTTTTGTTGCAATAGAAAAAACAAATTTGGCCCTAAAAAGTGCTCTAATACCAATGATAAGAACCTAGAGCTCCATTTTACATAATAATAATATTTACTATACATATTTAACTCAAATTTTGATTACATACAAAACATTCCTTATATGGAAGGAATAACTCCATATCATGAGCCACTTCAAGGGGGCTACCTCCTTTGACCAAGGCTTGATTACAAATGACATCTTGGATGCATAAAACTAACCTATACCCCTTTATTTATACTATTTATTATCTACATAAATCCTTAATCTAATGTATATGAGATTATTCTTCTAATGCATTACTATTTATTACTGTTACATACTACTATTTCTACTAGATATTCTACTATTATGCCCCTCTCTAGGTACATTACAATTAGCCCTTGCATCCGGTTGAATAGTGGTATTATTTGAAAGAGTAGATTTTGTGAAGGGTGTATTATTACTTATATTATAATTTACCTTTTTGTAATATTATAAGGCATGTATCTCATCATAATTATCCTCTAATTCATAATCATCCTCACTTGGGAAATAAGACGTGTGAGTTTCAAATACAATAACGGTGTTGAAGGAACTAGATTTAAGGTGGAATTCTGGTGGCTTGTTCATCAAATATTACCTCCTCATATCCATTTATAATATTTAAAATGATGAAAATAATTATGTGCATTCAATTTCACCATGTTGTGATGTATTATGAACTCTACACCAGTTGGGTAGAGCTATTTCCACTATATTAATTTTTGGTAGCTTATTGGGTGTTATTGTTCTACATTATTTATAGACTAATTTAAATTCATATTATATCTTTATAACCTATAATTTTGGTTATTATTATTTAAAGTATCATTACCCATCTTCCTTTACATGCTCAAGAAGTCATTCCTCAACTTCTAGACCATTTTTTGTATAGAATCCACACCCTGGGCAATTGTAGTATTAGATGGGATTAAATGATAGTTATATTGATGAACATTCATTTTCACATGATTTTTCATATAAACATAATTCTAATTTGGTGTTTGTTATATCATAGGAAGTAATGCATACAATGAATTCTGGTCGAAAGTGAAAACATTTTGATTCACATGAGGCAATAATTCAGAGCTTGGAAACTAGAATTGATATTAGGGTTACCTAATATGCAAGGATTTAGTTATTTATAAATATTGATAGTTTATTCATATATTAATACTAGATTTTTGGCAGCAATGTCTCTTTATAATACCATTGCATTTATTGGATACAATGCATTCTTTTACATATCCAATGCTAAAACTTGATATGGTTTATATGCTAGCCACAACCAAGTGTACATCTTCTAAAATTTTGTGTTGAATTATTAGATTATCTCATTATACTCCCTCTTCATACTAGTGAAATATTGATACACCAGACTAGGGATAGTAGCTTATCTAAATTGGGTAATAAAAGTGCTTTGACATGCATTCTAGGAAATGATTGAGTTATTTTTAAGATTAAGGTACCAATCATAAGCAACATCTTATACTATAAATGGAAAAAGTTTTCATGCAACATCTTCATCAATGACATTCATTAACCTCAAAGAATCTTTGAAAGACTTGATATGTTCCTCTAATATTCTCTTTCCTGAGGGGGAGAAAAAATATAGATACTTCTCTATATCCCTTGGGAAATTATGCATATCCCTTGGGATGGTAATAATATATATGATAAGCCAAGGTCATTGAGCCATAAGATGATTAATAGGTTGGATATTTATTACTAGAAAATGTGTCTTGGCTTGAATTACTATGGGAATAACTTATACATATTTATGCCTTAGATGTATTGATAAAGGTGAAACCAAAAGACTATCTTGGGCCCTAGACTTGGTAACTCTCTTAGGTGTCTCCATTGCAACTCAAATTTAGGGGATAACCTCTCACTAGGGAAGGCACACAAGTGGCCCTCATAGCACCAATTTTTTTCCTATTGATGTGGGTCTTGTTCACATCCCCAAATTTAATGAGGTAGCTTATAGCATTTTAGGATCTCACTAGAGGTAAAATACACTCCAAGGTACAAGTTGTATGTATGGGTTAAATAACTAAGTGGTGGAATAACAAGTTGAACATGCAGATTTTCAACTGAGTGTGCTTGTGGGTAAAATAAATCCTAGTAAATAAATTAAAATATAGTTGAATAGGTTGACTGTCTCAATTTTCAAACGTGTGTAGGAGTGTTTCCAGTTGATATAATATTCTATGTGTGATCCATAGTTGTCCTAGATACCTTTTTGATTTGAGATGTAATCTTATGAGTAAGGGTGTGTAATAACTACTCTAAAAAGAGTAACCTTCAGCTAAGATATTTGATTTTCCTATATCATATCTTCTTAGAGTATATAATTATGTTTGTATGTGAATGTACAATAGCTACTAGTATCAAACATTAGTTTTGAAAACACTCATCCATAAAAAAACCAACCCTGAAAGTAATCTCTTGAGACCATAGAGCCTTATTTTGTTATCTACCCTTTCCTCCTTTTGAAGTTGATTTGATTTAGATCTAACCACTTTATAATAAGGTCCATCCATCCAACTCAAATAGATTTTAATTTATTTACTAGGATTCATTTCACCCATAAGCACACCCAATTAATAACCTTCATGCTCAGCCTGTTATTCTAGCACATGGTTGTTTAACCCATACCTACAATTTGTGATCTAGAGTGAAGTTTACCTCCCTTAAGATCCTAAAATGTTAGATTATACCTCATTAAATATGGGGGTGTGAAATATACACATTCACATATGTATTTCTAGGTATCACCAAGTAAAAAATTTCGATGAAGATAAGTTTAAGAACATTTTGGATATAAAGTGGGGGTCATTTTCATAAAATTTTATGTCTTTTCAATTGAATAATTTTCATGAATTTTATTGCTCATTTTTATTGAAGAATTAAATGGATTCATATATAAGCTATTATAGGTGTGTCTGGATGACTAGACAATGTATAAACTGGTTAAGGATCACTAGGGTATATTTTTAATTGATGTTTGAAATATGTATTATATATATGTATGTATGTATGTATGTATGTATGTATGTATATGTATGTATGTGTGTATATATATGAAAGGTACATAATATGTGTGTGTGTATGTATATACATACATACATACATATTATGCACCTTTCATATATATACACACATACATATACATACGTACATACATACATACACACACACACACACACACACACACACACACACACATATATATATATAAAATACATATTTCAAACATCAATTAAAAATATACCCTAGTGATCCTTAACATACATACATACATACATACATACATATATATATATATATATATATATATATATGTATGTATGTATGTATGTATATATGTATATATGTATATATACATATATACATACATACATATACATGTATATATGTGTGTGTGTATGTATATTCATACATATATATATATATATATATATATATATATATATATATATATATATATATATATATATATATATATATATATATATATATATATATATATATATATATATATATATATATATATATATATACACAAACACACACACACACACACACACACACACACACACACAACAAACATGTCTTCCTTATGGAAGATATGCCATAATAATGTACCAAATGAACTATGAATTCAAACTTAACACACACACACATAATGTGTGTGTGTGTGTGTGTGTGTTAAGTTTGAATTCATAGTGCATTTGGTACAATATTATGGCATATATTCTATAAGGATGGCATGTTTGTTGACCTTGTAAAGGTACCATTGATACTTCAACTAAAATCATTGCATCTTTATAAGGAACTTTTTGTATTCTTAGTATGTTTCAAATACAACAAGAAGTTGATGCAAAATTATGTGAATTTTTTAAGGCCTCTTGAGGAGTTTTTAAATAAATAATTTTTTTAAAGTGGACATAAATGTAATAGGAGGAATTTAAAGTGTTAAAGAAAAAATTGGTTATCATTCCAATTCTACAATCTCTAGACTAGAAGATTTTGTTTCATTTGGATGTTGATACATCCATAAATATATTGAGATAAGTATTTACACAATCTATTGAGGGAAATATTGATCATCATATTGTGTTTTAAACTAGGAAGTTATCCAAGGTAGATAAATATGATACCATAATAGATATGGAAGTGTTCTCAATGGTTTGTGTACTATAGAAGTTCAAATAGTATCTTATTTCTACTCTATTTATATTTTGTTACATATAATTGGGCACTTAATTATTTTTTGAACAGACCAATGATACATGGATGTATTTTTAAAAGGATAATGTTATTCTAAGATTTTCAATTTTCTATGGTGGTGAAACTTGGAATATTAGATATGGCACAAGAACATATGTCATGCATCAAGATAGGTTAGATTGTAAGGCCTATTAATGATGACATGCCACATGTGTATCTATATATAGTGTTTATTGTTATTTAATAAATAATGGACAGTTGTATTTTTAACTTCAACATTAGCACTAGGTGACTAGACAAAAAATAATATAAGTAATTAAAATTTAGAGTTACATCATAACATTACATAAGGGTATAAATATAAAAAATGGGGAACATGAAGTAATGTATAGATTTTTGTTAGATAATGAATGTATATATATGTTGCATGAATGCCATGAAAGCATCACTAGGGAACTATATGAAATAAAGGTAATTATGTGTAAGATTCTATTAGTTAGATATTGGTGGCCACCATTGACTAAAGATACAAAGGAATACATATAGAAAGGTGATATCTAGTAAAGGGTGTGAAATCCTAATATTCAATATGATATGCCATTAATCACAATTATCTTTTAGGATCAATTTAAAAAAATGGGATATAAATTTTTTGCATCCAATAACCCTACTATGAAATGAAGTGGTGCACGTTATATCACAACTACCAACTACTTAACTAGAGGGGTTGAGATTACACTGACAAAGGATTTTATAGTAAAAATTATAGTTGTTTTCTTATGGAAGAATATCATAACAATATATGGTTATATTTTAAGTTTGAAAAGTGATAGAGGAACTCATTTAATTGTGGATATAGTGGGCATTTTTTGGAATAATTTATGGTTGTGCATCATAAGACAACATGGTATCATTTGCAAGAAATGGGTATCATTGAGATATTAATAATATTTTTAGAATTATGTCTACTAATATATTTTATTTTTTGAAAAAAAATTAGAATGAACAAGTTCTATATATTTTTTGGGCCTATATAAAAACATATAAACAACTAAATAAGTATACACCTTTATGTTTGGTCAATGGAAGAGAGGTCATGATACCAATAGATTTATTTATTCATTCATTAAAGATAACATGCACAAGAGTATTTGATTATTGTGTATCATTAGATAAGATACTTTTAGATTTGGTGAACCTAGATAATAAAACATTATTGGAAAGATAGAGCCAAGGGTAGATAAAACTTGTCATAATATATGGAAAGACAAACACATCAATAGTAAGAAATTGTGCATAAATGATGTTAGCCAAAATTGGCCACCATAGGTTAGTATCATTCCTAAATTTGGTCAAAATGCTCTTAAGTTTACTGATATCCATCTAAAGGGTTTTTTCTTTGTCATCATTGATCTCATAATGGTAAGTATTATGTTGTTCCTAGTAGCTTTCAAGGTTTTCTAGGGTGATCTAACCAAGAGTGTGAGTCAAAACACATAAATATCTCATCAATATCCTAAATGTGATCACTCATAAAGTGTTTGGATAGATTGAGGTAAGTTTAGAGAGATTAAGGCAACTCCCAAAAGTTCAAGTTATGATTGATTCATAATGAAGACAAGAGTGATGTAATGATCTATCAAGGTATATGGAATTTCATAATAGATGAATACTTTCAAATCAAGGCTAATAAGATATCAAAATTTTCATTTTCAAGTCTTTAGAGATGTTAAGGTAATTTTGAGGAAATTAAAGTTTCATGTTGGTTTTGATCAATTGTTTATTACAATCTTGTAATTTTTCCCTTAAAGAACATCAAGCATGAGGAGTAACACCATGTAAAGGAGATCATTTGAGGCCATGTGTAACTCATTGAAGATTATGTTATACTCCATAGGGTCTGTATAATCTCTAAAGGGTGTCAAAACATCCATTTTTAACATATATCAAGGTTGAAACTTTCTTTTTTCATTGATTCAACTCTAAGGATGGCATAATATGAAGTGTTAGAAATAAAGGTAGGTGTGAAAGGGTTTTTTACATTAAAATTACACTCTAAATGTTAGGGAGGAATACATTGACATCTCACACAAAGATATAATAGGTCACTCATTCAAATGATCAATATCAATTATAAAAGAAGGCATTTTGATGAGTTTTTATAGGTTTACATGCATGATTAAAACATATCTAGCCAAGGTAGTAATGGAACTAGGTGGTGAATCCTATACAAATCATCTTCTATCCTCATAAAGTTCTAAATCATGCTTTTGTAGATTTTATAGGTCTAAGAAAGGTATAAATAATTTAAAACCTTCTATCATGTTACAAGTAAACAAGAGAATAATCATAGGTTTTGCATTGGGTCACAAAGGAGAGATAAAATTAGGACCAAATATATTAGGTTAGGGAGGGTACCCTAATGGAATTACAAATTTTGGTATTGGTTAAGATATTGGAGACCTCTCCTTTATGAACAATCACTCATAGTGTTAGCAGCTCCTTAAACCCCTCCAAAACCCTAGACTCATGGTTTTCTTTAATTTGAGTGAATTTTAAAGTTAATTATGTGAATTATAGGTTATGAGGGATATTTAAATGTCTAATAAATCCCCCCACATCATCTTAAGGTAAGATACCATGCATGCATGAAGGAAATATGAAGTTTTGGGTCTATAGGCATTGATAAGGTGAAGGTTTTGGCTAATTTGGTACTCTTGAAAGGTTTTAAGCTTGGGAAATGGGATAAAACACATTATATGCATACCAATTAGTAATTCACATCCCAATCCATGTTTATCAAATCATATTTTCATCTTAAAATTGTCTTTTTATGATTGGTTCAAGTATGCAAGCCTCAAATGAAAAAGGGAAATTCATATGAGTAATCATAATTGATGTTTGGAAAATGATCCAACTAGTTCAAGACTTGAGGCACTCAAAATAAAATGTATGGAACATTTATTAAGTATAAAAATTAAAAAAAAAATCTATATGGTCATCATGGATAAGAATGTGAGGTGGCATGCGATGGAGGCCATTGAGAAGGAGGTTCTTGAATAAGGCTTAAGAGTGAATAAGAAATCATATGACCTGTGAATGAAGATTAGGTTTTTAATGCACTTTGAGAAGTATATGTTGATGGTAACACATAAATAAAACCCATACATTATAAATAAGATATTATATATCCAAAGAATCCAAGGAATAAGGTATTCATGCACCTATAAGTTTGAGTAAAATAAAGATAGGTTTGTCCTCAAGAACATAAAAAGTAAGCATGTTTTGATTTTAATCATGGTGTTTGAAAGTTCAAATAGGATAAATATAACATTGATATAGTTTGAGAGAATATTAAAAATCTTTTCCATAAGGATATATCATCTCATTAAGTCAAAATACCTTGAAGGAGATACATTAGGCCTAAAAGAGACCTACATACTTGCATGCACAACATGAAGAAAAGGGTGTAAATTTGGGTTTGAGCATAAATTTGAGGGTGATGAAAACCTAAAAAAACCTAAAGATAATATATAATTTGAATAAATTAATAGTGAGGAACAAAACACAATTAAAATAAGATCCATCCTTGAGTTTTGACATGATAGATAAGAGATAATACATTAGGCTTATAAAGAGGACAAGCAACAGTCATAAGAATCTCTAAAAAGAATTATTAACATTATAATACCCTTGTAGAAATATATAATACCTCATGAAATTTTTTATAAATATTTACAAACTCAAAAAATCACCTAATTCAACTCCATGTGTGTTGAGAGGACAAGGTGCAGGCATCACTAGTGGATTATGTTTGAGATCTACAGGTGTAAACAAGAGAAGAGTGAGAAAAATTTTCATTAAAGAGGGAGTTTAAAGGTTTTTTATAAGTGTGAAGAGTATTATATAAGCATATAAGATTTATCATACCCCTTATAACATAATAAAAACATCAAAAAGAGACCTTTAGGGTAAAAAATTATAGAGTCACTCTAAAACCCAAGGCATGGGTCAGACCAGGTTTTAAGAATCTTAAAGGGTCAAGTCATTTGGGAAATCACTTACAGACATGATAAGGCATGTACCAGACCTCAATGAGGTGATCCCAAGAAAAAAATGTCATTTTTATGGCTTTGATTTCCCAAAAACTCATCTCAATTAGTGACCTTCTAGGCCTGGGTGGAGATTTCATGACCTTCAGAGGGCTCCAGGGTTTTAGAGCAAGTTTTCAAGTCACACAGTAGGCCTAAATGAGAACTATTCATTGCATGTAGATAAAATACAAATGGGTAGGCCTTATCAAGTCTATAAAAGGTATTAAAAACTTCATGAAACCCATATAGCAATATAATGATATATTTAAATCCTTCACAAGTCATATATAATTTTGTTCTCATGATTATAGATAGTTTAGAAAGGCTTTGTGTACATGCATATTTTTTTCTCATAGTGATTAGGATTTCAATACAAACACAGTGATAATTGAGAACCTCTATCATCTTCTCAAGTTTGTTTTTAGATTTTTTTAACCCAACACCAAGGTTTTATAGGTATTAAGGAGTGACAAAACTTGTTTCCATTGTGTTCCCTCTAAGAGTCCTTATTATAGCTAAGTATGCTATTGAAAATACTAAAATAAATTGAGGTGCATATAACATCAATTTTAAATATTTTTATGAATGGATTAGCCTCTACATAGTCCTCAAATTCATATAAATCTTCCCTATCATGATCAACTACAACTATCTCTAAGTATCTTGCTAATAGGCTACATAGACCTAAAAGATAGATGACTAATTGAAGATGGTCTATGAATTAGGTACAGATGGTAGGATATTCTACAAGACATATTTGAGATGGACAATATTATTGTGGTATTATTAAAGTAAGATACACAAATTATTAAAGATGTTTAGGCATTAGCTAAGTTTCAAGATATTTAAGGGGAATTGAATCCAATTGAATGCATGAAATACATAGCAAAGAATTGGAAGACATGATGAAACATGAAGTTGGTGCAACATGAAAGGATAATCAATGGGTCAAGACTTAAAGTTGTAACTTCTTTCTCAAGAGATGAATTGCAACTCCTTAACCAATATCTCTTATTCCACCTTGAAGACTATCATCATCAAATATGCTAACACATGTTGATGAAGACATTATTGAAATATTCCTTACATTTTTTCTTGCTTATAAATACCTAATTAGTGCCTAAAAACCATCATTGTTTTCTCCACATCAATTCTCTCTTTCCTCTCTCATTTCTTCTATAAATGAATCCTTAAAAGCCATTGTATGGATCCTCAATCTAAGTATTACAAATCCCTACTCAAAAAACCACTTTTAATTTGCCTCTAAAGTGAATATATGTTGATTTCTAGCCTTCTCAATGCTAAAAATAGTGTATGTCCATGGTATTTTGATTAATGTTAATGATATTTTTACAATTTATTTTAATTTATCCTATCTTATTACCTTTTTATAGGTTGTTAGTCATCTTATAATGTCATATAAAGTGTGTCACATGGTCTTACAATGGATAAGTGTGGAAAAAATTCACTAGTGTCACTTAGGAGACCTATTTATCATCCTTCTTGGTTGATGTATCATCCATAACCTCCATATATAAATAATTATTCATATAGAATCATGTTGGGTTTTGGAATAGGATTTAGTCCTAGTTCATGTTATTAGTATAATATATGAAAGTGAAGGATATTAATTTTGGTGCATCACCTCCCATTTACTTGTTTTAAATTATCTACCTCCCTTTTCCTTGCAAGAAATAGGTTTAGTAGTAGTTTTAGGTGATATATCAAAGGGATCTAGCCCTAGTCTATAGATTGATCTCAACAATTAGGCCAACCATAGCCTAGATATGATTCCATGCTATCATATAAGTAATAAGGCTTGAAAAACCTTCTCAAGGGTGAAATTTAGATTGATAATAGTTATAGCACACCCAGTGGGACAAATTATCATATATTGAGGGATTTTTGGTGATGTCCTTTAATATATCAGCTTTTAAAGGCATACCCTCAAGAATCAATGATGACTCCAAGTGAACCATAGTTGGTTTAAATAGCTTAGGTGATTAGAAGATACAAATTGGTATGTGTCCTCTATCTTCATTTGGTCAAAATGCATATTTTATACCTTCATATTATTCATATCAAGATAATAATGTTTATGGATTCACCTCAAGTATCCCTTAACTAATAGCATATCATATTTTTCATGAATTTTACACCCATGTGCCCTAACTTAACCTCTTTGGCATCTTAATTATCTCTATAATTATCCTTGTCAAAATTATACTACCCATAAGTTAGTATAGTCACATTTAT
Organism: Torreya grandis; assembly: GCA_037957365.1. Taxonomy (NCBI): domain Eukaryota; kingdom Viridiplantae; phylum Streptophyta; class Pinopsida; order Cupressales; family Taxaceae; genus Torreya; species Torreya grandis. The sequence continues at coordinate 6,129,754 of JARHVA010000129.1, forward strand.
ACTCAATCCTTATCAAGACTCAAACAAATCCTGTTAGACCATGAAAGGAAAATAAGAGACCTTGATAGAGAAAAAGAGATTAGTCTAATTGTACCTATTCATTTCATTTAGAGTCTGAGGGACTTATTAAATTTTATTAAGAGTGAGTGGGAAGCTATTGAGAGAGATAATTAGTAGGTACTAACCAATGATATGCTAGATATAAGAGGCTTAATTCAATATACATAGAATAGGTTAATGGTTTGGAAGAGGTACCAAACTCAATACAATCAGCCTTATGTTCCCTCTCTTACCCCAAATGAACATTCTTTTTCTCTTAACTTGGTCCAAGTTACAACATACCATCAAGAGAAATCTCCTAAGTTCAATATCTCAAGTTGGAAGACTTTCACTCCTCATAAAAAGCCTATGTCTATGAAACATCCACCCACTCTTCCTCAAGAGCCTCAAACCATTCCATCATGGAGGAATTCTTAGACTATGAATCCTAATTACATCATTCCAATCCTTGATAAATAACCTTCTTCCATGGCCACCCAAAATCATAAAAAGGAAAAGGTAGTATAGGTCAAACCAAGAGAGTTTTCAAGATCCTTGGGTCCTTCACCCACCCCTCAAGTTTTAGATATCCATGAAGATCAAAGTATATTAGATTTTGATAGAGTGATTATGGAGTGGAAAGAAAATAATGGATCATCCCTAACATAAATTTCTTTTTCCTCTCTCTAAGAATACTTTAATGAACATACTACCCCCAAAATCCCAAGTTGGAAGAGTGCTCCTTCAACCCAAAATCCAATCCAAGAGTAGCCCACAAATCATGTTAATTCAACCTTACCAAATTAGCTCTCTTTCCCTCCCACCATCTCCCATTTGGAAGTAGAACATGTTGTATGGAAGGAAAGTGTAGATATTTTTAGATGAGAAAGAGAGTGTCTCAAGTGAGTATGATGAAGATATCACCATTGACAGTCCTGTTCATGAGGGGAAATAAAAATCAAGTTTGGGACAATAAAAACATGATTAACTAAGAATTTTTTGGATAGATAAACTCCCATGCTTCATGGAAGAAGAGGAAAATTATCTATAAAAATTTGATGAAGCTAAAAATTATTTCAAAACAATTGATCTATTAGAGAATAGTGCTAAAATCAAATCAAATAAACTCATGATTGAAGCTACAAAGAATCCTAATGAGCTTGATGATGCTTGGAAAAAATTGTACCATGTTTTCCTTGAAGAGATTGAAAATCTTAGCATGGAAGCATTAAGTGATAGAGTGAGGGAACAAGATGAGAGATCAAGTGAAGCTATGATAGCTCTTAGTGAAGAGGAAGTGCTTAAAGACACTAGTGAGTATAATGAAGATGTTCTTGAGGAGAGTGAGACTCTTAAAAACTCAACATTTCTTGTAAGTCATTAGCAAGAGGTTCACGTATATTTTTTAATAGACTTATAAGGATTTGATATTCCCCAAGGTGAGCAATATGGAGGTTTGAAAGAAGTTATAATGACTCCTAGTGAGTAAGAAGTTGACCTTAAGAAAGTAAATTTATAGTTTTATCATGAATCCATTAAGGAGTTTGAATTACTTGACATGTCTATTATCCCCAAAGTTAAATATAAAGATGATATTGAATTTGACATACTTTCAAGTGATCAATAATAATATCTATTTGGGTAATAGTTATAAAATTTTTGTTCAAGATTATATAGTGGACCTGTAGCTCCATGTGAAGATGTTTCTAAGATAATTGTCAAAGTGGAAGAGCATGTTCAAAAAGGTTTCTATTAAGACATATATCAAGATAACCCTAATAATGTTTGTAAGTAGTTTTTGGATCTCCTTGAATAACTTGAACAACTTTCATTAATATACAAGAATGAGGACATCACTCAAGATGTCATAAAAGAAACAGAGCATTTTTCCAAGGAGCCATTAAAAGTTGGAGTTGTAGATTTTCCTATAAATCAGAGAGGCATCACTTTGAAGAGTTTTATTAATTATGAATATAAAAATGAGGTGAAAATAGGTCCATAATAGGGGTTTATATTTGTAGGAGACATGTTTTCTCTAGTTGATTCATTTGGAATAAGCCAAAAGGATTGAAAATAAATAAGAAGGGTAATCCAGCAATAATAATGTCCAGGTAGTAGATTGATTCTCATCAATCTTGTCCACCACATGGATAATATCTTAGAAGTTTCCTTTTTGATTTAGGTGGATCATACCTTGGAGGTTAGTTGTAAATAATAATTTATCATGTTTTGTCTTCCCTAAGTGAATTTGAGCATAGCGTGTGTCTTGTTTGGCCCTTTACTTTGTTTTGTGTGTTTTATTTTGTTTTTTTGTGTGTTGAGGTATTATCATATGTCCCTTAATTTGTTTCAATGTATTTTAATCCCTTTTTTTATCACATATAAGTTTAAAGTGATGATAGGTGACTCCATATCCCAATAGACTTGCAAGTCTGCTAGTCTAATTACATAATAAACATACAATCCCAAGAAGTCACCAAAGATAGTAGATAATATTGGCCATCATAGGTTAGTATTGTTCTAAAATTTTCCCACAATACTCTTACTTTGTTGATAGCCATATGAAGGGTTTTATCTTGGTCATGGTTGGTCTCATAGTGGTAAGTATTGTGTTGTTCCTAGTATCTTTCAAGGCCTTCTAGGGTGATCTAACCAAGAGGGTGAGTCAAAAAACCTAGATATTTCATCATTATCCTAAATGTGATCATTCATGAAGTGTTTGGATAAATTAAGGAAAGTTTTAAGAGATTAAGGTAACTCCCAAAATCCCATGTTATGATTGATTCACAATGAAGACAAGAGTGATTTGATGATCCCTCAAGGTATATGACATTTCATAGTAGATGAATACTTTAAAATCAAGGATAATAAGATAGAAACATTTGAATTTTCAAGTATTTGGAGATGTTAAGGTAATTTTGAGGAAATTACAGTTTCACGTTGGCTTTGATTAATTGTTTTTTACAATCTTATAACATTTCCCTTAAAGAACATCAAGCATAAGGAGTAGAACCATGCAAATTAGGTCATTTATCACTCATGGAATACTATTTTATACTCCATATGGTATTTAAAATCTCCAAAAGGTGTCAAAACATCCATTTGTAATATATATCAAGGTTAAAACCTTCTTTGCTCATTAATTCAACACCATGTTTGGCATAATATGAAGTGTTGGAAATAAATGTAGGTGTGAAATGGTTTTACACATTACACTTATATTTTGAATGTTAGGGAAGAATTAATAGACATCTCACACATGGATCCAACTAGGAATTCATTTAAATGATCTAACTCAATTGTAAAATAAGGCATTTTGATGAGTTTTTATAGGTTTCCATGCATGATCAGAACATCTCTAGGCAAGGGAGAAATGGAACTAGGTGGTTATTCATATCCAAGGCATAATCCAACCTCAAAAATATCTATATCATGATTTTTCAAAGTTTATAGGTCTAATAAAGGCAAAAACAATTCAAACCATTCTATCATGTTATATGCAAATAAGAGAATGGTTAGAGGTTTTGCATTAGATCATGGAGGAGATAAAATTAGGACCAAATTTATTATATTAAGGAGGGGCCCTAATTTACTTAAAAATTATGTCATTGGTTAAAATATTGAATACCTCTCCTTTATGAATAATCATTAAGAGTGTTAGAAGCTCCTTAAACCCCTCTAAAACCCCAAACTCATAGTTTTCCCTTGTTTGGGTGCATTTGAGAATTAATTAATGTGATTGAAAATTTTTGAGGGATATTTCAAGGTATAAAAAATCCCCCCACATTATATTCAATAAATATACCATGCATGCATGAAGTAAATGTGAAGTTGCAGGTTTGTAGGCATTGAGAAGGTGAAGGTTTTAGTCAGTTTGGTATTTGTGAAAGGTTTTAAGATTGTGAGATGGGATAAGACACATAATATTCATCCATATTAGTCTTTTAAATCCAAATATATGTTTATTCAATCCTATTTTCATCTTCTAAGTTTATTTCTATGATCGGTTCAAGCATATAGGCCTCAAATAAGGAAGGGGCAGTCATATGAGTAAACATAGTTGGTGTTTGGAAAATGATCTAGCTAAGTCAAGAATTTAAGCACTCAAGGGGGAGTGTATGGGAAATTTTTTAAGTATCCAACAATTTTTAAAACCCTATATGATCATCATGGCTAAGAATGTGAAGTGGCAGGCCATGGAGGCCATTGAGAAGGAGGTTCTTGAATAAGGCTCAAGAGTGAACAAGAAAGCATATTATTTGAATGAAGATTAGGTTTTTAATGTAATTTTATAAGTATATGTTTATGTTCATATCTTAATAAAACCCATTATAGTCTCTTAAATATCATCCATATCCAAATAAGGCAAGAATTAGGGTATCCATACACATACATGTATGAGTAAAAGAATTATAGGTCTATCCTTAAGAACATAAAGGGTAAGTGTGTTTTGATGTTAATCATGGTGTTTAAAAGTTAAAAAAAATATGAATATGAAATTGATATATTTCTAGATTAGATTAATAATACTTTCCATAAGGATAGATCATCTCATGAATTTAAAATCCCTTGAAGGAGATGCATTAGGCCTAAAAGAGGCCTATAGACCTACATGCATAATATGAAGAAAAAGGTGCAAATTTGGATTTGAGAATGAATTTGAGGGTGGTGAAAGGTCTAATAAACCTTTAAGATGATTTATAACTTAACTATATTCATATTGAAGAACAAAATACCATTCAAATAAGATCTATCAATTATTTTTGACATGATAGATAAGAGAGAAAACAATAGGATTGTAAAGAGGACAAGAAATAGTCATAAGAACCTACACAAGGAATTATTTAAGATCCAAGACCATTGAAGATATATAAAACACCTCATGCATATTTTTATAGATCTCCAAAAACTCATAGAAATTCCTAACTTAGCTCCAAGTGTGTTGAAAGGGTAAGGTACAAACATCACTTGTGGACTGTGTTTGAGATTTGCATGTGTAAACATGAGAAGAGTGAGAAAAATTTGCATTAAAGAGGGAGTGTAGATGTTGTTTATAAGTTTTAAGAGTATTAGATAAGGATAAAATATTGATTAGACCCCTTGTAAAATAATAAAAAAAATTAAAAAGATACCTTTAGGGTCAAAATCATAGAGTCACTCTAAAACCCTAGGCATGGGTTAGACTAGGTTTTAAGACTCTTGAAAGGTCAAGTCCTTTGTTAAATAAATTTTAAACATGTTAAGGAATGTATTAGACCTTAAGGAGACAATCTCAAGAAAAAACAAGATTTTTTATGGCTTTGATTGCCTAAATACTCATCTTGAGTAGTGACCTTCTAGGCCTGGGCAGAGATTCCATGACCTTCATAGGGATCCAAGGTTTTAGAACAAGTTTTCAAGTCACAAAATAGCCATAAATGAGGACTATTCCTTGCCTAAAAATATAATAAAAATGGGTAGGCCTTCTCAATTCCATTAAGGGTATTATAAACTTCATAAAACCCCTATAAACATCTAAAGATATCCTCAAAGCCTTCACAAGTCATATACAAGTATGTTCTCATGGTTTTAGATAGTTTGGAGAGGATTGGTGTATAGGTATATTTGATTTTATCATAGTGATTGGGCTCTTGAGACACACATAGTGCTAATTGATAACCTCTATCATCTTCTCAAGTTTTTCTCAAAATTGTTTAACCCCACACCAAGGTTTTTTAGGTAGTAAGGAGTGACAAAGATTAATTCCATTATGTTGCCTCTAAGAGACCTTGTTGTAGCTAAACATGCTCTTGAAAATATTGAAAGAATCTGAAGTACCTATAACATTAGTTTGGAATATGTTTTGGCATGGATAATCCTCTACACATTCCTCAAATTCATACAAAGCTTCCCTATTATGAACAACTAACACTATCTCCAAGTATCTTTCTAAAATGATACAGAGACCTAAAGCATAGATGAATAATTGAAGATGGTTTATGATCAAGGAAGAGATGGTACGATCTTCTCCAAGACACCTATGGGATAGACAAGATTATTGGGGTAGTCTTGAAGTAAGAGACATTAGTTCTTGAAGATGCTTATGAATGAGCTAGGTGTCAAGATAGTCAAGGGGATTTGATTCTAATTGAAAGCATGAGATACATATCAAATAATTGAAAGACATGATTAAACATGGAGGTAGTACAACATGAAAGGATAATAAAGGTGTCAAGAATTCAATTTATAACTAATCCTTCAAGAGATTAATTGTAACTCCTTAACCAAGAGATATTATGCCACTTTGAATACTATCATCATCAAATATGCTAAAACGTGTTGATGAAGACATTATTAGACTATTCCCCACTCTCTTTCTTGCTTGTAACTATGTAATTAATGTGTGGTAAGAATCATTGGTATCTCCACTTCCCTTCTCTCTCTCCTCTCTCATTTCTTATATAAATTAAGCCTTGAAAGGAATTGTATGGATCCTCAATATGGGTATGGTGAAGCTATGCTCAAACAAACACTTATATTTTACCTCTAAAGTGAATATATATTTATTTATAAACTTATCAATGTTGCAACTAGCGTATGTCCATGGCATTTTGAGGAATGTTAGTGATAGTGTTTGCAACTTGCTTTCATTTTTCCTATCTTATTACCTTTTTATAGGTTGTTAGTCATCTTAGTAGGTCATATGAAGTGAGTCACATGGCCTTACAATGGATAAGTGTGTAAGATGTTCACTAGTGCCACTTAGGAGACCTCTTGATCATCCCTCTTAGTTTATGTATTATCCATAACCTCTATATAAAAATATTTATGCTTTTAAACTCATGTTGGGTTGTGAAATAGGAATCAATCATAGTTCATGTTTTTAGTGAAATATAAGCAAGTGGAGGATATTTTTTTTGGTGCATCACCTCCAATTTACTTATTTTTAGTTATCTCCATCTATTTTCCTTGAAATTAATAGGTTTAGTATTAGTTTCAGGTGATACATTAAGGGAGATAACCGTAATCTAGAGATTCACCTCAATAATTAGTTCATCCATAGCTTATAGTTGTCTCCATGCTACCATCTAAGTAATTACTATAGAAGAAATTCAATGGAAGTGGGATAAATCCCTATTTGGAATATCATTCATGAGGTATAAAAGGAAAAGGCCATTAACTTCCATAAAATGCAATAAAAACTTATTTATGTATTATTTTATATTTTTCCCATTAACATGTTTGTATAGTGTGTGTAATAATTATAAATTATCTTGTAAAACTAGTTAGGCATGTCAAGAGAGGGGTATTTCAATATAATTATGCCAAACATATAAGTATATATGGGAGGGTTAATAACATGCATTGTATATTTATAGATAAGTTGGAAATTTTGTGTAAAAATAAATGATATGTGAAAGAGCTATCAAAAATTAGGATGATACATAAGAAGACTTAGAGCATAATGTTTTTGATGTGATAATAAATTCATATTTTTGTGGAATGAATATGTTTTAATAAGATCTATGATTTTTTCATGGTCCATGAGAATGTAATTGTGAGTTTTTTGGGATAAACTATGTGAAATTTTTAACTTGATGAGATTTGAATCACCATCTTTGATTCATCATAAAAAAAAAACATGTTTGAGAACTAAAAAATGACAACATTATATAGAAAAATAGTATGCATAATATTTTTATATAAGTTTGTTAGTTTTTAGTTCTCAAACATGTTTTTTCTAATGATGAATCATAGATGGTGCTTCTAAATTTATTGAGCTAAAAATACCACTCACAGTTTATCCTAGAAATCTCACATTTATATTTTTTAATAGTATTTCACTAAGGCACCTTTGAGTACGTATGGTGTATGATGTGAAAGTTGGAATGTAGGAAAATATGGTACACATATAGTAGTGGGATGAGTTAAAATATATGTGAAATATTGTTAATATACATGAATACAAAGATTCCAAAATGGTTGTATGATAAAAGGCACAAAATTTTCATATTTAAAAAAAAAATAGAACATCATATGATAGCCAAGAAAAATATTCAAATGTAGGTGGAAAATTTAATTCGCCTAAGGATATAATAAGGAAATATCATTTGAGAATGATTTAAAATTTTAGAGAATTGAAGATATTTAGTATTATTATGAGGAAAATAAAACTAAAAAACCAAGTAGTTAAAATTGAAAAGTGATATTAGGTTATAATGATGGATCAACATCATTGGATGTGTGTATAACTATCTAGTTTAGAAGTGTATAATTGCAGATGTGGTCAGGAAGGGAATTATGTAAAAGAAAAATGTGTTTAATGTTTATTTTTATTTAAAAATGAAATGTAATAAAACACTAAAGGGTTGAAGTATTGATTTATATTACATAATATATAGAACCTAAAAATACAATAAAACACATAAACTTAAATGAGTTATAAATAGTAACTTTTGACAATTGTGCAAACCTGGATTGAATCTAACTTATGTTGATTGTGCAGATAAATAATTGATGTATAATTGAATAAAAGGATTTGTGAACTATGTTATATCTAAAAATAGAATTTTGTGATGTATTAAGACATGGTCACATTAGAGTGGAAGGGTCACAATGCATCCTTGTTTATTAACTTTGGTCATGTCTAGGTTGAATTTTTAATTTATTTTTCTATTTAAGTAAATGTGGTTTTTAGATATTCATTGTTGACCATTTTTAAGTGTTAATATAATGTGAAAAATTGTGTATAATCTCAAACCCTAGTTCCTTCACATAAATCAAATAGAGATCAAATGAAATGGGGGAATCAAGGGGAATATCAAAGTTATCCTAAAAAAACCCCACATAATCTATGTGTTACTTATATATACCAAAAATCCCTCAGGCCAATGTAGTTCCCCCTCTTAGAATGAGTGTGTGAATCTTTATATTTTTACTATAAAATGCAACTAGAAAACTGACTTGAATGCTTGATAGTGAGTGCTTTTGACCTATAATAAAATAGATTCAGACTTAGCCTATGACTATTAGAATAAATCATAATTTGAATTGGAAATATTAGTTCCCTTTTGCTCAATATGCAATATAATTTTTAGGAAATGTTTAGATGCATATTTAATGACCTTGATGTGCTTATATAGTGGTAAATTTAAAATATTTTTGTTAACTAAATTTTCCTAAAAGTGTGGAAGGGCTGACATGAAGCATCTCAAATTTCAAAATTTAGTGTTGAAGCATGGGAGAAAAGTCCTAATAGTTAAAAAGGCCAAGTTGTGGCCCTATCTGACCTAGTGACATTTTTTCCTAAAATGCCAAAAAATCACTGGAATTTGGTTGATATAAATATGTAAGTAAGATAGAGATGTTTGAATGATGTATTCAATATTTTCAAGATATTGAATCAAATAGTGAAGCCTTCCATAAATATTTAAAGTTAACATAATGGAAAATAAACCAAGGTAAGGATGCCAAGATAAAACATTGTCAATCACTTAATGATTGAATTTGAGTGTCGATACCTGCCCTCATTTATTCTAGTGATGTAATGAAGTGAAATTACTATAGTAAAGGATATGTGAAACTAAGTGTGTATACACACTTTTGTATTTTTATGTGAATTTTGATTGGGTAGGGTGATTGATTTAAAAACCTACACAAAGCCATTAAAAGTAGTTACTATCCATATTTGAAAATTTAAAATCTAAAACTTAAAATTTAAATTTTTAAAAGAGAGAAAGAAAATAATATACCTGAAAGAGTATGTAATCTATTTACCCTATAAATCAAAAGTGGATTAGTGTGTGTGTCCCATCATTATGACATTTGGATAAATTTTGAACCCATGGAAAATTAAAATTGATCAAATCTCAAGCTGAAAACCAATAAAATCCCTTGATTTTGAAATATTATATACTACAACCCTCATATGAATACGTAGAGTCTTATTTTAGAATAATTGAATGGGTGAAACCATGAAATATGGCTTGATAAAATGAAACCATAGATGTTGAGTGTAAATAGACTAAAATGTGGGAGGATAAAAGATGGAACCACAAAATATGAATCACTAAATCACTACCATAGATGTTGAGTGTCACAAGATACTAACATGGCCCACTTGTAAAATGAGATGAATCACACTGGTATAGACAAATATAGATTCCATTTGAAACTTTTATATCTTTTAAACTTTTTGAACTTTGAAGAAGATATATTTAAAAGTTTAAATGTAGAAACATGAACATGAATGAATATCATGCCCCATATATTTGTACTAAATTGATATAGAATTCCAGTTGAACTTATAACTATTTGAAACCTATAACTTATAATGGTTTGCAACATGTAACTTGTAACTATGTTTTGCATGCCCATACATATGTATCAAGTATATGTTAATTTGTATTAGATTAATTTTATTAATGAGTGCACATGTATTTCATATTCCCTATAACTTGAAAATTCTAAATCATACTAAAATTTTGAAAACTATATATTATCAAAAAAATAATTTTTTTGCTCATGAGTACTTGAATGCTCAAGACAAGCCCATTTTGATGACCCATTTTGAATTGAGATATGAATCACATAAGTGGAATATACATGATATGTATCATTACACAAGAGTAAAAATATAAGCAGCACTTGATATGAACTATGGTACCATAGTAATTATTGAAAAGTTTGTCCTTTCAGGTCAAACTGTCACCCCTATAATTTAAAACTTTGCTCATCATGATTGTTTTCCCTATTGATAATTGTGTTGGTATTTTTATATCCTTGAAATGGTCATTTGAAACCTTGTTTATTAGAGTTCAAGGTAATTTTCTAAGTTTAAGGTTTTGTTCATCATAGTTATGTGCAGGTCTAGTCACTCCATGACCTATTTTAGTGAATTTCAAGTAATAGAAGGACTATAGGGTCTATTTATAGGTATCATAGCATATTTCAAATTCATTACATGTTATACAAAGGATCTAACAGGTTGGTGATATTTTTTGGCTAACTTCATAACCTAGTTGTTTCTCTTTTGTATCACTTTATGGCTTCCAAAGTAGGTTTTGTAAGTTAATAGTAATATAGTACCAAAATAATTTAATTATATACTTGTTAAAATATGAAAAGGTATAATAAACACCTTTTTTATTAGTTTCCATTAGGTTCCTTAACTGATCATGTCAATTTTAGTGCTAAAAGGGGATTTTTGAGGATGTTCATATAGTTTTCAAGGTGATTAAATTTAAGGCATATTCAATAATTTATTTATTCCCAAAAAATTAAAATACATGGTTTGGAAGAGGTTTCATATGCAAAAATGTAGAAATCCCATTCATCTCTCCTATAGACTTCTTTGGCAACTCAAGGAATGTCATCAATTTTTGCTTAGTATGGCCAGGAGAGAGAATTTCAAGCCAAAAGATATTGGGAATTGATAGGTACCCTAATTAAATTTAATTTATAGGCATTGATTTTTATATTCATCTTCCTATATTTATGAACAATCACTAAGAGTATAAAGGGGTCACTATGTCCTAGTCATCTAGATAGGGTCTAGGTTTACCTTTATTTATTCACTTTTAAACTCAATGGATAAAAATGGTTATGGGGGGTTAATTTTAGGTTAAAATAAAAAAATTTAAATTCTTAAATTATTAGGTACTTTTTTTTTGATAAGGGGTCTTTTTGTAGGAAATTATTTGTGTTAGAATTAGCATACAAGATTTAATGAATCTAATAGAAAGCATGAACAAAAGATAAAATAGTAATAGTAATAAATAATAATTATATATCCAAGACAATAACTAAAATAAATAAATAACTCAAATATGATGAATTAATCTAATAATTCAATATTGATATGATGATAAATACATAAATAGCCATTACTTATATAGAGTAAGGTGTGCAAGATAAATATTAGGGAACTCACATAATACATTTAGTTCAACTGATATCTGAATACATGAATAGTGGAGTGCAACTCAAAAATAACAAGATAGGTGTCAAACTTGTGTAAATGATCAATAAAATCTAACTACTAGTTAAACAATCTTATCCTATCTTACCCTAAATAGTAGAGTGCAACTCCATGGTAACAAGATAGGTGTCCAAGTTGACTACTAGCTAAACAAGTTTATCTTATCTGATGAAAATTATTAATAAACATAATAAACAAATTAAAATAAGTAATTAGTGCACCAATCTAAATAATATATACAAGTAAATTCAATAAAGCAAATAAATGCACCAACATTCCCCTATAAGCGAAGCTTAGGTAGGGCTATGCAGATTAGAGTCCCGACAATGTGTAGCCATTTAGGTACTCTATACAAATAGATGAGGAAAGGAGAAAACTTGAAGGAAAAAACTTATCCTCAAAATGAAGGTTTAAGAGATCCCCTCTAAAGAACTGATGTCCCTTGAATAACTAATGTCTCGCACCCCCAAAAGAGATTGCAAGTGAAGATACTTTCTCTTAGTGAAAGGTTTGGTGAAAATATCTACAATATACTCCTCCATAAGACAATATTGAAAATCAATGATCTCCACCTAAATCAACTTCCTGATAAAGTGCATATGGATCTCTATGTGTTTGGTTCTTTGATGATGATCTAGATTATTTGATATCTAGATAGTGTTGTAGTTGTTATAATAAATGACTGATGGCTTTAAAAATGGAAAACCAAGCTTAGTGAGAATATTATGAATCCAAATAGCCTTAGTAGTGGCATTAACAACACCATGATACTCAACCTCTATAGATGAAAGAGAAATAACATGTTGCTTCTTGATATACCAATAAATGGGGTTGGATCCAAAGTGAAAGCTATAACCAGAAGTGGACTTACGCTCATCATAATATTCAACCCAATAAAAATTTATGTATCCCACAAACTCTAAACCTATACCTACTATATAGTGAATCCTATATTAAATAATGCCTGGAATATAGCTCAAAATGTGTTTGGTGGCTCTCTAATGAAGCTCATGTGGTGTCTACATAAAACATGAAACCATTCCAACTACATATGAAATGTTGAGCCATGTATGAGTTAGATATATGAGGCTACTTACAAACTAGCAATACAATGTGGCATCAACCAAGGGAATGGAATAATGAACCTTAAGTTTAACTCCAGATAAGAAGGGAGTTGGTGCAAGCCTACAATTAGCCATGTGAAACTTAGCTAACAGGGTCATGGCATACTTGGGCTATAAAAGAGTAATCTCAAAAGAAGATTGTGTTATTTAAATCCCCAAAAAATAATGCAATACGCCCATGTCTATCATAAAAAACCTACCATGAAGTGTAGTCTTAACATTGTTGATGATGGATGTTGTGATCCCTATAATAATGAGATCATCAACATAGAGCACCAATACAATAGTGAATCATCCTACCATAGAATGTGGACATTTGGATCTAAGTGACATCTCAAGAGCCCAACTAAGAGAAGAAATGTGTCCATCTTGGAATACCAAGCCTTGGGGGCTTATTTTAGACCATAAAGAGACTTCTACAAGTAACACACTAATGAAGAATCTTGAATGAACCCCTATGGTCGCTCCATATATATCTCCTCATGAAGATCCCCATGAATAAATGTGCTCTTCACATCCATCTAATGTATATCCCAACCATGAGCTACACTAATAACCAATATCAATCAAATGGAATTCATCTTAGCAATAGGTGCAAAGGTTTTTATATAATCAATGCCTTCTACTTGGGAAAGACCTTTGGCCACTAAGTGTGATTTATACTTATCAATATTTCCATAAACTACAAACTTAGTCTAATATATCCACCTACATTTTACTAATTTTATTCTCTTAGGAAGAGGAACAATATCCCAAGTGTTGTTCCTAGTCAATGAGTCATACTCTTCTTCCATTGTTGAATCCCACTCAACTGCCCCTATGGATTCTTGAAAATATTGTGGATCAGAAGCTGTGGTAATCTAGGAAGGTGGAATATCATGCTATGACCATGTTCTCCATCTATCTAATGGATCCCCAACAAGAGTGATGGGTGTCATCATCCCCTTCATTTAATCAACTTTCTGTTGATGTCATATTTAACCAAGGTTGTGTCTAAATTTATATGCAACAAGAGGAATCATAGCGATTTAGTAATTGAATGGAGGTATTTATATTTTTGTTGTTTTGGGGGGTTTTTAATGTCTTAAGGATTTCTTGGTTAAAACCTTATTGGAATCAAACTATGCAAACCTGCTAGAAATAAACACACTTTGCAGAAATGAAATAGATTATTGGAAATAAACACACATTGCAAAAATGAAATAGATTGCTGGAAATAAACACAAGTTGCAGAAATGAAATAGATTACTAGAAACAAACACACATTGCAAAAATGAAATTGATTTTTGGAAATAAACACACGTTGCAAAAATGAAATTGATTGCTAGAAATAAACACACATTGCAGAAATGAAATTGATTGCTGGAAATAAACACACATTGCAGAAATGAAAATTTAATCTAAAATGCCTACAAGAACAAATTTACAAAAAATCTTAAGTTTAAGGAATTGGAAGCATTTATAAATTTAACAGAGTTACCTATTTAATTTTGTGAATAGAAATATAAATACCAACAAAAATGAAGATCCTAGTTCTTTGGAAGAGTGGGCCCTTGCTCTACCTAGAACAAGATTTAAACAATTTAATTTGCTTTCAAAATAGAAATGGCTATTTCATTGATAAAATGTTATATATTACAAATGTACTAATCTATCCTTTATCTCTCTATTATTCAATGATTTTCTCTATCTTCTATATTCTATATCTATCTCCAAATTCCTAGGTCTATATATATATATGCTTTGATGGCTATAATTATTTCATAGATATGATGGAACTAAATTATACCCAGAATAGATGCTAAATCAAGATGTGGCTAGATGTCTAGCTGTGTGATAAATGTCTTGATTCTGCAAGTTCAAAAAATTGGAAATCTATTCTTGATTTAATGGGATCATTGATTTGATAGATCATCAGCCATTTGGAATAGATCCTCATCAGTTCCATATCTAGCCACAAAAGTTTAGAGCTTATCTATAAGAGTACCAAAGCTTAATATAGAGTTTCAGAGCTAAATCCAAAAATGTGATGACTTGAAATAGTATGGTGGAGTTTTGAAACTAACTGTGATGGTTCTAAAATAGATTATGTAGGTTTTAGAACTAACTATGATGATTTTAGAAAAAATTCTATAGGTTCTAGAACTAATCTGAATTGAGTCCAATGCTTCCAAAAACATGCAATCCACGTCATATTTGTTCTTTAGCCTGATGATGACCTTTTTTTATTGCAAAACTAGAATTTTTCAACACACTTGTTAGGAATTACAGGTTTTTTAAAATGTTAGAATCACAATCAACAAAAGATGGATAATCACATCCTAACTCATCTCAGATCAAAATAAAAGTTACAAAATGCAATCAAACTTAATAGAAAGAGAGAGTAAGATGAGGTCATTTATTATACATTTATTGGGCATATCCTAGCCTCATCAAAGAGGCTCTACAACCTCCAAAGTTTATCTATCCCACAAAGGAATCAATGGATGAAGAACTAGAGGAGGAGGAACTAGAATCTAACCTGTTAAACCCAATTGGGGAGGTATTACCTCATCATCCCTATGAGTAGATGAAGCAGGTGTATCATCATCACTACTATCTAATTCTTATAAGGAAGAAGAATGATAAATGTTAGAATATGAGTATGAAGTAATTTCTTCAAAATCAATACTTCTCACTATAATAAGCTCATGTGAATCTAAATCAATGAGTTGATATCCCTTAACACCATCAAGTATCCCATAAATATGCAAGTCTAGCTTTGTTTTTCTAAAACATGGTTTTTGTCTGAAGGTATGTGAACCCATGTTGGACTATTAAAGACTCTAAAATGATGCACTTCTGGCTTCTTATTGCACCAAGCTTCAAGAGGTGTTATCCCCTTTAAAGCTTTGTGAGTAACTCTATTCTATATATATACAACACAATTAATCACTTCTACCAAGTACTCAAGTACTAATGATTTTGTATGAATCATACAACTGGTCATCTCTTTTAACAATCTATTCTTCCTCTCTACTACACCATTATATTGAGGTATGTGCAACTAAATGTTGAAGATCAATTCCTTCAAGAGTATAGAATTGTTAAAACTTATTTTTCACATATTCCCTCCTATTATTAGTGCAAAGGATATTGACATACTTCCCAGATTATATCTCTTCTAGAGCTTTGAACTCTAGAAATTTATCAAATACTTCATTCTTGAATTTAATAAAATAAATCCAAGTATATCTAGAATAGTCATCAATAAATGTGAAAACATAATGGGTTTTACTAAAAGACAAAGTAGGTAATGGATCTGATAAATCACTATGAACAAGTTTGAGGATTTATGTAGCCCTCCAAGCCTTCCAGTTATGAAACTTATCTTCTAGATGTTTGCCTAAGTCATAACCATGACATACACCCCCTAAAAACTAAATTTGTGGAAGTCATGTAACCATCTCCTACTGACTAATCTATTGTAAATAGTAGTAGTTTAGATGACCAAACCACTCATGCCATAGTTTGCTCACTGAATTAGTGTATGAGATCAAAGATGTAGAAGAAGACTGAGGCATAAAATGGGATAATGAATAAATCTAAGTTTGATTATCGGCTTTTCTCACTGAAATTAAAGCATTATCCTCCAATTTTTTGATTGATATAGAATTGGATTTGAACTCAACTTTCCTACCAGTATCAAAGTGAATGATGTGGTAGATAGAGAGAAGGTTATTGATAACTCTATCACATAGAGGACAACCTCAAATACACCACTATCAACATTAACTATACCTTTTCCTATGTCATCTACCTTAGAATCATCACCTATGAGAATATGAGGCAAGGAACTTGGTTCTAATCCAGAAAATTATTCTTGATTAGAAGCCATATGGTGTGAAGCACTTGAGTCAAGTACCCATGACTTGGGAGAATTTTCCAATGTAACTAGCGCCATAGCTTTCTCTTTCCTTAAATTTGAAGGAGTGAAAGAATCATTTGAAGAGGATTGATTGATGTTATTCTTCTTGAGAAGATCCTTAAGGTCATCAATCTCTTTCTTCTAACAATCTTGTTTACTATGAAACCCCTTTTTGAAATAAGGTCAAGGAGTGCCAATATTTTTTTGTGAATCCCCTTTCTTATTATTGGATTTATAATCTCCTTGTGAGGAAGATTGTTTCCCTTTATTCTTATCTTTCTGTGACTTATTCTGATTATTTTAATTCTTTTTTCTTAAACCTATATTTGAAGTTGATGTTGAAACTTGCTTATGATGAGGTTGACTTGCAACTAGATATTGATATTTAGATGACTTGATTAGACCTATAGCTATTAACTCTTTTTATTCAGCTATTAGAATCTCAGAGAATAGATCAAAGGTGGGCATTTTTTATGTTGTGCCCAATGTGAGTATATGAATCTAAAATCTAGAGACAAATGATGGATATTCAGGGCCTAATTTATGTAAGGCACTGAAAATCAATTGAATATCCTTTTTATCAATTTTACATTCAAAAAGTTTTGCTCTAAGATCTATGACTTTAGTGATGTAGTATTTTATTATAGCATAAGTTTTAAGATCTAAACTAATGAGTTCATTGTCAATTTGGTAACCATGAACTTCATTTATTTTTATAAATAATGATGCTAATTTATCCCAAGCATCTTTTGGATTTGTAAATTTGTTAAGATGAAAATTCAAATCTAAAGACATGTGAGACTGAATGCATCCAATAACCTTAGTAGTTTCAAAGAAAAAGTGTTGTAACTCTTTTACATCAGTAGGTGGAGTAAGAAGAGTTATTATGTAAGGTGTATATATTAGCATCATTAATGCATTCCAAGCATTCTATTTCCATGTGTTATAGTTATATGTTGTTAATAGTGGGAAATTAGGATTCCCCATGATATAATTGAAAATAAGCCATCATAAAGTAGAAATCAAAGTATAGAACACACCATAAACCCCTAAATTACTTAGTTGTACCTTACCTAGCAATTATTTATTGGAAATTTATATTTGAGTGAATTTACAAGGATGGATTATAATTGTTCTATTTTACAAAAAGATCAATTTGGCCCTCTAGTTTAAAATTTAAAAATATACATATTATTACAAAAATTTCTATACCAATGTGTTGTTCTCAAAAAAATATTAACTTTAAAAAAAAATGGGACCTCAATACAAGGTCGTATGTGAAAGTTATGGGCCTTTAAAGTTGTAAAAATGAGGATGAGTAAGAGATGCTATTGAAAAACATGAATTCTAGAAAAATATGGAAAAAAACAAAATTAAAAGTAAAGCAATGAAGAGCACAAAAATTTTAGCTATTTTAAAAAAATAATTGCTCAAAAATACCTCCTGGTGTTCAAATGGTGGGCTCCCAAAGTTTCCCTATCAATTCTACCTATTGATCAGTGAGAACTGATATTTTTTTTTGCCCAACATAGTCCATATAGTCTATATGATTGTACCAGGGAGCAAAAAAAATTTGCCTTCCAAGTGACTATGTCTAAATTGGATAAATTTTATATGGATATGTAGGTTTTGATGCCTTTCAAATACAACTGTGAGGTCTATTTTTCTTTAAAATGCTTTGATTTTTAGGTACTTATCAAATTTGAGCATGGTGATTCTAGATCAAACTCTTGCCAATTTCTCCTCCTATGCCTAATTTGGATAAAATTGTAGACAATTTCTCCTATATTGATCACTCTAAACTCAATAGTGAGCTCAAAAATTATCCACAAAGCTCCAATTTATGCATGTATATAAAATCAAAAATTGATCCTATATCTAGATATTTTTCTCTTAAATATTTAGCAATCTACAGATTCAAGATAACTCTGATACCATGTTAGAATTAGCATACATGATCTAATGAATCTAATAGAAATCATGAACAAGAGATAAAATAGTAATAGTAATAAACAATAATTTTATATCTAAGACAATAACTAAAATGAATAAATAAATCAAATATGATGAATTACTTTGATAATTCAATATTAATCTGATGAAAGATACACAAATAGCCATGGCTTATATAGAGTAAGGCATACAAGATAAAGATTAGGGAACTCACACAACACATGTAGTTTAACTGATATCTTACTACATGAATAGTGGAGTGAAACTCAAAAATAACAAGATAGGTTTCAAACTTTTATAAATGATCAACACAAGTTGACTACTAGTTAAGTAATCTTATCCTATCTTACCCTGAATAGTGGAGTGTAATTCCACGGTAACAAGATAGGTGTCCAAGTTGACTACTAGATAAGCAAGCTTATCCTATCTTGTGAAAATTATTAATAAACATAATAAAATAATTACAATAATAAATTAGTACACCAATCTAAATAATAAATATAAGTAAATATAATAAAGTAAATAAATGCACCAACAGTTTGCCAATGTTGATTGTCAAATTTAGTAGCTTGAAAGCATGTTTAATCTAGTAACTAAGTGTTTTCATCTTTCAAGGTTTATAAAGTTCATATTTTAGTCATGTCATACCTATTACCTTCAATAAAATCATATATGAATTCTATGAAGAATGGCTTCTTTGGGCAATGGTAGTGAGATGATTTTTTAGTAGGGTTCAGTCATAAAAATCATGAGTTCTTGTTGTAACAAGATCATACAGAGGAATCATGAAGATAAAATAGTTTTTGGAGGATCCTAAAGTATTCTTATATTAATGTTAATAATACTTAGGGTGAAAATTACTATTCAAGAGATAAAAAGATCCAATTAAGTCTTTATATGCTTGAATGACATAGTCAAGCATGTGTTTCATGATTAGATTAGGCTTGTGATGGACTGTGTGCACCTAGAAGTGATTTATGAAGGTGTTATGTGAATATTCAAGGTGATATAATCTATTGGAGGAATTAATATGTTAAATATGCCACTAGTTTATGAATCAAGATCATTAAAGAGGACTTTGAAGCACATATTTGGATAATTTTAGGTTTGCTAGTAGAGTTTAAGGTAACAAGGTAGTTTCATTGTTTGAAACACTTTGAGGTTGGTTGAGGTATTATTAAAGCTTATACCAAGTTATGTAATAATTAATGAGGTGTCCTCATACTACCTATCACTCTTGAAACATCCATAAAGACTCCATGTCACTATTTGGATAGTTTAAGGTTTTCTAGTAGTATTTAAGGTAAAAGGTCATTTTTGGTTTCATGATAATCAATCATTTGAGTATCAAGTTGATAATTCTCTAATAATGCAAGGTGAAATTTAGTCATTAATATTCTTTATATACATTTTTCATTTGATTCAACCTTATCATTCCTCCCTCTATCTATACAGAGGCCAAAAAGACCAAATAACCACCTATAGTTTTACTATAAGATATAGTGTTATAGTTGTTGATGCCTAAAAGTGTATCATAGGGTTTAAATAGTGTTGATAAACACTCTTCTCATTGTTAGATTCAAAGAATCCATTGCATGAGTAGCTAGTTGTGATATTTATGATATCTTTGCTGGAATAGTGGCAAAACAATATAATCATTTCACAAAATGATAATAAAATTGGTTGTTAGGAGTAACCTTGATCTAAAATCTAGCTTTTTAAGTATGAAAATAATTTGAACTAAGTATAGTGAATTATGACCAAAACCTAAGATCTAAAGTCTAATTTGATTTGTATATTTACAATGGAAGCTAAACTAAAGTGAGTTGATAAAAAAAGGGCAAAAGGAAGGGTAGGGTAGAAATAAGATGTTCTAATATTTAATCTAGACATTATGAAAGTGCTTAAATTTCATCAAGACATGTACTAAACCAATATATGACATAAAATTTCAAATTCAAATATCCTACCATATATTAGGCAAATGTCTAAGGAAAAGTGAAATAATGCAAATAAGAAATGAAGGTCACTTTAGAGATTTACTTCCATAAACAAATTGCATTAGAACATCTATACAAAAGGCATGGAAAATGAAATGAAATAAAAAATCCTTTAATTAACCTAGCTTAAGCATAAATTGGAAACTTTGCATTCATATGAATAGTCAAGAATCTATAAAAATAATTCAGATCTGGACATCCAAATAGATAATTGAGAGAACAGCCATAATAACAAACATAAAAACAAATACTAGACAATCTTTGCAGAATTCCTTGATTATATTAATTGTTCAAAGTTTACACAATTTTTTTCTCCAAAACTCCCTCCTATTTACAAATGAAAATACCCCTTTTATAGAAGACTAAGGAGGTATGTTAATCAATCATGTCAAATGATAATTGTACAAGTGTCATAGACAATTGTCCTTTTACAACCTTAT
The DNA here is from genome assembly GCA_037957365.1 of Torreya grandis. Taxonomy (NCBI): domain Eukaryota; kingdom Viridiplantae; phylum Streptophyta; class Pinopsida; order Cupressales; family Taxaceae; genus Torreya; species Torreya grandis. The sequence continues at coordinate 6,151,176 of JARHVA010000129.1, forward strand.
AAAATAAGACATTTTCTAAATAGATAAACCTATAAGCAATGCACTTTACAAGATGCACATGATTTTACAAAAATAATATTCATTTTTCAAAATGATATACATGTTTAGTTACAAAATAATATGCTAAAGTCAACAAATTTGACTTTGAGAAGCTCCTTGTTGCTTTTGCTACTTCATCTTCATTATTTTATCATGTTGATAATTAATTATCTTGAAGTTGATGATGGGATCCATGAAAAGTTATTCTTATTGATTAGTTAGGCCTTTGATGCCCTTTTTAGCCCTGTCGAAAGCTTCTTTGATGTTGCTTCCATCTCCTATCTTATCCTCTATAAATAAGATCATATCCAAGGTCCTTTTTAGCCTATCCCTATTTTGCCTTAGTTTTTATTCTTTAATTATTGTATGAACTAAGTAGCTCTATGTTTGAACTCCTCATATGTGATCAAGCCCATAAGATTGATCAAAATTGGATACTTGATTAGGCTCCCCAGTATGTGTTTCATCCTCTTTTCCAATTACTTGAGATCACTAAAAAGATCTCCCAGTTCCTTGGACCATTTGTACAAAGATTTGATTTTCTCTATCAATATAGCCATATCCATATTTAAATGTGCCAAGCTATCTAATTTGAACCCAAAAATTTGGTCCTCTATCAAAACACTGATCAAATCTTTTAGTTTGTTGCTTAAAGCTTGCCATTGGTGAACTTGGCTTGAAGCCAAAGTACCATGTTTGTTAATCATATCTTTCTTGGACTTTATTGCCTTCAAAGAGTTGAATAGATCATATATGGTTTCCTTAAACTTATTTATCATATCTGCTCAAATAGACAAACTAGATTGCTCCTATAAGTTCTTCTTTTGCTTCTTTAGACCTTTGATAGTAGCTTACAACTATTATATATGTGATTGATCTAATTCAAGAACATCTTCCTCAAAAATAGGATCTTCATGAGGCTTTTATCCCATCTTTTGAGTTAAACTAGTCAATGGCTCTACCTTTTGATACATAATTTCTTCTCCTCCTACCATGACCCTTTTCTCTATCACTCTTTGCAAGCCAGTAGTTATTGGATAAAACTTGACTCCAACTAAATATTGGGTCACATGTGGGATTAGGATCTCTATTTTTGATTGGTGTACTAAATGGCTTGGAGTATATAATCTTATTACCTCCTCTTCTTGTAAAGCAACTATCCATGGTTTCATTTCTTTCTCCATAGAGATATTAGTGGCTTTTGCCATAGCCTATAGATGGTAGGTAGGTAGCTTCTCCAATTTAGGTTCATATAAGAACCACTCAGGAATAGGTGGACTGTACAATTTTTTTTCACTGAACAAATTGACTTCCTTCAAGGGAGGAGTGATGGTCACCTTGGGCTTCTTAACTTTTAGAATAAGGGCAGTCTTTGCTTTCCTCTTGGGAGGGTTGATAGCTACTAAGTCCAAATATTTTGTTTTATTTTCCTTAGTTTCCTCAACACTTGTCTTTTCTTATTCATTTGAATATGTATATGTCATATATAACATTTTAAATGCATCCTCAATAGGCTCTTGAGGATATATGGCTATCATATGAACCTCCTCTTGATGTACATCACATTATGTGTCTTGGAAGGTTCTATAGCTAATGACGTAGAAGTAATCTCACTTGGATTTCTTTATTATAGCCTTTTCTCTTCAATTTTATGTTTTATTTTTGTCTCTGCTTGTGTACTATCTAATGGAAGTCTATAAGATTCACAAATTATTAAATGATACTACCTAGGGTCCAATTACCACCTATCATCCACCTTTTGATTTCTTTGTAATCTAGAGTGAGGTATTATGTTATGATCCTTTAATATTTTAGTCACTTCAAAGTATGATGATGATTTAATGTATATTAAATCAAAGGCATTGGGCTCCTACTCATAAGGCACATTCAAAATGCCTTTGATTCTTAAATGTTCTTTCACCTTCCCATAAGGGTCTCATTGCCTAAGATAATATATCTATAATTTTAAGGACAACCTATGATTTGATGTTGTTCAATATGATCCCATTTTATGAATGTAGTCTTACCAATTCTCATTGGGAAGCTATGAAGGAGTCCCTTTCTCTTGGTTTTGTAAAGGCCATCTACACCATAGAACAACTGGTAGGCCACTTCTTGTTTATCTAAATTTTCAGGGACATGGAATGGTAACTTGAGAGGAAAATTTTGATTTTTCTCAATCTTTATGATAGTATAATCTAGGTACAACCATATATCTCCCATGACTTCAATAGACTTCTTGATTAGAGGGCTCACTCTCTCCATGGGAATACTAGTTATAGCCTCACTCAATGTTGGGTAGACACAATCACATATAAATTTAATGTGATCGCTATATTTATAGATGTGTAACTTATAATAATATTGAGAAATAGTCTAAGTTCCAATTAGAGACCATTCTCTTTGATTTGGGATTTTTGTAGTTATACATAGGGTGTCTAGGAGGTAGGAAATCATCTAGAACTTTGTCTTCTTCTTATGCCCAATTAAATAGATTTTTCTACTCAAGGAGATGTTAATTATATCACCCAAAGGGGTAAATATCACCTTTTCAACAATGAATCTACATATGTTATGGTTACATAGCCAAACAACTTGTTCAACATAGTCATTATCATCTTAATGCTAGGTTTAAATTCACTGATAGGGATGTTCTTATTAAGGTCTAAAAATACTTGGTTACCAAATTCTAACCACATGGATAGGATGTCCATCAAGTTATGCTCCTTGGCCCATGAGTTAATATAAGCTAAGTCAATATGGGGTTTGGGTAATTTATAATAGGACTCAAATGCAATAGCATAAATGTAAGCCATTTTCCTATGATTATTTTCATTAATTAGCATGCCCTTGTCTATCTTATCTTCTTTCAAAATTGGAACAAGAATATAAATGCAATGGTGTACATTTGGTTTTGCATCTACATAATGTAGACCAATTATTTGGATTGCTATAATGATGTTGTGTAACCTCTTTGATGAGATATTCTTCTCTTTTCCCCTTGTGATAGCTGGTTGGTTCTCAATTCTCTAGAATAATTTTGACTAGTTATTGTCCCCTATGTTCAAGCAAACACAACAAACTCAGTGTCCTTGAACATATGACCTTTTGCATCTATTGTCAAATATATCTCAAACATCTTCTTTTGAAGCATGCATATGTTCCACCATTTCTATAATCCTCATCAAATCATTCATTAGGAGCTCATTCCACATGATAAAATACATTCATTAAGATCAATTAATGATTAGAATAATTCTTATAAATTTATAATTAGTATCAAACATCAAAAATCAAACATGTTGTGTGTGTGATTTTATTCCTTAACTAATTGCCATGGGATTTAGAGAACAACTTCTAGACTTTATGACCTTAATCATTAACATTGACTTATATCATATTTAGATATTCATTAAGAATAATGATTTTAGAATAGGGAAGGCTTAGGCATTGATTTACTACCAAAAAACATCTATAGCACCAACAAAGATACATCTGGCTCCACTCAAGGTCTTTCTCCACTACCATTCAGGTGTCTATAGCCCTAATGGAGGTTACCATAATCACCTTTTCTTATAAAGCTTTCAAATTTTTCATTAGATCTCTTATTTTTTGTATTTTTCAAGTATATTTAACTTTAAACAAATTTTGGGAACCATAATTATCTAGTTTTAGGATATTTTTCAAATATTTGATCTTCAGACAATCATCCTTGGTCATAAACTTCATCCTAGGCAATAATATTTTTTAAGTGCTAACATGACTCTACTCCAATAATATAAACTTTCACTCAACATGTGCAATCCTTATTAGAACCAAATTTAGATAAAAAAAGGTTTAATATTTTAAGGAATAATTAACCTAAATATCAATCCTCACCAATTTCTCAAAACTATAACATCAAGCTCTGATTTTTAGACTCCATGATCAACCAATGGTTAAGATTCATACCCACATTCTTGATTTCAGAAGTTCATTTTGAGAAATTAAGATGGATTGGAGATTGAGAAATATCTTGAAAAAGAGTTATTAAAAGTAGGGGACAAAGCAAGAGAAAGCAAAACAAACACAAGAAAACAAATATATATAAACATTATGTACAAAAAAAGAATAGGAAAATGAACTAATCTAAGCCTACCTATACTAATTCTAACTAGCCTCACAAGTTACTCCTTAAATAATTGAGGTAGTATAATAGAGAAGTAGTGCTTAAGGTATTTCCCATTAGTTTACAAAGTGAACTTTGCTCCCTAAAAGTCTTTGATTTTGAAGATGTTATCTCCCAAAGTCTCAGTAATCTAATAAGGACTAATCCACAAAAGAGTGAACTTTCCATTTTTCCTTTTGGTTTAGATATTTTATCCCAAAGGAGATCTAGGTCTCCCTTCTTGAACACCTTAATCTTTGAACACTTGTTAAACCATATTTTAACTATGGTCTGATGTCTGTTGAAGTTGGAAAATGCTTTTCCCCTTGCATATTCCATTTGAATAATGTCAAGCAAACTTGAATTAACATATCTTGATCTTCTTCCATGTATTATTAAATAAAATTGTAAGTTGGTAGCTTGATATTAATGGAGAAGATTGGATCTTGACAATATGCTATCATAAATGGTGATGCTTTCAATGCTTACTTCGCTCAACTTCTATTTGCCCATAAAGCAAATTTAATCAATTTATGTCATGTCTTTGGTTTTTCATCTACAAAATTTTTAATTGCCTTCACCAAATTTTTGTTTGTTGATTATGAGACTCCATTACCTTGAGGGTAATGATTTGATGAGAACTTAAGAATTATGTTGTTATCATAATCCCACTAGTCATCTCAATGGATATAAAGGTTGATCCATTATAAAAAACTAGAGATACTGGTGTTCCAAATATAGTGCATATGTTCTCTTCAAAGAAATAGATCACATCTTCAGTTCTATATTGCTTGGTTGATACTACCTTTGTCCATATTATGTAGTAATTAGTAGTAGTAAGAACATATTTGTGTCCATATAAAGATTTGGGGTTGATGACTCCTAAAAAATCCAATCCCCATTGAGTGAAAGGTTTATCAACTAAGACTGGCCTCAATGGCATGGTTATTTTTGGTTTTTGGTGTTGAAAATTTGACATTGATGACACTCTATAACATGTTTTTGTGCATCTTCTAATATTTTTAGCCAATAATAACCTACCCTCAGGATCTTATGAGATGTTGAGAGTTGGGGTTGATGACTCCTAAAAATTCTAATACCCATTAAGTGAAAGGTTTATTAACTAAGACTGGCCTCAATGGCATGGTTATTTTTAGTTTTTTGGTGTTGAAAATTTGACATTGGTGACACTCTCTAACATGTTTATGTTCATATTTGAATATTTTTAGCCAATAATAACCTACCCTCATGATCTTATGAGATGTTTTTTTTCTATAAGGGCGTCCACTTCCAAGATTTTCATTGAAAGTATTCAAGATCTAAACTAATTCTTCTTTTGAGACACACCTTAAGTAGATAAATTCATAGTTATTTCTAAAGATTACTCCATACTTTATTAAGAAACGTGTTGCCTTGAGTCTCAAAGCTCTTCTTTACTCTCTAATCAATCCTACAGACTAAGAACTATTGATTAGGAAATGAATAATTACATCATACTAATCATTTGTCTGAAAATGTTGTTGGTCTACTTATATGACATTCACTTTAGGATTGGTGTTACCAATTAATTAAATTAATCCTTGACACCTTACCAATTTGGCATTTTTTATCTCAAGATCATACTCTTGGATAATAGACATGCATTTACCTCTCCTCTCTCCCAATCAACATTGACTAAGTATAAATTTAGTAGTATGGTCTAATAATATTTCATGCACTTTATTCATATGAATATAGTGCCTAAATTTCTTAACTGCCTTAACTAAATCAAATGCTTGTTTATTAATAATAGAATAGTTTAACTCAACATTCCTAAAATTATTGATCATAAATGTAATATGGTGATCACACTTGTCTATTTTTTGAATTAAAACAATAATTATTGTATGATTAGAAGAAAAAAAATAGAGATAGAAATCTTGTGTGAAATCAGGACTTATCAACACTAGTGCTTGTCCAATTGCTTCTTTAATGTCCTTGAAGGCTTTCCTTGTCTATTCATTCCATATGACTTTATCATCCTTATTCAACATATGATTAAGTGGCTTCACAATCTCTACAAAACTAGAAATGAATTTTCTCACAAAATTTATTTTCCCAAAGAAAGTCTTTAATTCCTTTCTATGGTTAAGGGGTTCTATTTTGGATATGGCATCAAATCTATTAGGATATATATAAATTTCATCTTTGGTTATAACATGTCCTAATAACTTCCCTTCTATAACATAAAAAATTATTTTTGTAGGATTTTGATAAATTCCATACCTCTTACAATGTTCAAATATCTATTGTAAATGCATGATGTGATCTTCACTATTTTTATAAAACATAATTAGATCATCCATATATATAATTATACATTTACCTATGAGACCTTGGAAAGTACGGTCCATAGCTCTTTGAAAAGTTGCTCCTAGATTTATTAGTCCAAAAGGCATTCTCTTGTAGGCAAAAGTGACCCACTTAGTTATAAATGCAGTCTTCATTCTGTCCTCCTTGTTCACAAGCAGTTGATTATAACCTAAAAAACCATCAAGAAAAGACATCATAGAAAAACCACTAACAATTTGAATGACTTGGTCAAGATAAGGTACAAGATAATTATCTTTTTCAGAAGCTCTATTCAAATTTCTCAAGTCTATGCATAATCTAATTTCTCCATTTTTATTTATAACTAGTACCAAGTTTGCTACCCAAGTAGAATGTGTAATGGGAAAAAATATTTTTGCATCCAATAGCTTCTTGACCTCTTTGTAGATCAATGGTTCTAAAATAGGGTTGTCTGGCCTTTACTTCTGCTTGAAAGGTTTATAGGCCTCTTTTAATGGAATGGTATGGCTAATGACTCTAGGATCAAAAATCATTAATTCTTAATATGACCATGTTATAACATCTTTGTATTTGGTCAATAAATCTTTAGCCTTTCTTGATTCTTCATTTATTCAGGCTATACCAATATTTACTAGCTAGGGTTAACCTTGAATACCTATGTCAACTACATTATAATATTTCCCATTTACCTTGGGAATCTTGGTAGTCTCAACTAGTTTTTCTTGATCAAATAGCATTTCTAAGGCAATCGTGCCTTTGGGAATTTTTTTGTCACTCAATTTAATAATCTTGTCATCAACTTTGTCTTTATCAAGAGAATTTTCATTGATCTCATCAATAATGTGAGACTTAAATACCCCTAATTTGTTCATGAAGTCTATTATTTGTTGATCATCATTGAATACTTGAAAATGGTTGACATTGTTAGGAACTAAGGGATATGAAACCAATTCAATGCTAAGGTTTACTAATTTAGAATCTTGATCTGGCATAAGATTGGCTACAACTAAGGCTAGCTCATCAGTAACTTGGTTCTCTTCTCTAAGAATTGAGATGACATTAAAAGCATCAAATTACTCTATCAAGTCCCACAATCTAAAATTGTATTTCTTCATATATGACAATTTGCATTGGTATTTACTTCTAACTTGATTAACTACTAGTTAATAATCACTGTACACTAGTAGTTCTTTGACCTCATGTTTGATAGCAAATTGAAATCATATGATTAAATATTCATACTCTAACAAACTATTAGTGCAAGGAAACTAATTTTTTTATGAAGCATTAAATTCCTTCCTAATGGGATTGATTAGAACAATTCCTATTCTAGATCTAGATTTACATCTAGCACCATCAAAATATAATTTCCACATTATAGGCATAACATGAGAATATTTAGAGTTACATAACTTAGGAGTTTCAAGAGTGTAAACTCTTAACTCAAAATTGACCATGTTGAAATTTTCATTGGCAACATTTTACTCTCTGATCATGTGTTTCATCTTTGGTTCCCTCTCAATTTGAATTTGATTAGGAATTCCCTTCCATGGTAGCCACATATGAGAATAGTTAGTGGACATATATCCATTTAAAGACCTGGTCCAATCTCTACTTAAAATCATTCCATAAGCATCTGGAATGTCCACAACTTGAATGTATATGAATTGTTGTATCCTTGGCTCTGTGGCAAGCTACATATAAACATTCAAAAATTCTCCAATTATTTTAACTCTTGATTTGTCTAATTGAGTAACTACTCTATCAAACTTAATTGGAGTTACACCAATTTTTTCACAAATACATTTTGACATGATATTGGCAGAAGCACCTAAATCTAACAAATAATTATGCAAGTTCCTACTAAAAAATCTAATTATTAACAAGAAAGGGGGAAATTCTAATTTATTATTATACATAACTACATTTTAATTTACAACCTTTTATGATTTATTAGGATTTTTAGATAAATATTCAAGTAACAAGTCTTTTTGTTCAATAATTTGAGTCAACTCATGTTGTAGATACTAAAAATCTACACACCTACAATTTTGAATCTCAAAATAGCCCTAAAAGTACCCCTAGACCCTTTTAGGACCAACCTACACCTATCAAGCCTAAATCAACAAATTTTCACTCAATTTCACCTAACTAAGTAGCCCTAACCTTTAGGACCCTATTCTCGGGGACCCTGACCATAGATGGTTAGGGTGACCATTGATGGTCAACCTTGGGAACCCCTGACCATCGATGGTCAGGATCCACCTTTTTTACTAAGATCATGTAAGCTTTACCCACCCTTTTCTAAATATAACTTATTTAATTTGTTTTTTGAACCTTTTCATACACAAATTATATTTATATGACCCTATTACACCTTCACTTCCACCTCTTGCTTATGCTTATAAGAGAGAGAGGCCTGGGAGATCAAATCCATCTATACTAATTATTAAGAGCTGAAGCATTTAGGAGTTTTATTTTATAGGTCAATTAGTGTCATCTACATTATCAGCCATCTTATTGAGAGATAACTTGTTATCGTCTCTCAAAAAATATTCTAGGTACCATTACTCTACCAAACTTGGGCTAGAATCTACCAATAGGCTAACTACATCAACCACCCACCCAATTAACTTTTGGTAAGACAAGTACTTATTTGTCAATATTCATGTGCTTTTATTCTATTTCATAATAAACCTAGCCCTTACCCAACTCCTATAATTATTTTATTTAATCATATCACCTTTTGGTGATCAAACCTAGAATTACACAATCAACCACTGACGGTTAGACCCCAACCACTGACAATCAGGCTAATTGTCAATGGTCACCCCAACCATCAATGATCGCCTATGGTAGAAAAAATAGAAATCTAATTTGGCCCACTTACACCTAATAAAATCTACTTTTATATGTTTTTGACCACTCACAGGCCTCTTTTTTATTTTTTGAAGAATACCCCAACCCATTAGCACTAGTATTAATTAGTCTATCACTAATTAGATCATTTATAGTCTACTTTTCTAGCAAGATTTATTGTATTCAATTTTAGTAACTTTTAATTATTGATGCAAGTATATTCTTTCTAGTTTATCAACTTGATTATTTAAAATGTGTGGATTGATAGCGCTTAAGGAAGCTCTCACTTCTATGATCTAGCTACCACTAGGCAATCCACCCAACTATCTGTCTAAAAAATAAGTTTTATTTAGTGATTTCTTATCTATAGGTCTTCCTCCTAAGCCAAAGAGGATCTCTTCACAATATTTTGATTCAATGTGTGCACAAAAAAATAGGTTTTTAACCATAACCCATATCAAGTTTATTTTCTTTCTTTTCTAGAATCTTAAGTGAAAATTTACATGAAACATTCTAGCACGCCCAGTGGGACCTAGAGTCTTTACTCATGTTTTCTTTGCATTTGTATGCTCTCCTCTCTATCTGTGCTCATAATTAAAACTAAAACTTCTTTTGGGATTAAAAATGACTACATTCATTACTTTTTTTTAACATTAGTTCACTTTGAGTTAAAACATAGTAATTTTATTGTAGCATCACCTTTATTTCACACACTAGCCAGACCAATTTCATCAATCAAACATCAAATTTTTTTGAGACAAGGCCCAACTAGGATTTCATCACCTAGAGATCACCTTACCCATTCCTGATGATCCTAATAGGAGGTCATTACCAAGGGGAGAACCAACTCAACTCTCTGGTTGAGTATAAACTCTGGATATCAATATAGATTGGCTAAGAACCTAACACTCTTATTACTATGGGACTATGAAGTGAGGGGGTAGGCCCTAATACCAAGCCATGTATTTATTCCAATATAGATTCATATTTATCACCTAAACAAACCCAAAACCAACCATAGATTGCTTTTATAGTACCTGATTTACAAGCCAACTTCTATCACACATTCTCATAAACTAAGGCATAAGCCAAAAGTGAGATTAAAACTAACCTCTAGGCTTAACATAATTTATAGTGTGTATCTTGATTACCTTGATCATTTTATTTTCTTCTTCTTGTTTTACTGGTGATATCATTCTTGTTTTCTCTCCCCTTTTTCTTGTATGTTTCTCACTTATCAACAATGAAGAGACCTAGCTGAATAAAACTTGTCACTTAAATCAAACTCTTTTACCTACTCATTTATGGAGTATGTCTCCAAAGTAGAAGATTCACATCATCCACTTAGCATACCTACTTTCCCTCAAGTATTTCCCCAAGGAGACATGAATTTTACCACTTTTCTAGACAATAATCTAGTGGCCCTTCAACACTATCTTAACACCTCTTCTCACTATATCTTGGTTTCAACTCCACCTCAGGATCCTCCTTATGGCATGCCATCCCACCTTAATAAGGGCATCCATATTGTCATGGTCACCACCTAACCTTTGACCACCTATACATATTCATCTACTAACCCCTTCGATGTTATTTACCCTTACACCTTCCACCCCTACTAATGACTCCTCTACCTTGGAGATAACCCAACCATTGACCCATCATACCCCACTTATAGCTGGAGCACCCACCACCAATGTCACCAACCTCCCTATTTCAAACCTAACCCATCTATTAATACCCATTTACCAAGCTTAGGGGTATTTATCCCTTCTACCTCACCACCCATTAGCACAAAGGTCACTACCTCCCCTCTGGTCACTAACCCAACTACCACCCATGTATAATCCATAGCGACTTTTCAATAGTTAGCCATAGTACCCAATATAGGATACATCCCTAACCCACAAGGATATGCACCCACTACCCAACCATCACCAACCACCTACCTTACCCAACCTCTAGCATCTACATTATAATATGTGGCAACCTCTCAACCACCAAGCAATTACCAATATATTGCCCAACCTCAACCACAATATCATCCTTACAATCCTTTTGGTACACCACCTCAAATTGACCTAATGAAAATTCTCATAATAGATAAGATGACCAACCTTGAGTCATCCATTTTAAGAGCTCATAAAATCCTATCCTATGATCAGATTTGTAATGAACATATTCATCCTTATGTTCCTATCAAACCTTACCTTCCTCAGTGGGAGCTTCCCAAATTTAGTACATTTCAAAGCAAAGAGAACCCTAGAAGTACCTTAGGGATTTTAGGCATGCATGCTACATGATTGCTTATGATTATGCCCTTCTCCTCCAAAACTTCCCCATGTCTTTATCTAGTCCAACACTTGATTGGTATAGTTCCCTTACCAATAATTCCATGTTTTATTTCACCCAAATAGCACAAGTCTTCTTGGATCACTTTTCCATTAACATTTATAAGAAGGTATCTATCACAAACCTCTATTCTATCAGGCAATTCAATGATGAGTCCATTGTCAATTTTTTTCCCATTGGAGAAGCTTGATTAATCAACTTTCATTCTCCCTACCTCAACCTAAACTTTTAGAAATTTTCACTTGAGTTTACACCAAACATATATCTTCTACACTGTGTGTCCAAAGCTTCAAAATTTTTGATGAGGATTTTACCATGGCATAAAATCTATAAAAATGGGCCATATATGAGGGTAAATTAAAGTTAAAAAACAAGAACTCTAATTTTAAGACCAACAAAACCTCTTCTTCCAAACCAGGCAGCCAAGCCAATACTAAAACTAAGACTAGGGAAACTATGAATGGCATCATCCTTAAAGCCACCCCTCCACCCAATATCAACCAAAAAAATTATCCCATTACCTCCAATCCAAATACAAGGAACCCAAATCAAAACAACCAAAAATAATTAACTCAACTTGGAGAATCTTACACTTCAGTTTTGGAGAAGCTACTAAAAGCTAACCTTATACAAATTCCACCTATCAAACCTCCCCAACAATTTGATTCTTCTCATCTAGCACCTTCTTGGTACAATGAGAATTACCTCTATGCTTTTTATTGGGTAATTAGACACAACATCAGTCGATGTAATACTTTTAAAAATGTTATTCAGAGTCTTATAGATAAAGGGGAACTCATGTTGGATAATCCCAATTCCCCTCAAAATAAATCTCTTGACATCTTCAAGAAATATTTTCCCAACCGTGCCCCTATCAAAACCAAGGACACATAGGCTAAATTATCTCATAATGCCCACCTAATCAACATGGTTTGTGATACACCTATCTATGAGGACTTGATCAACCAATCTACCCATTCCTCCCCCACCTCACTTACCAAGTTAATAGCATCACCTTACCCTATTTTGGATAGCCAAACCAAATAGGTTCCTTTCTCCCTAGCTACCCTCATAGAAGTCTTGGAATCATCACATACTACATCAACTATCACATCTAGATAAATAAACATTCTTGATTCATTGCCTTTGCCAACTACCGAACAAACTACCACACCCATGGACATCATCCCTAGAGGAGAAGTGGTTCCAAAAACACCTCTAATGGAGGAACTATCTATTTAAACCCTACCTTCCTCACCTCAATAAATTAATCAACCTACCAAACATCCTCCCCAACCTACAAGTCTATCTATTGCATCCATTACCCATGAATCAAGATGAGTACACAAACCTTTTTCCACATTAGTATAGAAATTAGAATTCACCTTAAAACCAAACATGGATAGAATAGTTTTTTAAAATAGTAGGGCTTCCCTCCATCAACAAACCTAAACCTTCTAGCATGCATCTAACTAACCAATCCATCACTCTCTATTACCTCTAAAACCAATATAAAACTCTAACAACCCCTCAACTTCTCAGTCAACCAAAGTATCCACCACCTTACCAACTGAACCCTTCAAAACTCTTTGTGCATTCCCTACTTTGATTTTGGTTCACCCATACTTGAAAGTAGACTTAACTTCACCCAATCCTTTACCTAGGTCTTGACCCACGCCAGCCAAGAAGATGAAAACATTGAAATGACAAATGAATAAGCCTCTACCTCCCTCTACCTTGCCCTCTATTTTAGGGCCTCACCCTTCCACTTTTATTAAAAACAAAACCCATTTTAACATATGTCTTTCACTGCCATTGATTACACCAACTCATTTATTAGTTGATGCCTTGGTCCTTCCTGTATCACAACTAGTTAGACTATCAAACTCGGCTACCCCAAATACCAACATACCTAGACCAAAACCATAAATTAGAAAAACCACCTTACCCAAACCATCTCTCACCAAACCTATTGCCACCAACACACCCATCTTACCAACCCAAACCATGATCCCTAAACCTTTCTTACCTCTATTATAATCCTATATGACCATTCTTCAAATATTAGTACAGACCTCCTGCTTCACTTTACCTCCCATTAGAACTTTTGATCTTCTTAGTTCAGAGCTAACTTGGTACAATGACCATCAAATCTACTCCTATCACAAGACACCTAGGCATGACATAGAGAATTTTAAATCTCTTTAGGCCATTATCCACTAATTCTATGATGAGGATGATCTTTTGGTAGATGAGCTTCTACTAATTTCTCTACCACTAAAACCAACAACCAGCCACCAATACATTCCTAATCCCCCACTCTCACCTCAAAGTAATGAATAATCTACCCAACCCCCTGTCACACCTTCCCCTCTATCCATACCATTAATGTGGTCACATGATCACAACAACAGTATAAAGGGAAGGCCAAATTGTCCATTCCATGGACATACCCACCAACTCACCCTATACCAAATTAGACCCAAACCTCTATGTCTATAGCTAAGCCCAAAGTCACCATCTTAGGCACTTCATAGGCTAACCCCTCTGCATCCATCAAGAGGGTCATCCTTAAACAACTCCACCACACCCATGCTAAAATGAGCCTCTATGAGCTCATTTCCACTTCACCCCACCATCATCAAGACATGATCAAGGCTATGCAAGCCATCAAAGTTAGACCATGGGATTCTCAACCTATAGAGTCCTTTATTGGTGCTCTCCAACTCTCTACCCTTATTACCTTTAAGGACTCATAAATACCTTTTATCCACCTTGAATATCTAGATCCCCCTCTTTTTATTATATCCCACATCAACTAGACCTATATCAAACTAATTATGATTGATGGGGGAGCTAGTATCAACATCTTCTCTTCCAATGTCTATGAAAAACTCAAGCTATCAAGTAATGTCATGTCCAAAACTTTATCCATCCTTAGATCATTTAATGACACTATGACCACTACCTTGGGAACCATCATCCTTCATATTCAACTAGGACCTATCACACTCCCCAAACTCTTCTATGTGGTTGAAGGTGAATTCTAGTACAATGCTTTATTAGGAAGACCTTGGATCTAGGCCATGGGATGTGTACTTTCTACCCTCCATTGTTTTGTCAAGTTTGAACATGAAGGTCAAGTTCTTACCATACAAGATAAACCTATCCCTTTTTGATCCAAAACTCAGAAGTTCTAGTTGATGAATATTTCAATAGCATAGAAACAACACAATAATAATGGATTCTCTGAGAAGAGATGTATTACTTAACAACCGTAATAAAAATATAGGCTTATCTCTGAAAAGAGATGTTTTTTTGAATCAAAAAAATTGTAGATACAAAACATACGCTTATCTCTGAGAAGAGATGTCTACCTTCCCTTTTTGGGTTACAATGCATTTCTATATATTTTGAAAACATCAGGAGATTGAGTGGCTTGAGGAATTAACGGTGACCTTTTAAGAATGAGTGGCTTGAGAGAAATAATAGAATTAAAATAGTACAGTGCTCAAGGACATAATGTCTCAAGGAAATAATTGTCACCAACAATGGTCACCCAAATGGTTGCCTAGATCATTTCTGCCACCTGAGTGGTCACCCAAAGTGTTTCCCAGTTCATTCCTCCCTCCTTGAAAAGCAATGGTCCCCATTGCATCACTATTCCCCATCAAGTGTGGTAGTTGTGTCTTAATTTGACTCCCGATGCACACTTGGAAGGGACTGTGGTTTATGGAACTATGTGAGGCCTGATTGTTCACCATTTCTACCTGATCATCAGTCTGTGGATGGAAGGCTATGAACTTCTTCAGCATGGTATCTATTTGCTT
Source organism: Torreya grandis (assembly GCA_037957365.1). Classification (NCBI taxonomy): domain Eukaryota; kingdom Viridiplantae; phylum Streptophyta; class Pinopsida; order Cupressales; family Taxaceae; genus Torreya; species Torreya grandis. The sequence goes on from JARHVA010000129.1 coordinate 6,166,734, forward strand.
CTGTTGTTGTATTGTCAGGGATATAACATCAGCCCTTTTGGATTCATGTGGCTTGACCACCATGAAAACAAATTTATTGGTGCTAAGCAGAGAGATAGATGTGGAAGGTGGTACTTATGGTACCCTATAGTGATGTGTTCCAAGAGTGAGAGTGATCCGTCTAGTTCTTGATTCGTATATACCATGCTGATCATACATGAATGGCTGACCAAAGAGTACATCACAAACATCTAGATTGACCACATCACATAAGACCTCATCTTGGAAAGGTTGTATTGCATATGAGAGAAGACGTGGGTGACACGGAGGTCTCTCCTTGGGCTCAACCATCCAATACTGTATGGTTTTAGGTGAGGCTTCATGGATAGATTTAGGATTTTCATAACATTAGCAGAGATTAAATTCTTTTGAATTTCACTATCAAGAATGAAATGTAGAGGCTTACCTTTCACCCATAACTTAGAGTGAAATAACCTTTCCTTGTCATCTAGCATCTCGTCATGTGTCTGTGATGAAGCTACAATGGCTTCAGGATCAGCATCTATAATTTCTTCTTCAACCTTTTTGACTGCAGGGTTTGTATGAGGTAGAGCAGTAGATGTTGAGGATGGTGACTCAAAAAGTAGTGATTTGATAGCTCAACATTCTTTTTTGGAGTGAGTTCCAGATTTTTGATAACCATACCACTTCCCAGTCTTTCCTTCCTTTTGCTTCCAATTTTGGCCTCATGTTTGACCTTCTTTATCACTTTTCCATTTTGAACATTGATTCTTTATATCCATTCTTCCATGCTTCTACTCAATCTTTACTGTTAACTTGTATGCCTTACCAATGGTTTCTAAATTGAAGAGTTCCATTTCCCCCTAGATGTACCATTATAGTCCACCATGATATTTGAGAGTTTTATGTTTCTCACTTTCTTGAATGCCCAGTCTTGTAGACAAAGAATGAAAAGTGTCTTTGTAATCTTGCATAGATTGGTCCTTGCCTTGGTGAAGTTGTTGCCACTATATGTACAAATCATCATACATGCCGATGGGATAGTATTCTTCTTTTACTACTTCCATAAAATCATCCTAGGTGGGTTCCACCTCAAGGCCAATGATATCCATACTGAACCTCTTTTTGTACACTTCCCACTAGTTTTTCATGGGCAATGATGATTTCAAAAGAGCAAAAGTGATCTTTTCTCCATCGGTGAACTTATTTATAGAGAAGTAGGACGACAGTTGATCCAACCAATTTTCCACTACATCAACATTGATTTTGCCTTCAAATGTGGGAATATAAAAATTTACCTAAACCTTGAAGGGTGTTGGGGCACTGAAAGGAAGCTCCCTCGATGAGGAGCCCGGATGTGTAGCTGTGGAGCTAGAATTTCCCATCAAAAGTGTTTGAAGAATTTGAGCAAATTGTTGGAGCATCTGTGCTTGTTACCACTGGAGGGATTCATTCACCATTTCCTTGAAAGGATTGGATGTCTTGGTGTCATCTTCCATTTGAGGTCATTTGGGGTGCATAGGTGGAGCACTTAGAAGCTCTATCACTTCCCACCCAAGTTTATTGTATCCTAACCTCATCCTCGAGAACATACACTCTCAAGACAAACCACTCTAATACCACTGATCCAAAACTTAGAAGTTTTGGTTGATGAATATTTCAATAGCATAGAAACAACACAATAACAATGGATTCTCTGAGAAGAGATGTTGTATTACTTAACAACCACAATAAAAATATAGGCTTATCTCTGAAAAGAGATGTTTTGTTGAATCAAAAAAATTGTAGATATAAAACATACGCTTATCTCTGAGAAGAGATGTCTACCTTCCCTTTTCAGGTTACAATGCATTTATACATATTTTGAAAACATCAAGAGATTGAGTGGCTTGAGGAATTAACGGTGACCTTTTAAGAATGAGTGGCTCAAGAGAAATAACAAAATTAAAATAGTATAGTGCTCGAGGACATAATGGCTTGAGGAAATAACTCTCATAGACAATGGTCACCCAAATGGTTTCCCAAATCATTTCTACCACCCGAGTGGTCGCCCAAAGTGTTGCCTGGATCACTTTTGTATCATAAAATATGACCTATAGACCTAATGACATTATTTTGCCTCCATCCAAAGCACTAAAAATAACCACCATCAAGCCCTCACCCATGAAAGCTGACAGCATTACTTCTTCCTCTTCCACTAAGGCATCCACTATCTCATCTATCCTCATGGACTATATACCCATCACTAATCCTTTAGAACCTACCTTCCAATGCCTTACCCTTGGAAAATGTCATCTCCTCACCCTTGATGACCTCCTTACTCCCTAAGAATATGGAAAACTCAACCACCAATTAGGTTATGGCCCTAATATTCAAGACATTACCCCCTTGGGGCCTTTGAGCTATCAAACCCACTTTATCTATGGGGGAATTGACAAGCCACATAATGTTTCCATCACTCCCTCTCCACCTCAACCATTCACCTCCACCTTCTCTTATTTGGACAAACTAGACTTTGCCAAACTATACCTTCATAGATGTACTTGGAAGGGATTTGGTTTGGGATGATATGAGCATGGCCCACACATGTTGACCTTGATTGAGACCCAAAATCCTCACAATAAGCATGAATTTGGATTCATTCTACCCAATAAAAATAAATCCAAACAAACTACCCCTACCATTGTTGAAGAGGAAACCCCTTCCTCACCAACACCCCCTCCACCTGTGGGTGAGGATGACGACATCATCCCACCCAAAAAAAATTTCATCAGCATGATTACCCTCAGCCCCCTAACTTATCAAAAGGAAAGGATATCCATATCCATCCATTCAACCCATCCTAAACTCATGGGAGAGGACTTTATTACCATTTACACTATTTAATGTCAAGATGATGATGTTATTCTCACCTACCTTGGTGCACTATATTCTTCCATCCATAACTATTTAACTCCAAAAACATCAACCATGTTAAATGATTCTACGATGGACATTGACATAGGTACTCTGGACAACCCCCATATCATCAAACTTAGCCAAAATCTCACCTCTAAGGAACTACAATACTTCTCTACCTTCCTCCAAGACTACAATATTGCATTCACCTAGTCATATGCCAACATGCTCGGTATTGACCTAGCCATTACCACCCACAACATCATAACTAATTATGACACAAAACCTATCAAATAGAAACTTTACCGAATGTACCCTCACATAGATCTCCTTGTTAAAGAAGAGCTTTAATGCCTCCTTTTTGTTAACTTTATTCAACCCATCAATTATCCCTAATGGGTTTCAAACATCATGCCTATCACTAAATCTACATGGGGACTACGTATCTATGTGGAGTTTCATAACCTCAACCTTGCCTACCCAAAGGATAAATTTCCTCTGCCTATTATTGACCAACTCATTGACTTACAATAGGCCACAAGATGTTGTCTCTCATAGATGGATTTTCAAGTTATAATCAAATTTTGATTGCCCCTAAATATCAACACAACACTACTTTTATCACCCTATGGGGGACTTTCTATTATAGATTCATGCCCTTCATTATTAATAATTTTGGTGCAACCTACCAACATGCCATGACTTATATTTTCCATAACCTTATCCATACAATCATCAAAGACTATGTGGATGACCTTCTTGAGAAGTCCAATCTTTACAAAGACCATTTAACCATTCTCAAGATTATATGTGAGACACTTATCCACTATCATGTCCACCTCAATCCTACTAAATGTAATTTTAGGGTCTTGTCAGGAAAACTTCTTAGCTTCATCATTTCCCTTTGAGGAATCAAAGTTGATCTAGCCAAAATCAAAGCCATCCTTGAGATGCTACCTCCAACCAACCTTAAACAACTCTATAGCTTATAGGGGAAATTTCAATCCATTCATCACTTCATCTCCCAGCTCTCTAATAGTTGTCAACCCTTCCACCACCTCTTGAAAAAGGATGTCTCTTTTAAGTGGAATGTTGATTTTCAAAAGGCCTTTGATGCACATAAATAATACCTGCTATCTCCACCTATCCTTATGCCTCCTAAAGATGAATAGCCTTTCTACCTCTATATCTCTACCATAGACCACTCCCTATTGGAAATGCTTGCCCATCAAGATGAACAACATAAGGAACAAGCCATCTATTACATTAGCCTCACACTTGTCAAATACGAGACTCGATATACATATATCGAGAAACTATGTTTAGCCCTAGTCTTCATGGCCATCAAACTTCACCACTACCTTCTTAACCACAAATTTTTTGTCATAACCAATATTGACCCCCTAAAATACATGCACTCTAAACCATACCAAAACTAGTGTATGGCTAAGTGGCTCATGCTTTTAGCTAAGTTTGACCTTGAGTTCCTCTAGTATAAATCAATCAAGGGGTAGGTCATTTCTGACCAACTAGCTAAGGCACCTCTATCAAACAACCAACCAACCTCCCCTTCTTGAATTTCTAGATGAGTCAATCATAATCCTATCTCAAGCGAATTTCACTAATCAGATAACCATGTTTTTTGATGGTTTTAAAAGTCATCATGGTGGGGGAACTGGTATCATCCCTATCCCTCTTATCAATGAACCACTTCCTTTGTCATTTAAACTCAACTTTGAATGCACCAACAATGTGGTCAAGTATGAAGCCCTAGTAATAGGTCTCTAAAATACCTTAGCCTTGGGATTCAAAATAATCAATATCTTTGGTGACTCCCAATTAGTGGTCAACCAAGTTAACAACATGTACCAATGTAAGAATGAAATAATGCAACTATATAGACAACTAGTTATAGAGCTCCTAGAATCATTTGAATACTACCATATTCAAACCACCTCACAATCTACCAACAAGTTTGTTAATACCATGGCTTCTCTTGCCTCTCAGATCCCATCAACACCCTTAGGCTCCAAACTATCAGTCATTATCTATCACCTCATCAAACCTTCCTACATCAAATTAGACACTCTAACCATCTTTAGTGTGAAATAGATTCTGCCTAACCTTTGGTATCAACAAACCTTCGACTACCTTCACCTTGGCATAGTTCCCTTTGGCCTCTCTAGGAATGCCCATCGGGCATTTATTTAGAGCACCTCCCATTACACCATTATGGGAGGAATTATTTATAAACATGGTTTTGATGACCTCCTATTTTTTTGCCTTCATGGTCTAAAAGCCTCTCACACTATCAAGGAGACACATGAGGGTATCTATGGGGGCCACTTTAGTGGACTCGATATGGCTAAGTGCATCCTCTACCTGGGCTACTATTGGCCCAACCTTAACCAAGACTATTGTGATTATGTAAAAAAGTGTGTCAAGTGTCAACAACATGCTAATTTATATTATACACTTACCAATAGCCTTTGCATTTTCATAGACTTTTGGCCTTTTTCATAATGGGGTCTTGACCTTATTAGTGAAATCAACCCCCACTCTTCACAATGACATTATTTTATCATTACCATGACTAAATATTTTACCAAATGGGTGGAGGATATTCCTCTTGTCTTGATGAAGGCTGAGAATATTTTTGAATTCATCACCCACCATATCATCTACCATTTCAATGTTCCCCATAAGATCATCATCGACAATGGAAAATCTTTTAAAAACAAACAAGTTCAAGGCATTTGTGATGTATTCAGTATTAAACTTAGCTTTTTATCACCTTATCACCCATAAGCAAATGGATAAAATGAAGCCTCTAATAAAACCCTTAACAACATGCTTACAAAAATGGTTAATACCTTAGGTTGGGATTGGCATTTGCACATCCCCTTTTCTCTATGGGCATATTGCACTAGCATTTGAACTCCTACAAGTGCTACACCTTTTTCACTTGTGTTTGGAGTTGAGGCTATACTACCTCTTGAAGTCTAAATACCTTCTCTTCGTGTATCTTTACACAACCTTATTTTAGAAAATGACTATCATCAAGAATATTTATCTCAACTAGAGTTACTTAACGAGCGTCATTTGGCTGCTCTTTCCTATCTTCATGTCTATCAAGAATGAATCAAATGAGCCCATAACAAAAACCTAAAAGTATGAAAATTCAATATTGGAGATCTTTTTCTTAAGGAAAATCAACATGTAATTAATATGGAGAAAAGTAAAAGGGGAAAATTTGCTTTCAATTAGCTTAGACCCTACATTATTACCCATAAGTATAGATTAGGAGCTTATCATTTGTCCTCTCTCAAAGGTAAACTAGAACCTAAGCCTCTCAATGATTTACATCTACATCCATTCTATTGCTATGTAGGGATCATAATCATCATTTATCTAACTTAATCTTGTCCCTTACAACCACATTCATTTTCCTCTTTTTTTAGGGGCAACCAACTAAAAATGAATCATGTGATTATCCATCACAATTATAGCCTAATCTTAAACTATGGATACCATGGCTCTATCCATGATATTATTCTCATAGTACTTCCCATCTCTTTGATATTAGTTCCTATGGTCATTATCACCTATACCTCTCTTTCACCTACTAAACTTTCATGTCAGCCTAGTTTTACCTTCATAAAGGTAATCCATTGAGCATACATGAGAAATTCTATGTCAAGAAAAATCAAATCAAGATAAAAGCAATATCAAATAGCCAAAAACAAATCATGGGTCATTCTTAGCATTCACAAACTACTCGCTTGAAGGATAGCTATTAAAAATCAACTAAAATTGCCAAACATAAGGTGGACTACTCCCTTGAAGGATAGATATCAAAAGAATTTGAACTAAGCACATAAATTTAGACCACTCCCTTGAAGTAAGGCTGAGTAAAGCATTAGTCAAAGATATTATTTTCTGGGAAGCTTCCCACATTTATTATCTTCCCTAACCCCCTCAGTAAAAAGCAAAAGTAAAAACAAAATCCAAGCAAAAGCAAATTCATTTTTGAAAGCTACAATCAGTTTTCATAAACAATAATAATCTTACAAAGTTGCAATTATCTCTCCTTAGTAGATTTTTTACATCAATTAGTCTACACTTTATATACGAACATTGACTTGTTTATACTACCTCTTTAGACACCTACAAAAAAGGCATACTAGTCTCACTAATGGTTCCAATTTCACCCATTCTCCTTCCATATATCATATGCATGGAACTCTGAGCTTAATTGACACAATGTAATCTAGATCCCTATCTATCAACTTAAATCATGCTAATTTGAAGCATTTTAAAGGCTTATTTTCACTAAGCCAATCTAACTTTGGGTTTCATATCGATATTTAGTAATAAAAAAGCATCATGTTATTTTTCTTATCTTTCATTAGTTTATGTAAGCCTATCCCTATGAACATGAAAAAAAAAACATCACACCAAAAGTATGTACATCATTATCTCTACCAACAAGAAATGACATCTATCTATCAATGATTCAAACACAATGTCAACATATCATAAAAAACCATGAACATCAATCACATCATAAAACATAGGCATGTCATTACACAATACTAAGCATAAACCAAATAGTTGAGCCAAATATCAGGGCATATACCATTTCCCATTTCACCCATATAACCATAGAAAAATCCATAACATGTATCCATCCATAACATATCCTATCATAACCATAAGCATAATCAGAACATCCCATGCCTAAGCTATTGAGTACAACATCATAAACATGAATCAAATCCATAAGCCATAATCAAAAAACACAAGAAAATATCATATATAACATCATAAGCATCCATCATATACATTGAATCATAAAAAAATAATACATGTCACAATGTGTCAGCTCTCTCTTAAAACATATACATCTCACTACATTGGCACGTAGGTCGACATTAAAATAATACATCAAAATAATATATCTCAAATCATGGGCCTGCACCACTACCACTAGCCCCTTCTATGCCTATACCTATACCTGGTGGTGGTCCCTTTATGACCCCTATCTATCCCACTATAGAATCCCATTGACCCAAAGTATCTATCAATGGCCCACCATCCAAGCTTATTGTGTACTCTGCATACCTCATAGCCTGGGGAAGATAGTTTAATACCATCAACTCATAATATATAATATCTACAATAGTATCTAGATAACATACTTAGGGTACTATGTCTAATGGTCCTCTTATTATTGTTACACCTACCCCAACCCTCTACCTAAGTATATCTCTCACCTATAATCGTGGTGAGTTGACCCTATAATGCTTGAATTTGACCATGTAATGTGACCACCTATCCCTATAGATCTTGTACCTAAGTCTATGCCATGACTAATGCTACCCCTACCTATCCACCCTGGCTAACTAGACCTATAGCCAATGGTGCCACCCCTCTATCATCCCCACCTACATCCATAGTTGCATAGATGGGCTGATACCAAGCCATATATCCATTTGTATACCCTACATCATCTATGGGAGCCCTAATAAGAATATCCTCAAACCCACCATCTATAACTATCTGAACAAGTTGGGGCATCAATAACTAAACCTATAAGTCTTACCTTTTATACCATGGATGTGGACCTGGTACACCTTGTAATAAGCTAAACTAGCATCACACTTGATCAAAGGGAATCAACTCAACCTCACCCTCTTGGTGGCTAACAATCCACCTATAGCTTTATATAGCAAGGGTATCCCTCCTATGTCTTAGCTAAATAGGGAACTATAGGTATAGTCTCCATGTGATGTCTCCAACTACTAATCCACCTAGGGCAGCCCTGAACCACTCAATGTCATGAGTTTCACCTCTGACCCTTGATGCAACATATTGATCCCTCCACCTCATAAAGCCCATAGGGAACTCTAGCTATGTGTACCTTACCCATGGCAATCCCATAGGCCTCAATACTCACATGTAATCATAGGCCCAATAGTGTAGAACCATGCCCATGCTAACACCATACCTCTTATGCTACCTGAATCCACATAGGTCTTTATAAATTTAAATAAGTAGCACTATGAACCACCTAAATATGGTCCTACCAAGCAATAAATAAACCAAAACCCCTAGTAGTACATAATGGAATCTCCTATTGCTAGAATTTAGGATCCCAAATAAAGTAACCATGATCATCAACATCATCATAAGTCTACTCTCCTTGGGAGCCCTCTTGTACAATGATGTGTAGCTAAACCCTCCAGAGTGCCAATGGACCTAGTCGCTATCATCTCCATATATATACTCAACATACTCATCTTTCTCTTCCTCTTCAATCTGGTATATCACATCACCATGTAGTGGGAGTTGAGTGATCCTATGAACATCCTCTAGGAGAATAGTCATCTCCTCAGTCAGTTATAAGAAAGTGTTAGTAGTAGGATCCCATCTCTTGATGAGTGATACTATCATAGATGCATCCTTCAATACATGTTGGTAGTGCCTCATCCCTCCTATTCATATAACCTCTATATAGGCCTAATCATCATCAATCATCACCTTGAATAATGCAAGGAAGATCCACAACACACAGCCATGCATCTGTATCTAATCCCAAGCCTACACCAAATCAAAATGCTTAGCTTAGACCCCACCTGGGCTTGTCTAACCTATCTTTTAAAAAATATGCCCTTAACCCTTTCCTAGTTGACCTAACACATATCCTTAACCACTTTACCCCTTGAATTTAACCTATCATGCCTAATTTTAGGCCTATGCATTACACTCTAGCCTTAAACCATTCTTAAACCCTTAACACCCATCAAGTAACCATATCTCATCCTAGCTAACTATCAGTGTTCATGATGACCACTGATAGTTGGGGACCCCTAATTCTTAGGGTGCCAATTATTGATGGTTAGACCTAACCATCGATGATCACCTATGGGCATTCCATGGTTGGAATGATAAAAACCTACTATGGCCTAAATAGTGACCAAATTACAAAAAACCTATCTTAAACACTCTACCCAGCTAGCCTACTACCCAATCACCCACCCACCCTATCAATTGGACATTTTACTCATCCTATTTGACTAAAACCCCAAAACCCTACCTAGGGAATGCAGGCCTAAATAGTTATTTTGTAGACTCTACCCCTAAAAAAGACAAACAAGTAGAAAAATCACACTTAGCTATCAATTAAGTGTACCCCTACCTCATTTTTCAACCTCTTCCATGGTCTAAGCCCTTGATTAGGTACTTAGTTTCATCCTCATGCTCCCTACATCTTGGACCCATAGAATTAATCACATGCCTTTAGCTAATGAGAAACATCTACCTTAGTACACACCTCCTTTGTAAAACACCAAAATTGGCAAGAGCTCAGTCAAACAATATAGCATGGTAAAATGACAAATTACCTTTTTTGTTCTTACTTTTACCCTCCAAACTTTTAGGGTTTCCCTTGATTGTTGATGGTTAGGGTGACCATTGATGATCACTTTTTGGGGACCCTAATCATTGATAGTCAGGTTACCCTCCAACCCACTTTTCACCTTTTACCTACAATCTCTAAATTTTCCATAATTTACATTAGGCTCTTACCGACTTTAGAGATGCCTTTCTCCTACCTACCCAACAACCTCATCAACTTACCATTGGTCTCTCTGGCCCATTTGACATGTCATTTTATGACACTTTTTGCCTAGTCTTTTAACTATAGTGACAACATTACCATGTTGACCCTTTTACATTTTATGCCACCTCATGCATACCAACCCACTTATGTCTCATCAAGAGCACTTCTTACCTTAGATACCCATGATACTTGACCCATTATGGTTTCATTGAGAGCACTTTATACCTCTAATACCCACCAAAAACACAAAAAATTATTAGGAGACTTGTGTTTATAAGTGTTCTCAATCACCATGCCTATAGGTGGTCATGTGGTTCACTTGTCACTTGTCCTTCTTATCATTGACCCTTATTTTTACAAACATTAGCAACCTATTCTATGTATAATCTTGGCTATCACTCCTTTTGTTACATATGTGCATATGTTTTCATCTCAAATGCCTAGCCTCATGTCACCACCTAGTGACTCACCATCTACCACTGATCAAACCCATACCTAATTCATCTTCACCTCATCAAATCCTAGTTTGAGGGGGAACACCTCCTTCCACTCTTGAGGAAACTAGACCCATGACCCATACTGCATTTTTTTGTATCTCATTCACACAACCTACAAAACAAAAAGGGGTAAAATGTAGACACTAAAAATTTGCACACCTATGATTTTGAATGTTGAAATAGACCTATAAGTACCCCTAGACCCTCTTAGTACCAACCTACACCTATCAAGCCTAAACCAATAAATATGGACACATTTACACCTAGTTGAGTAGCCCTAACCTTTAAGACCCTATTCTTGGGGACCCTGACCGTCAATGGTTAGGGTGACCATCAACGGCCAGCCTTGGGAACCCCTAATTATTAATAGTTAGGATCCACCTTTTTTACCAAGAGCATGCAAGCTCTACTAACCCTTTTCTAAATATAACTTGTCTAATTTATGTTGTGAGCCTTTGCATGCACAAATTATATTTATATGACCTTGTTACACTTTCACTTCCACCTCTTGATTATACCTATAAGAGAGAGAGAGGCCTAGGAGGTCAAATCCATCTACAATAATTATCAAGAACTTAAGCATTTAATATTTTTCTTTTGTAGGTCAATCAACTCAATTGGCATCATCCACATTATCAAGCATTATCAGCCATTTTATTGAGATCTAACTTGTTATCATCTCTCAACCAAGATTTTAGGTACGTTACTCTACCAGAATCAAGCCAGATTCCACCAACACACTAACCACATCAACCACCCACCAAATCAACTTTTGGTAAGACAAGTACTTATTTATTAATATTCATGTGCTTTTATTTCATTTCATAATCAACCTAGCCCCTAACCAACTCCTATAATTATTCTATTGAATCCCATCACTTTTTGGCGATCAAACCCAAAATTCCATAGTCATTGCTGATGGTTGGACCCTAACTATCGATAGTTAGGCTAACCACTGATGGTCACCCCAGCCATCAATGATCACCTATGAAAAAAAAAAAACAAGCTGATTTAGCCCACTTACACCCAATAAAATCTATTTTTCTATGTTTTTAACCACTCATAGGCCCCTTAATGAATTTTTGAAGCATATTCTAACCTGTTAGCACTAGTATTAATTATTATATCACTAATTAGATCATTTCTAGTTTAAATTTTTAGCAATCTTTCTTGTATTTAATTTTAGTAATTTTTTATTATTGATGTAAGTATCTTCTTTCCAGTTTATCAACTTATTTGTTTAAAACATGTGGATTGATATCCCCTAAGGAAGCTTTCGCTTCTAAGATCTAACTAATGCTAGGAAATCCACCCAACTATTTGTATAATAGACAATTTTTCTTTAGTGCTTTCTTATTTTTAGGTCTTCTTTCCAAGCCAAAGAGGATCTCTTCACAATCTTTTAATTTAACACATGCATAAAAAAATAGGTTTTTCAACCATACCTGTATCGAGTTTTTTTCTCTCTTTCCTAGAACTTTAAGTGAAAATTTACATGAAACACATGTAAAGTGATATTATCTTTAATATTTTTCATATCGTCAACTATATTATATCCACTCCTAGTAGAAAAAATAGATGAATCAACATTATTTCTATAGGTACTTACCTTTGGAGGTTCTAGATTATTGCCTATTGTGAGATCATGAAGTGTGTCAAAGTTGTTTAGTAGAGCTGAAGTTGTTAAAGGTTACTTATGCTCTCTATTCCTCAGAGGATAAGTCTTCTTTAGATACTATTGAAAAGAATGAATCTCTTCTAGAGTATCTTTAAGCTCATTCTCCTCTTGGAATGGGAAATTAAATGTCTTCACCATCAGAGTTGTGTCAGTAGATTTAGATGACTTTGAAGAACTAGATGTACCTACAGTGTTATCTTTGTTAGGTCTACCTTAAAATGTATCTAACTCATCTTGAAATAACTCAAAAACATTTCAAAATTCAAAGTAATATAATTCACCATACTTTGAAGTGTTATGGACTCTACAATATTCAATTAAAGCTACATCACATATGTTTATCTTAGGATTGTTCTTATTATTTATAGATGACTCATTGTTGTTGTTGTTATTGTTTCTATTATGAAACTATTTTGTATGTCTATTGAACCTCTACTATGAATAATTTCTATTATATTTTCCCTAGGGTTACTGACTTATTTTTGCAACTGAAGGAAATCAGTGCTCAATTTTTGAACCATTTTGAGTATGGATTCATTTTCACTTTTAGGTGCCTCTGAATTATGAACTTAAGTATTACTACTATCTTTTGGCTCCAAATATCCTTGATCTTATGGATGAAATCCATTTTTAGTGTTATTCAAAAATCCTAGGTTTTAACCAAGATGAGTATGAATAAAGGGTAATTGATTCAACACTGGTGTTTGATTCAAAGAAGGCATGTTTTGATAAGCATTGGGAATGACATTCAACATAGGAAAATTAGGATTGACATTGGGGATAGCATATGTCTATTGACCCTGGGGTTGAATTTTATCATTGATTACCATAACTTCAACATGCACTAAGGTTAATGTGTTTATAATTGTAATAGACCTTTTCAAGAAAATAGAAGTCATGGGATCTAAATCATCCTTACAAGTTTCTAAAGCTAAAGCTTTATCAGGTCTATAGGGAGCTATAGTTCTGCTAAACATCTTTTGAAATATGGCATTAAAAGCTCCAATGGTTTCACTTGAATCTCTTTTCATAGTGGTGAATTATTAATAAAAGATACAAGGATTGATGATTTTTCTAAATTGATAAATGAAAATACTATTAAAATCATTCCAACTAGTAATGTAATTCTTAGGAAGGTTACGAAACCAATCATATGCAGCATCTTTAAAAGTAAAATGGAACAATATATATGAAACATCTTCATGAACTACATTTAATAATATTAAAGCAAATTTAAAAGATTTGATATGTTCTTTAACAGTAACCTCACCATTAGGACTGAAAGATGATAACTACTTCTCAAGATTTCTAGGTAAGTCATGTACCTAACTAGGCATATTAATGGAATATATACCTAACCAAGCCATACATTGATAAGTATTGAACATAGGAGCACCAAGAATAAGTGATGTAGGTTTGGATTTAGAAACTCTATGCTTACCTTTATCAGCTCTTGATTTTCTATGAACTTTTAATGAAAAGAGAGGTAATCTTATCGTTGAACATGACCTAGTCCTAATTCTTCGTAGTTAAAACTTATAAACTTTGGATCTTGTTCAAAATATGATGTATCAACCTCATATTTGAAAATAAAAAAGATTATATTTGGATGTTAAGCAAATATTTCACAAATTTATACAAATCTCTTCAAAGAACACTGATCTTTAATTTAACTAGTTTAAATATCCCTCTAAATTTGTAAATATGAGTGATCTTTACACTTCTAAGTTCAAATACACCTAATTTTTCAAATAATAAATCAATCTTTGAATAAAATTTCTATCACTAACCTTGAACACATCAGATTCTCAAAGTTTAAACTACTTTTGCAACAATCTATCATAAAAATTCAAACAATAACAATCTTTAGCTAAATAAGCCTAAAGACTGGTCTGAAACCATGAATATCAATGATATTTACAAAATTGAGCTTAGAAAGACACAAATATTCAAATAATTCACTGATCTTTGAACAAAATTCACCAAAATTAGCAAAGATATTACAAATTTACAAAGCTTTATCTAAAGGCCCTCCTTTTAGCACTAGTGAAACTTGCCTTTTGATGCTTGAAAATGTATCATAGGGTTTATAGAGTGTTGAGAAACATTATTCTCATTTTTTAATTCAAATAATCCATTGCATGAGTATCTGGTTATGATATTATTGATATCTTTGGTGGAATAGTGGAAAAGCAATATAATTGTTTCACAAAATGATAATGAAACTAGTTATTGGGAGCAACCTTGATCTGAGAGCTAGCTTGTGAAGTATGAAAATAATATGAACTAAGTATAGTGAATTATGATCAAAACCTAAGATCTAAATTCTAATTTAGTATTATATTTACAATGGATGTTAAACTAAAGTGAGCTGATAAAAAAATGGGCAAAAGGAAGGGTAGGGTGGAAAGGCATTTTGATCTTCAATCCAAACATTATGATAGAGATTAATGTTCATCAAGACATGTACTAAACTAATATATGACATGAAATTTCAAAGGCATAGATCCTACCATATATTAGGCAGATGTCTAAGGAAAAATGAAACAATGAAAATAAAAAATCAAGTTCACATTAGATATTTACTTCCATAAACAAATTGCATTAACATATATGTAGAGAAAGCATGGAAAATGAAATGAACTCAAAATCCTTCAATCAACCTATCTTAAGCACAAATTGACAACTCTGCATTCATATGAACACATCAAGAATCCATAAAAATAATTTAGATATAGACATCCAACTAGATAATTGAGAGAGTAGCCATCATAAATAACACACAAATAAATAATGGATAATATTTGTAAAATTCCTTACTTGTATCAATTACTAAAATCTAACACAAAGGTTTTTTCTCTAAAACTCCCTCCTATTTACAAATTACAATACCCATTTTATAGAATACTTAGGAGGTATGTCGATCAATCATGTCAAATGATAATTGTGCAAGTGTCATAGACAATTGTCCTTTTACAACCTTTTAGAAAAATACATTTTCTAAATGGATTGACCTATAAGTAATATGCTTGAAAAGATTCACATAATTTTATAAAAAGAATATTCCTTTTTCAAAATGATAAACATGTTTAGTTACAAAATAATATGCTAAAGTCAACAAATTTGACTTTGAGAAGCTCCTCATTGCTTTCATTGCTTCATATTAATTGTTTTATTATGTTGATCATCAATCAAATTGAATTTGATGATGGGTTCCATGAAAATTTATTCTTCTTGATCAATCAAGCCTTTGAGATCCTTGTCATCCCTATTCAAATCTTCCTTGATGCTCTTTGCATCTCCTATCTTCTCCTTTATAGATAGGATAATATCCAATATCCTTTTGTTATCTACCCCTATTTTGCCTTGGATTTGATTCTTTACTTCTTGCATGACCTCAATGTCTCTATGTTTGAACTCCTTATACATGATCAAGCCCATAGGACTGAGCATAGTTAGATCCTTGATTAGGATCCCTAATATATGCATAATCTTGTTTTCCAATTGCTTAAGATCACTAGAAGGATCTCCTATTTACTTGGACCATTTTTTCAAATATTTGATCTTCTCTATCAATATATCCATAACCATATTCAAGTGTGCCAAGTTAACTATTTTATACCCAAGACTTTGGTCCTCTGTCAAAACATTGATCAAATCTTTCACTTTATTGATTAAATCTCACCATTGGCCAACTTGGCTTGAATCCAAAATACCATGTTTGTTAAACATATCCTTCTTAGAGTTTACTACCTTCAAGGAGCTTAATAGATCATATATGGTTGACTCAAACTTATTTATTATATCTCCTAGAATAGACAAACTAGATTTCTCCTATAAGCTCTTTTGTTGTTTTATCCCTTTGATACCATTGTGAAACTGTTATGTCTATGTTTGAGGTAATTCAAGAACATCTTCCTCAAAAATAAGATCTTCACCAGGATTTTATCCTTTCTTCTAAGTCAAACTAGTCAATAGCTCTACCTTTTGATACATAATTTCTTGTCCTCTTACCATGACCCTTTTCTCTTTCACTCTTTACAAGCTAACAATTGTTGGATCAAACTTGACTCCAACTTAAGATCATGTCACATGTTGGGTTGGGAGCTCCATTTTTGATTGGTTTACTAAATGGCTTGGAGTAGATAATCTTATTGCCTCCTCTTATTGTAAAACAACTATCCATGGTTTCATTTCTTTCTCTATAAAGATATTAGTGGCTTTCACCATAGCCCATAGATGGTAGGTATCTAGCTTCTCTAATTTAGGTTCATATAAGAACCGCTCAGGAATAGGTGGACTGTAAAATATGTTTTTTTCACTAAAAAAATTGAATTACTTTAAGGGAGGAGTGATGGTCTCCTTGCACTTCTTATCTTTTAGAAAAAGGGTAGTCTCTGCTTTCCTCTTGGGAGGGTTGATAGCTACTAAGTCCAAAGATTTCCCTTTGTTATCCTTAGTTTCCTCAGCACTTGTATTTTCTTATTCATCTAAATCTATATATGTCATATATAAAATTTTAAATACATCCTCTATAGACTCTTGAGGATCTATGGATATCATATGAACCTGCTCTTGATGTATTTCACATTATATTGTCTTGGAAGGTTCTAGATTTGATGAAGTAGATGAAATATCAATTGGATTTCTTTCTTATATCCTCTTATCTTTAGGTTTATGTTCTATTTGTGTCTCTACTTGTGTACTATCTAATAGAAGTCTATAAGATTCATAACTTATCAAATGATACTACCTGGGGCCCAATTGCCACCTATCATCCACTTATTTATCTCTTTGTAATCTAGAGTGAGTTCTTATGTTATGCTCCTTTAATATTGTAGTCACTTAAAAGTATGAGGATGATTTAATTTATATTAAATCAAAGGCACTAGGCTCATGCTCATTAGGCACATTTGAAATGCCTTTGATTCTTAAATTTTCTTTCACCTTCTCATAAGGGTCCCATTGCATAAGATCATCTATTTGTAAGTTTAAAGACAACCTATGATTTTATGTTACCTCAATATGATCCCATAGTATTAATGTAGTCTTGCCAATTGTCATTGGGAAGGTGTGAAGGAGTCCATTTCTCTTGGTTTTGTAAAGGCCATCTACACCATAGAATAACTGGTAGGCCACTGCTTATTTATATAACTTATCAGGGACATATAATGGTAACTTGAAAGGATAATTTTGAGCTCCCTCAATCCTTATGACATTACAATCTAGGTACAACCATATATCTCCCATATCTTCAATATAATTCTTTATTAGAGGACTCACTCTCTCCATGGGAATACCAATTATGGCCTCATTCAAAGCTGGGCAGACATAGTCACATATAAATTGAATGTGATCCCTATACTTATAGATATTCAACTTAGAATAATACTGAGAAATGGTCTAAGTAACACTTGTAAACCATTTTTTTATTTGGGATTTTTATATTTGTACATAGGGTGTCTAGGAGATAGGACATCATGTAGAACTCTTTCTTCTTCTTATGTTTGATTGCATAGATTTGTCTACTCAAAGAAATGCTAGTTATCTCCCCCAAAGGTGGAACTATCACCTTTTGAATAATGAAGTAGACTATGGGCACCCATAATGTATCTATATATGTTGTGGTTACACATCCACACAGATTGTTCAACATAGTCATTATCATCCTAATTCTAGGTCTAAAATGACTGATAGGGATGTTCTTATTAAGGTCTGAAAGTACCTAGTTACCAAATTATAACAACATGGCTAGGGTTTCCATCAATTTGTGTTCTTTAGCCCATGAATTAACATAAGCTAAGTCAATTTGAGGTTTGGGAAATTTATAATAGGACTCAAATTCAATAGCAAAAATGTAAGTCACTTTCCTATTATTATGCTCATTAATTAACATGACCTTGTCTATCTTAGCTTCCTTAAAAATTAAAAAAAGAATATAAATGCAATGGAGTACCTCTAGTTTCATAGTTTCATAATGTAGACTAGTCATACGGATTACTATAATGTCATAGTATAGCCTCTTTGCTAAGAGATTCTTCTTTTTTCCCTTAGTGATAGCTAACTAGTTCTCAATTCTCTAGAATAATTTTGACCAATTATTCTCCCTTGTGTTCAAATCAATAAGAATGAGCTCAATATCCTTGAACATATGACTTCTTATGTCTATTTTCAAATATATCTCAACATCTTCTTTTGAAACATGCTCATGTGCCACCATTGTTATAATCCTGATCAAATTATTCAATTGTATATAATAATTCAACCTTTTCTTGGCTTAATAATAGTGAAAATAGATATAACTGGGGAAATCCATACACTCTAGGGTTTTTCAAAGGTTTGCATAGAGTTTCAATGGTGTAAATCAAGTTCAAAATATGAGATTCATGACTTACATTTTGATTAGATCATGTATTTATCCCTTTGCCTTATCATGTCCACAAAATCTCTGAATATGATGTGTTCTGCATATGTGGTATTGCCATGTCATGCTTGTTCATTTGTTTTTAAAATGTGATCATTTATCACTTTCAGACACATGTCATCTTCACACAAAATCTTGAGGCTTGATCCATTTGCACCATTGATCTCGTAAAAGTCCTAGCCTTGAATTCATCATGGGCTATTTATCTTTCATTTGAATTCTTGAGAATGTGCCACTTTGTAGCTCCATCTGTTACCTATGTATCTTACAAACACACTCCATCATTTAATGCCCTTTTACCACATGGTAACTTCTCATTCAATCCAGGCTCTTGACTTCTTGACTTGTTTTTCACCATTGATTTTGATCTAGAGGATTAAATGCAATTCATTAATTTCTATCTAGTTAATCATGGTTTTGGCACATTTCATTACCACATTCAATCCAAGCCCTTTGAAAATTCTACCTTCATTCACACCATCAATCTATTAGATGTAAAAATGAGCATGGATCATCGATTCCTTTTGTTCCCTATTCATAAGGCCTATCATGAACCATTTATTTGTTTTTTCACTCATCAAGATCATGACACATGTCACTTTTACATTCCTTCATAGGCTCTTTGGAAATTTAACTCTTCACTTACCGTTGGATCTTTGAGCTGCCTCTAAGATCATGACCCTTGCCACTCTCACATATGACTTTAGAATCCTTTGATTTTTTGATGCCTCACTCACCATTGGATTTTATTTTATAAGATTAATATGCATCATCAATTAATTATTTTGAATTATTGACTCCCATTGTGCTTGTACATCATTGATCTTTGTTATGAGCTCCTGAGACCTTACCACTTGGCATCTTCATGTTAATTCATTCCTATGGTAAATGAAAATAAAAAAAGTAAGGGCTCGAGAACATAAATAAAACTTAGGATAAAGTTTTAGACTAAAATTTTGGTCGTGTTAATAAACACAATAAAAAATTTAGGGTAAAATTTGAAGTAAGTTTAAAACGTAATAAAAATGCCTCGATGTTTAATTAGTCCTTGTGAGCAATAAAAAAGACTAGGTGAGGTTTCAGGATATAAAGGACTTAGCATAAAATTTTATACTAAGGTTTTAGTTGTGTTAATAAACATGATTAGAACTTTAGGATAAAATATAAACTAAGTTTCAAACATAATAAAATGTTCCTGTGCAAATTTGATCTCACATAAATTTGAATATATTTCAGAAGGGACCTAGGCTAAAACATTTAGACTAAGGTTTTTCAACATATATTCTTAATTGACCAAAGATGAAAGGATTATTCAAAAAGGGTTAAGTTATAATTTAAATCATAAAATAATGAATAATGTTCATTCTAATGACACTCCATTAAACTTACAACATGGAAATAAAGATCAAACATTATCAATACTAGATAAATTCAAATGAAAATTAAATGTTAACATGCCAAATTTAAACAGGATGAGAACCATGATATTCAAATAATATACTCTGGTTAAGTGGGATATTTAATTTAAAGCACAAATTTGTAGAATTTGAATAAGGGTCCTCATTTTCAAAAATGGGGGTATGTTGACCTCAACAATAGTCAGGCCTGTTAGAATCATGGGAGTGAATGTGTGCCTATTTTTGGAGATTGATCAAGTAAAATGTGTATGAGGTCTTGAAGACACTCTATTACAAAACTAAAGAAGATCAAAGTTAATGTTCATAACATGTTCATCTTAAGCACTAGCACCTATAGTCACTTAGCCATGGAACTCATTCCAAGTTATGTTAATTGAGGTGCCTACTTGATTGAAGGGTAAATATAATATCACTAAATTTTATGATGAATTCCATTGAAATTCATAGTGATTTTTAATTGATATCTTATGCCCCAAGTTGTAGTCAAGTCCAAATCACTACCTATAGGGTTGTTTGGGTACATCAAGTTGGTTTTGAAACATGGAAAAAGGTGTAATGTTAAAAAATGAGATTGAGGCTTAGTGAAATTAAAAGATGTATGAAACCAAAATACATCTCAAAGGAAGGTTATAAATAATCATACAATCATAACTCATTTGAACCCTACATATAGAGGCATATAACTTACAGGCCTAATTTCCTATTTTAGTGAAGATATTTGTTTAGTGTGAGGAAAAGGAGTCTAAGGGAAGGAAATAAAATTGAAAATGATCCTCTTATGAAATTTTAACTCTCATATAATCCTAATAATCAATTACCAAGGACAAGGTTTAAATTAATGCATCTAGGCATGGTAAGCTGAATGTGCACATACAGATTTTGTGTAAGGTTATAGTGGTGATTGTATACCAAGCCAATGTCAATAAAGTTGAATAAATCCATTGAATTCAACAATTGACATGTATAAGGGTGTTTTATAATAATTTATTACACAAGGAGTGATATTATGTAGACGTTGATCAATTGGATACAAGAAGGTAAGTGAACTCAAATAAACACCTACAATCAATACAAACACAACCAATGAGAGCCTATAGGGTTGTGTAGGTAAATGAATATTAAGATTAGTTTTGAATATGAAAAGGTTTGAAGAGGTTATAAAATAATTATTAGACCCATTTATTCTAATAACAAGTATATGAGGCATATTACAAATGGTACATAATATAAGTTATCTCAAACCTATAAGTCTTTACTCTAGACCAAAAGGAGATCAAAATATGGGATGGATGAATTATTTTAGGATCATTAAAATCACTCTTTGTTATTTTATACTTGTTTTGAGTTCATATATAGGATACACTCAAATAATAATTAATGTCTTTAACATGGGTGAATGATCATAAAGATAGTCAGTTTAGCCTAGACAAACCTAAAAAGAGTTTCAAGGTTGCCTCTTTGAGTTGGGATATGGTGTGTCTTTATTGTGTTGATAATGGTATTTGATATTTAATGGATATTTTAATTAATTTAGGAAGATGAAAATTTTAGGATATATATGTTATAAAACTAGAACCATTTAAAACAAAACACTTTCAAGATGAATGCACAAGAGACATCATGAGAACCATATAGGTCTTTGTATGAAACTTATTTGAGGTTGTAACCTTTAAGTTGTATATTAAAATTTAAAAGGTTATGTAAGGTTTATGTGACATGTGTATATTATCTCACAAGATCCAATGGAGGAAATAAGGAAAAAATGATCAAGGAAAGGATGTTAGGGTCATACTAGTCTTTTAACTCCTTAACTCTCATGAATAGACAGTGCAGGTTACAGAGCCTTTTTTAGGATCAATACTCATTTAATACCATTAAAATTCATGATATAGGTTATATTAAACGTATTTAAGGTCACTATAACCAATGGTGAATATTTTTAATGGTTTTTAATCCTAAGACCCTTTCTCAACCTTCTAACACAACCCATCCTACTCAAGAAGTTAGTTTATAGAGCTCAAAACTCCACTAAGGAGTTGCATGGTGGTAATATGTTATTATATGTGATATTAGGGACCTAATAATTAATACATATGTAATTACTTCATTCCTTAAGTCTCACACCTATATGAACTATTTTTAAAAAGGTTGAGTACTCACAAAACCTTTTTTTACCTTGTCAAGAGCTCGAGAAGGTCAAAATTTTGCTCAAAACTTCTTGGAGAATTTGAATGTCTCCATATGGCCATTAAAGGTGTTATATATTTCCTCTATCTTATACATCCTATAATTGGTTCTTATAATGGACCCATGTTCTTTATGAATTTTTATTAAGACCTCTTACCTCTCTAAACCCTAAATAATAACCCGATGAAAGAGAAAGCCCTTCAAATTCATTGACATGATTTGGTTTGACTAGATATTAACCTTAATGGAATTAAAAAATATATTTATCTCCATTTCAAGGTATTGATTGATAGGTACACGAATAGTGCCATATAGAATAAGGCTAAATATATAGTTAAAGGCTTGTTTGTGAAGGCTAAATATATGGAATTATCTATAGACCAAGTGAAGAGGAATATAATGAATTTAAATAGGTTCCATGATCATTAAAAAACTTCTATATTTATCTCAAAATGATATACCAACTCTAAAATTTGGCCACTTGGTCAAAAAGTGAAGAAAACCCAGTTTTGTAAACTAAAAAGCCTAAATATAGGCCTATGAGTGCAATAAGAGACCTTATCTCAAGGTATGAAGTTTTCTAATGATGTTATAGGTCTCAAAAATTAATATCCAAGTCTCATAACCTATAAACTTCATGTAAAATGTTTCAAATGCCTCTCAAGCATGTGCAATCACCTAAACTAGGGTTTTTGGCAAATCATTGGTTTGCACACCTACATAAGGCCTCAAAACATCAATTTTGACATGGAGCTTGTTCTTAGGAAATTTAAATATAATAAAACACTTTTGGGAGGTTTTATTCATGTGAGAGACCTTTGGAGCAATATCTCTTTCTTTTAGGCCTAGGAGGCCTAATTAAAGAGAGAAGATGAGCTAAAAAGGACACTTCCACTCATATTTAGGTCCTGAAACTTAGCATGGAATTGTAAGGGGATACTAGGTCATCAAATATGTTCTTATTTATATATTATAGTTTGTACATTCTTATACACAAGGAGGTTTACCTATTTTGAGGGCTATAAGGAATAAGGAGAAAAGCAAGCTAAAGGAGCAAAATCACATATTTTGAACCATTTTATGGATCTAATAGTATTTTTATAGGTATTATGTCATGTTGAGAGGACATACATGGATAAAAATTACCTTATTCAATGCAAAACCAAATCTTATCTCTCATATGCCACATTACAAAGGAAGGAGTTCAAATGATCAAATCACCAAGTCAATGCATAAAACTCTTCAAAAAGCATTTCAAGGTTATTTATCACATTTCATTACATTTTGAGGATAATAAAAATTAAAAATTAAGTTTTAAATAACATTAAAAAGGTTTAAAGAGTCTTGACAATCAAGAAAGAGACCTTATCCTCTCCTACGCCAAATGAAGGAGATAAAGTCAAAGATGCTTCAAAGAGTCTTCTAACACCCCTTTCAAGGTGGAAATACCTCATAAATGGATGAGGATAATGTTTTAACTAATGAAATAATGAATACTTGAAGAGTTATTTTCATGGAAGATGACTTATTCATCAAGGAGGATATACAAGCTAGTATAAAGGGTATACAAGCAAAGATTTAGGCATTTCAAGTTGTCAAACTTGACCAATAAATGTTGAAGGACTCTTCAAGTTTCCAAAATAAATTATACTATAATTTATATGCCATTATCTTGAGGAAAAATAAAATAAAACCTAGGAGCTACTATGTAGGGTTAAAGGGTGTGAGGACAAATTTAGTCATCCCTATTTTGGGGCTGCTTTGTCTCCCCTCTCCTAAATTTTTTTATTTGTGTATTATTTTCCAAAATTATCATGTCACTTTTTTTATTTGGATATTTTGAAATGCTATCAGAATTTTTTACTACATCTTTTGAAGAAATAATAACCTAGTTTACTCTATTTTTAGGTTGTTGTGTGAAGTGTATGTGTGATTTCCAGTGATATAACATTGTGAATCATTAGCTTTCCTATGTTAATGTCTAAATTTTATCCTTTATTATGGCATATTTTAATTTTTATAGGTCATGCCAAGTGTCTAGGTTTAATCTTAGTCTTAGTTTGGATGTGAATCAATAATATTTCATTCCTTTCATGTAAAGAGTGAGTGTTTTCAAGTACTTTGTATGAAACACTATTTATAAGCCATATACCTAAGGTGAAGAGAATGTGTGTAGGATATTTTTCTTCATAAGAGTGTCAATAACAAGAAAAAGTGGGCATAAACATTGGTGCGTCACCTTTATTTCAATTTTTTCATGTCAATTTTATTATAAGTAGTATCCCTTCACCCTTTCCCTTAGTCAAGAAATCAGTAGTTAGTAGGATTAGAGATAAATTTAGTGAGTGTATTAAGGGAACCATACCTCTGTATATATATTCTCTCCATCTCAAATTCACCCACACATAGTAAATATTCCATTATTTTAGCAGGAGTTAGAAGTGGCACACATTCTCACAAGGGTAGCACTCCTAATTTACAATAGTTTTTGGCACACCTAGTGGGACCCATATTCCTTCTGATAGGTAAAGTTTGGAGTTGGAGAAAACCATTTGTATAAGTAGTGGACACTCATCATATTTTGAGCCAAAATATTTTTTGAGGTTGTAAGATTTTTTAGCACTGAACTAGCACAAGTTTCATGCCAAAGGTTACTATAAGATCTTCAAGCAAAGGCATTCCTTTTGAATTTGCTGATTTTCCCTATCATTCATATAAAATAAAAAGATTAATAAGAACAAACCCCTATCCTATAAAATTGTTCCAATCTCTTAATCAGCCAATTGTACAAGATAATTCAATCCCCATTATCCAAATGGTTGTGCCTGGGAATCAGTTGTTTGTCTCATTCAATAAAGGAAGCCCATTAAATATTGATTAGTATGATGATTACCAGCTTAAACTCTTAAGATCATAAGTTATTTCTCAAGGGAAGACCAAACCAAACCTATATAACACATAAAATATGTATCCAACCTTTGCTTTATCCATAATGTTTCCCAAGAAAATGTTGTTATATGTCTACTTGTTACATCTTTCAAAGGAAAATAATTAAAGTGGTATAGAAGCCTTCATATAAAATCTATTACTTCCTAGGATGACTTAGGTGTATACTTTTCAAAGCATTTTGAGGATAAATCTGATCACTTATCCCTAGTTGAACAACTCACATCCATTAAGAGGGATCCCCATGAATTCATGACTAATTTTAACCTTAGGTTTCAAAAGACATGGACTAGAATACCTCTTATGATTAAGCTATCTCTAGACTATAAATTTTTATATTAACTAAAAACTCTAAATTCAGCTATCAGTGTCATGATTTAGTCTATGGGTGGTACTACACTTCAAAATGTATATGAAGTGGTTATTAGAGAAAAAAATAGTTTGATTCAGGTTGGAAGGTTGGAACCTAGACCTCCTATGCCCTTTTCCCAAAAACATAACCAATTCTAGCTCATCAAACTCCTTTAATGGCCCCCATTTTAGACCCTTAAGCACAAGTTATAGCCCTTCCTAGTCAATCAACTAAGATTGGATATCTCAATGGAATGTTGTAATCCTTTGGGAATGAAATTGTTTAGCTAAAAAAGTAGCAGTACCATGATAATAGGCCTTACCAAACACATAATCAGCTTACCAATTAGCCTTTCAGAGACAATAAACCTCCTTATCAAGGCTTTAGAGAAAAAATACCTTCATATCAAGCTCAAAGACCTATCACACAATCCAAGCCTTATGTTGTAGTTGATCCAAATGCTCCTTCTTCATATAAAACCATTATACCTATGCCAACATAAAATAACATGATGCTAGATTTAGGTTAGCAACCATCTAATCCAAATGATATGCATAATCAAGCCTTAGTGAGTAAATCTATGGTGATGCCTCAAATGACCCAAGATGAAAGTTCTCTTGAATAAATTTAACACAATGAGGTTTTAGCACAACAAGGAAAAGTTCATCATGGACAAGGGCAACTAGATTCAACCTTTATGAACTAGAAAATTGATAACCATGGAGATTTTAATCAGGTTGGTGACTTTATTACTTAAAACAATGTGATTATAGCTATCACTAAAGCAAAGAAAATGGCCATTGATAAGACTAAATAGGTAAGTCATGTTCCAATAATTCCTCCCATTATTATTAAAGGTATTAATAATTAGTTTGTTATCTTAACACCTCAGAAAAATCAGAATATGGAAGTTGACAAAACTCATCAAGTACCTCAAGTGTAAGATCATCTAGTTGTGCCAAGAGTATACCCAAAGGTGAGTGTAACTCATTTCAATATTTTTGATCATATGATGATTTATAATATGAACATGAGAATGTTGGATTCCTTATAAATCCTATGACAGAAAGACATACTTATTTAGGAGCTTTCATCCCTCAAGTTATCTTCAAAACTAGTTGAGAAGGAGAGTGTAGTTTGGCAAATTCAGATCAGCCAATGAAATAATTATAATAGGTACATAAGGAGGTAAAAATGAATAAGACACCTCCCTTTTATCTCTCTTTAATTTTTGGAAACACTTTAGTCCATAATTATATGGTTTACAGTGGATCTAGTAGTACGATTATGCCCAAGTGATTATAGACAAGTTGGGTTTGGTGTTTGAGACAAATAAAAAAGGTGTATTTTAACTTGATGGATCCCCAAATAATACTATTGTCATGATCACATGCTTTCCCATATTTAACCATTTAGCAGGATGTAGTGGTGGTAAATTACCTCCATATTTTTCCATGTGCTTGTCTAGAGATTTCACATCAAAGATTGGTGGTTAATTATCAGCTAATTGGACTTATATAATGTTCATAACAAGGTATGGGACCAAGGTTACTATTTAATTTGAACCTATTTCATGCTTTCATTTAGAACTATTGGCCAAATTTGGCCCACATATAAAACTCTACTTGAATGTGGGGTAAGAATTTGAGCAGAGTCCTAGTTGAAGAGTGATCTGATGATAGAAGGAGTAGATGGACTTCATGCAGAGATCACATTTCACTTGCAAGCTTTTGAAACACTTTAAGTAGACTTAAAGTGTGAATTTGGCAATTTTATGGAACCAGGTTGTCATGCACATCATGAAGGAATGAATAGGGTATATCGAATACACATTTGATAAGTGCACTTAAGAATTTGACCAAATATAATGTACTACATAAACATGATGTACCTTTTGCCAAGATCATTCCCTATAAGTTTGATGTCTTAATGAGTTTTCTATCTCAAGATACAAGCCTTAAAAGATGAGCTAATAGTTTGGGACATGCTCAAGGGTGTCAACTTAAGGCCACATGAAATATCCATTTGGATTCAAAATATCCTTAATGAGCTTTAAAATGAATGCAGGGTCAACAAGTATCAAGATCTCAGGAGCTCGGGTAGCAAATCAATGACACATGGGCAATCTCACGATGTCATTAGGTCAAATAATGTCTATGATGCACATTTAATCTTTTAATAAAAGATCAATAGTGAGCTCGAGGTCAAAGGTCAATGGATTTTAAGGATGAATATGATGATGACATGTGTCTCAATCATGGTGAGCTCCCAATAAAATTGATGAAGTATGTTTGATCAAGCAAAAGTAGATCCAATGAAATGCATTTGACAACATGGATTAAGATCAATGGTGTGGATCAAAGTCAAAAGTTTAATGAATTCAAATTTCATGTGAGGTTACCACATGGCATGAGTACATTCAATCATATAAATTAACAACTAGGTTCACAAAAAACATCCATGATTGACAAATGCGATAATCTTGAATGTGAATTATAGATCAATGGCTTACATTTAAGGTCATATCTAGGGGATTCCTAAGGGAATCAATAGATTAGACTTGATCAAATATCTAGGGGCACCAAATGAAGACATGTCTCTAAATTTATATTGGTCATATATTTTAGATAAATAACATGGTGAAATAATGCATATAGGTAGACACATCGGTTCAAAAGGATTTTATCACTAGGCAGGTAAAGGTATGAATTCAAGATCAAGACATGATCTAGGTTACCAAGATCAGACCTTGTAGATCATAGGATGGCATTAAAGCTCAGCTAAAGCTCTCAGATGTAATTTTATATCTTGTTTAGGATCAAGAAACCCTAACCTTCAGATCTTTATTATAATTATGGATATTAAAAAACTATTAAGGAATTGGTTTTCATATATAGTAAATCTATGATTAGTTTTAGAATAGGGATAGGCTGTGATTATAAAATAAGTGTCTCATCCTTTGACATGGTCATCATCTCAAAAAATAGGTACCTACATCTACATAAAGTAGACATGGTTATAGGTCTATCAGTTCCATAGATATGAAGATTTTATCCTTATAATGAAGACCAAGTAGAAGGTGGCATAGAGTTAAATTAGAGAGATTTGGTGGTTGAATATTGCAAGTAGAGAATTCAATTATTTTCTAGGGCTTTAAAAAATTTCCCTTCTAATGTATCATGACTCATCATTCTAAATAGTTGCTTGTCTTCTAGTGTATTTCTCACCCAATTAAAGGGTTTAAAGGCTATTGGGACAAATGAAGGTTAATTTATCAATGGGGACTAGTCTTGATTTGATCAAAAAATGTGGTTGAGAATTCATTGATGGGTGGTGGTATCTCATTAATGGATTTTTGATGGTGTTCTCTTTTTCTCTCTTCCCTTTTTCTCTTATATCTCCTATTTTCTCCTTCATTATAACAAGCTCTCATATTTTTAGATACTCTCTCTCTAGTTTTGGGACTCTAGCAAGGACTCTTTAATTTTTGAAGACCAAGAGACTCCCATTTGACAAGACTAAACCCTATCAAAAAAATTTAAGAACAAATTCTTGAAGTGATAAAATAATTTTTACCTATCTCTTGTCTTTGATTGTGTTTAGTAGGCTTATGCATGATGACCTTGTGAAGGAGATTCTTCCATGTCCATTGTCCTTCTTCCTTACATATTTTAAGGTGTTTTCAAGTTATTTACAGGTCTGAACTTGTGTTCTTTTACCATTAATTAATTCTTAGTGTGAGTCTTAAAATTCCTATTTTCTTCCTTGATTTCTTGGTGAGCCTAGTTCATGAAATACTTATTAGTTTTTTTGTGAGATTGTGTGAGCAAACATTGTCTTATGCTGATCTAGTGTTGGTTTCAATCTTATGTGAGTGTGTCATTTAATTTTTGTGTCACCTTCTTATTAACCCCATTCCCCCTTCCTAACCCTTTTCCAATAAAATTCATTAGTCTAGGTGATCCATCAAGAGGAAGCAGCCCTTCATCGAAGGTTTAACCCCATTAAAAGATAACCATAACCTGATGTTACTCCTATTATGTGACTTATTTGGAGGTATCTCTAATAACCCTCTCTAAGGTTACAAACTAACATTATAACAGGAACCTTACATGCCAAGTGTTATGAATACAAACTATGTCATCTTGGATGAGGTGGAACAAGCTAGTGAAGTAGAAGCCAACTCACCTCTTAAAGGAGTTCCTAATCTATTTATTGATGAATGGGATTATAAATTTCATGAAAATTATTCTTATAAAATGATTGAAGAGGAAGGAATTAGTGTCTATTATTTTCATGAAAATGATGCATAAATTCTAGCTATAGTGAAGGAAGATGAATCAAAAGATGGCCTTTGGAAGCTCTACTTTGATGGATCAAGAAACAAGAATGGTTTTGGGGCTGTAATAATGCTCATATCACTAAATAAATAAAGGTATTTTTATTCTATTAATTTTTATTTTGGTTGTTCTAATAATGTAGCAAAGCATGAGGCTCTAGTCCACAATTTGTAATGGGCTAAGAAGATGGGAATAAGTGTTTTAGAAGATTTTGGTGATATTTAACTTGTGGTTCATCAAGTGAGAGGAATAAATGTATGTAAGAATGCATTTTTAAGATCTTATAAACATGTATTTTTGTACCTCCTTGAGGATTTTGATGCTTTTGATATCCATGTAGTGATAAGAGGAAGCAATAAACATGTAAATATATTGGCTACCATAGGAACTCAGTTCAACATTCCAGTTGATGTGAGGAATGAGAAAAATTAGTCACATATCAAGATTGTGGTGAGGCCTTCTATTCTCAACAATCATGAGAACTAGAAAGTTTTTGAAGATGATAATCAGATTATTCATTTTTTGCAAGAGAAGGTTGAATTCTCTTCTAAAAATCAATCAAGGCTCATGAAATAGAATGGAGATCATATTTTCTAACCCAAGTCTAATAAGTTACCTAAAGGTCTAGTGACTCTTGAAAATATATTCAATATATATGATGAGGTGAGGAGAGAGAAGCCTTCATTATCTACCAAGGAGTAACACTATGCTAACATTGAGATATCAGTTAGAAAGACTCTTAAACTGGGTAAAGTATGTACTCCATCTCAAAAGGAATCATTTGTTGATTTATGTAGGGATTTTATTGAAGTATTTACGCAGAAATATAATGAATTGAAGGGATTTGATCTGAGTTTAGCTCAACACACCATTAATATATAAGTTGATATAAAACCAATAAAATAGAGGCAAAGACCAATCAATCCAAAACTTAATCCTTTGGTGAAATTTGAACTACATAAGTTGATTGAATCAACCATCATTTTCCCCATCAATAATTATACTTGGGTGGAAAACCTTATTCTTATGAGGAATAAAAATGGAGAAGCCATAATTTGTGTGGATTTCCCTGACTTGAACAAGGCCTCTCTCAAAGATCATTATAAATTTCCATCTATGGAGCAAATATTGTAGCTAGTAGTTGGTTCAAAAAGGTTTTCATTATTGGATAGATATCATGGATACAACCAAATTCTTATCAAGGAGGAAGATCAGTTTAAGACAACCTTCACTGCCAAGTGGGGGACTTTTGCCTATAGGAAAATGCCAATCAATTTGTCTAATGCTAGAGCAACCTTCCCAAGAGACATGGATATATAATTTCAAGGTCTAATCAATAGGTTTGTTATTGTATACTTGGATGACATTACTATATTTTAAAATAATGAAAGTGATCACATGGTTCATCTCAAGGAATTATTTGAGAGATGTAGACAATTTAGGGTGTCTCTTAACCCTAATAAATATGGTATGTTGTTAAGGTACATAAATCCAAGCCAAATACAAATATTGCTTGAGGAATTCTATGATGGACAAGTTGGAGGCCACTTCTCAATAAGGAATTTAACTCTTAATATCATGAGTGGTGGGTATTATTGGCTAAGCATATTCAAATATTTCCATGCTTAGGAAAGGAAATGCAAGCATGTACCATGTTTATAGGAAAATAAAGACTTGTTTCCCTACCTATTCAACTAATTTCAGTGGATTGGTGATTTATCCAATGGGGTTTGGAATTCATTGGCCTCATTAATCCACCTTAAATCTTGGGTCATAAGTGGATCCTTACTACCATGGATTACTTCACTAGATAGATAGAGGTGGTAGCTTTGAAGTAAGCAAATGAATTTAGTGTGTTAGATTTCTATGAAGGTTTCATTAAAATATTTGGCATTCTCTCCACCATCATTTCAGATAATAACATTGCATTTTTGGGAGCTAGTATCTATCAATGGAATATTTAACATGGTGTATACCTTATCACTTCATAAAATTATTACCCACAAGGAAATGGCATTACTAATTCCATCACAAGAACCTATTGAATACCATAATACTAGCCATTAAGGATAATCAGAGGACATAGATTTTGAAACTAAAGTAAGCTCTATGGAATGATAAAACCACCTAAAAAAGGTCTATATCCAATTCACCATACAATCTGGTCTATGGAAAGGAAGTAAAGTTGCCAACTTCACTTGAGTTCCATACTTTGGAAATAATGCATCAACTAGAGTTATTAGAGAATGAACCAATGGAGGTGAGGTATGCTAAGATTATGGAGTAGAAGAAGTTAGAAAGTAGTTCATGTTGGCCATGGAAATTCATAAAGCACAAGTGAATATAACCTTTGATATAGAAGCATCTTTAAGGAGTTTCAAAGAAAGAGACTTGGTTATCAAGTGGGATGAGGATAGAGCTAAAATAGGAAAGCACACCAAGTTTGACTCACTTTGTGATTTGGAAGGATTTCCAATAGTAACCAAACTATATAGTCTCAACATTTCCCTAAAATATAATCATATTTAATATATCATCAAGATCTTTCCAACACATTTTATGGTTTGAAAAATAGACTCTATATGTAGAAGTTATGGTCTATTGAAGTTTTTAGGCAATAGGGTAAAAATGTGCAAGTATGGTGATTGGACATGCACGTGGTCTAATATATTATTGACACATGTACCAATTAAATCCTCACATTTTGAGTGTCCACAATAACTCCAAAATATTCTCCAAGATTTTAGACAAATCCCACTTCCTAAGGCTTGAGAAATGGGATTAACTCCATAAATATCTCTTTCCCCAAAAATGTGGAATATCTCCCATATAAATTCATGGGAGGTTTATCCAAAGAGAAAGTTATGAATGCTGGTTCAACCCATTGACCCTCATCAACTTGCCATGCCCTATTTTTGGATATAAGTCTAAGAAGCTTAAATAAAGGCTTGTACATGGGAATAAATGATGAAGAAATCCATAATTGGTGAGTTTTTAAAAACTATATAAACCCATGAACCTCATTTGTAAACTCATACCAAGATAATTCCAAGAGCACTCCAATATCTCACTTACATTGAAAGTATTTGAGAAGCAAACTCTCACTTACATTTCAACTCTTCAATTCCAAGGTTTTGGAGCCAAACATCCATCTAGGAGGAGAAAGGGTTTTGATTGAGATTTCTTCAAAGGAATTTGGTGAGAGCTCCATTTTTAATAGAGAGTAAAAAAAATATTATAGCTTATCCTTTTTTACAAAGAGTAATAAAGATTGAAGCTTAGCCCTTTGCATAATAAATAATTTTGTATGTCTTCATTGCTAGAGTATAAATTATAGGCCTAGAGTTATTGCATAGACCTATTTTGGTAGAGACATTACATCAAACTTATGAAATACAAGTAAATCTATTATGCAAAGCCAAAGCTAGTAACCAGAGCCAGTAACCAAAGCCATTAGCTAGAGCCAATAACTAGAGTGATAGATAGAGCCAATAGCTAGAGCCAAATGAAATCAAAATATTTATTTGTAGATTAAGAACCCTTACTAGGTATATTTTATGTAAAAAGTAATTTTTCATCAATAATAAATCGATTCCACCTTTGAGTAGGATTTAGAGATGTAGCCTAGATTGGGTAAACTCCGTTATCAACTCTAGTTTATATATTGTCTTTATGGATCATGCTTTTGGTTTATTATAAAATTTTTAATGATAATTTTAATTATTATACCAATTTCAAATTAATGAATGGAAAATTGAGAATTTATAAATCATCTATAAAAATAGAGCAATCGGTGTAGTTTTGGACACTGCCTA
Source organism: Torreya grandis (assembly GCA_037957365.1). Classification (NCBI taxonomy): domain Eukaryota; kingdom Viridiplantae; phylum Streptophyta; class Pinopsida; order Cupressales; family Taxaceae; genus Torreya; species Torreya grandis. The sequence goes on from JARHVA010000129.1 coordinate 6,200,913, forward strand.
TTTACAGATCAAGTTTTGGTATAGAGCAGTTAGAATTCTAGACTTGATTTTGATTGTGTGATATAGTCTTGAATATATTTTTGAAATAATTTTAAGTAAATTATTCCATTGGGTTATTTTAAAATGTATTGGCTTGTTTTGATCTTCCTTTTTAGTTTGAAATTGTGTTAGAAGTACAGGTTGTTTGCAGGAAACCATGGGGATAAACTTGAAAAGAGAGAGGCTGGAAGAGCTAGAAAGTATCAACAAGAAAATTCAATAAGAGAATTATTTTATGAGATGCAAGCTATATTACCTTAAAGAATAAATTGCATGTTTGAGATCTAAGCTTGAATCCAAGGATGAACTCTTGATCAGATTGTAGTATGATGAGCCAAAGAAGGATTTACCTTCCACTTCAAATGTAGAAACCATGATTGATGATTGAAATGTAATTCATTCACAATGTAATTATTATTCCTCCCATTTGGATTAAAATTCAGGTAATGATGATTTTGGTTCATTTGAAAAACACACTAAAGGCAATTGATCTTGATTACTATTTAAAATGGGATATGATGGAAAAGGCCTTGGTAAGAATGGCCAAGGTTTGATTAACCCAATATAGGTAGAGGATCAGCCTCATTTTTTAGGTTTGGGTTATGTTAGTGTGAAGGTATAAACTAGAGAGAGTTTTAGAACTACTAAAGGAAGACAAGCTCCCAATAGCCAAGTGTTCATGCCACTAACTTTGTATAAATATTTCATGTAGAGGAATGTGACATAATCACAGGGTGATGAGAAAGTGTGTAAGAAAGTAGAGAAAAGAGGTAATGCAATATCACCTCCTCATACTTACACAAATCATAGCACTAAAAATAATGGTAATTATAAAACTTTTGATGTTCTCTTTTAGTTTAAACAATATGGCTATGGCATATAAAAAATGTGGAATGCTTTTCCATGTACATTTTATGGGTTAAGTAACCATTCTATGGATAATTGTTGGAAGATGAAATATTTTAAGAATAATTTTTTTGCCTTTTGTGAAATATAAGGTAGGTGTTAAAGATCAATTTCATAATCCAAAAGTGAGAAATGACAAATATGTTTCCTCATCCAAAAAGAAGGACAAAAGGAACTATTGCACTCATTGTCGTATGAGTGGGCACATGGTTGAAACTTGTTGGAAACTTCATCCATCATGCCATCCTAAATATGGTAAGAAGAAGATGGTTTATTCTCTTATTAAAAAGGTAAAAAATAATGAAGTTGTTAATTCAAAAGTGTCCCATGAAGAAGCCCACCTATCCAAAGAATATTTTATCAAGAGGAATCATCCATTAGATTAAATGGGTAAGAAATGCATATAATTTTTGCATGGATAATTTTTATTTAGCATTCTTAAAAAACACTTTAAATTTAATTATTTGGATTTTATTGTTGATAATCATTAATTAAACTAACCATTTATATAATCAAGTGTGGAGGTAGATCACTCATTAAGAGTGAATATGGAGCAACCATCCAATTTGAGAAGCATGCATGAGAAACCCAACATAAGACATTTGGAGCAAGACAATAGTAGACATTTTGATAGGAATCATTAGCATACCCATTAGTCAAGGTGTATTTCCAAGAGGGAGACAAAGTAGCATCAACATGAAAGGTGTTTCCATGGTGAGTAGCACTCAATTAAATCATTGTTATTTATAGATGTATGTGGCCATCCATTTTTGAAGTGTGTTCTTTTGATGTATGTATATAATCATTGTATGCACAAATTGGGAAATGTTTTTAATGATTTAAATTTTTGTAAAACATGTATGTTGCATATAAGACCCCAAGAATGGTAATGTTTGTAACACATGTGTGTTGCATGTAACACCCCAAGAAGGGGGGAAAATGTGAAAGTGATGACCTATTATAACATCACTTAACATGCAACATAGTTTTGTATCCTTGTGTTAATATCGAAAATAAAGGAGATTACAAATATTATCCTCCAAAATATAAATTCATCTAGGACAAGCACAAATAGAAACCAAAAGGGTGAAGAAGTGATACATTCACTTATTTTTAAGAAGTAGACTTTTGGTGGACCAAAAGTTCTTCAGTGGGGAGATGTGATCCAAGAAGATTTCCATTAGTGACCAAACTATATGGTCTTCAATTTTCCCTAAACCATCTACATAGTGAATATCTCATCAATATTTTTCCAATGCATTATGCAGAAGTTATGGCTTATTGTAGTTTTTAGGGAATAGGGAAACAATGTGAAGGTATGGTGGTTGGACATGCACATGGTCCAATAGATTATTGACATGTGGACCAATGAAATATAGAAATTTATATTTTCCATAATAGCTCCAAAATATTATCCAATATTTTAGACAAATCCCACTTCCTAAGGCTTGAGAAATGGGATTACCTCTATTTTCTCCACAAATGTGGGATATTTCCCACATAAATTGGGATATCTCCCATATAAATGCATGGGAGGTTTATCTAAAGACCAATATATGAAGGGTGGTTCGACCCATTAACACTCATCAACTTGACATGCCCCATTTTAGGAGATAAGGCTAAGAAGTTCAAATAAAGGCTTGTACATGGGAATGGGTAATGAAGAAATCCATAATTAGTGGGTTTTGAAAAACTATATAAACCCATGAACCTCATTTGTAAACTCATTCCAAGATAATTCAAATATCACTCCAAGATCTCACTTACATTTCAAGTATTTGAGAAGTAAGCTCTCACTTACATTAAAACTCTTTGAGAAGCAAGTTCTCACTTACATTACAACTCTTTCATTCCAAGTTTTTGGAACCAAGCATCCATCCAAGAGGAGAAATGGTTTTGATTGAGATCTCTTCAGAGGAATTTGTTGAGAGATCTATTTGTAACAGAGAGTAAAAAAAATCTTATAGCTTATCCCTTTACATAAATAATAAGAAATCTTGAATCTTATTCCTTTGCATAGTAAGAAATTTTGTATGTCTTCACTACTAGAGTAGCAATTATAGGCCTAGATTCCTCTTTTGGTAGAGACATTACATCATACTTGTGAAAGACAAGTAGAGATAGTAACCAAAGCCAAAGCCAGAGCTAGAGCCAAAACCAATAGCCAAAGCCAAAGCTAGAGCCAGAGGATGTCAAAACATTTATTTATAGATTGAGAATCCTTATTGGGGATATATGATGTACAAATTGATTTTTCATCTATAATAGATTAGTTTCACCTTTGAGCATGAACCAGAGTTATAGCCTAGATCAGGTGAACTCTGTTATCAACTTTGGTTTGCATATTGTCTTTTTGTTTCATGATTTTGGTTTATTATTAGTTTTTTATGTTGATTTTAATTATTATGCCAATTTTAAGTTAATTAATGGTAAATTGAGAATTTATAAAGCATCCATAAAAATGGAGAATTGGTGGAGTTTTGGACATTGCCTATTTATGGATAAATTTGGAGTGTCCCTTACATAATATCCAATTTCAAATCCCGCAATGCTTTCTAACTTGCCAAGATGGATGGTGAAGATCTCCCAATCCTAGTCAATGGGATACATCTGAAACATTGATGCTAAGAGATAAGTTCTTTTGTACATATTTTTTTTTTTCTTCCAAGTGTTTTATTAGCACATTAGTTTGCTTATGTTTTGATTTCAATAAGTGATTAATTGGCACATGTATCTTTTCAGTTAGTTTCTTTTATTTTGTATGTCTTCCTTTCCTTATTTTGGAAGAAAATTAGCTATTTTATCTTTCATAAATACTTGTAGTCATTTTTCAAATTATATTCACATTAATTTCATAATGTAAGAGAGACTTCATGATTCTCAAAGAGATGTCAATTTTTTGGTTCATAACCATAGTAGGCATGCTTCCCAACTAAGTCACAAAAAAGATGACAAGTTTGACTTTCCAGGTCAAACTATCACCCCTACAATTTGAAAATTTTCTCATCATGATTTTTTTCCCTATTGATCATTTTTTTAGTCTTGTTATGTCTTTTAAATGGTCACTTGAAACCTTGTTTAGTAGATTTTAAGGTAATTTGATAAGTTTAAGGTTTTGTTCATCATAACTATGTGCATGTCTAGTCACTCCATGACCTATTTTAATGAGTTTCAAGTGATAGGATTCTAGGGTGTCTTGATAGGTCCCATAGCATGTGTCAAGGTCATGAAATGATCTACAAAAGATCTAATAGGTTGGTGTTATTTTTAGCTAACTTCATAACCTAGTGTTGTATTTTGGATCACTTTATGGCTTGTAGAGTAGGTTTTTTAAGGAAATAGTATTATAATACCATAAAAATATAATTATGTGCTCCTACATGAAAATTTCTAATAAACAACTTTTACAGTAGTTTCCATCGTGTTCTTTAAGTGATCATGGCAATTTTATTACTAAAAAGTGGTTTTTTGAGGTTGTTTGTATAGTTTTCAAGGTCAAATTAACTTTAAATCATCTTTAAAACTTTATGTATTCCACTCAAGGTCAAATCCATGGTTTAGAAGAGTTTTTATATAAATAAATCATAATACCCATTCATCTCTCCTATCAGCTTCTTTGGAAGCTCAAGGAAGGTCATACATTTTTACTCAGTATGGCCAAGAAAGAGAAGGTCAAGATAAAATATATTTGGAAATGATAGAGGGTATTGGTTATCATATTCATCTCCCCATCTTTATGAACCATCATTAAGATTATAAGGGGTCCACTATGTCCTAGTCATCTAGATAAGGTCTAGGTTTGCCTCTATTTATTCACTTCAAAAATTGATGGAGAAATATAGTTATGAGTGGGTGATTTTAGGTTAAAATAGGACCTTTTACATTCTTGAATAATTGGGTACTTTTTTTATAAGGGCTCTTTTGGTAGGAAACTATTTTCCTATGTTGACTATCAAATTTATAATCTTGAAAGCATGTTTGATCTAATAACTGGGTGTTTTCATCTTTAGAGGTTTCTTAAGTTAATATTTCAAGAATTTCACACATATTACCTTCAATAAATCATATATTACTTTTTTGAATAATGGATTCCTATGGTAATGGTAGTGAGATGATCTTTTAGCAAGGTTCAGTCATAAAGTCATGAGTTCCTATTGTAAAAAGATCATACAGAGGAATCATGAAGATAAAGTGGTTTATGGAAGAGCCTAAATTAGTTTCATAGTAATCTTAATAATATTTAGGGTGAAAATTACTACTAAAGAGAGAAAAATATCCAATTAAGGCCTTATATGCTTGAATGACATAGTCAAACCTATGTTTCATGATCAGATGAGGCATGTGATGGATTGTGTGCACTTGGAGGTGATTTTTGAAGGTGTTAAGTGAATATTAAAGGTGATATAATCCCTTAGAGGTATTAATATGTTCAATATTACACTAATGTATAAATAAATATCATTAAAGAGGACTTTGAAGCACATATTTGGAGAATTTAAGGTTTATTGGCAAAGTTTAAGGTAGTAAGGTAGTTTTATTATTTCAAAGGCTTTGAGGTTTGTTGAGGTATTATTAAATATTATGCCAAGTTATGTCATAATTAATGATGTGTTTTAATACTAACTATCACTCTTAAATCACCAATAAAGAATCCATTTCACTATTTGGATAATTTAAGATTTTTTAGCATCATTTAAGGTAAAAGGTCATTTTTGGTTTCATGCTAATCAAGATTTTGAGTATCGAATTGATACTTATCCAAGCATTGAAGGTGAAATTTAGTCATTGAGAGTATTGATATACATTTCCATTTGATTCAACATTATCATTCTTCCCTCTATCATTATAGAGGCCAAAGATATCAAATAACCGCTATAGTTGTATTATAAGGTATAATGTTACAATCGAGCCTGCTAGAATCTTGGGAATGAATGTGGGCCTATTTTGAGATCTTGAGAAATTAAAAAGTGTATGAGGTCATGAATACACTCTCCTATAGTCTTGAATAATATCAAAGTTAATGGTTATAGCATGTTCATCTTAAACACTAGAACCTACAGTCAATCAACCATGGAACTCTATCTAAGTTATGTTAATTGAGGTGTCTACTTGATTGAAGGTTCAATAGAATATCACTAAATTTTTTGATTAATACCATTTAACTTCCTAGTGATTTTTAATCTAGGTCTTAAAACTCAATTTTTAGTCAAGTCTAAATCACTACCTACATGGTTGTTTTGGGTACATCAAGTTGGTTTTCAAACTTGGAAGAAGGTGTAATGTTAAATAGTGAGGTTGAGTCTTAGTGAAAGGAAAATAGGTATGAAACCAAAATTCAGCTCAATGAAGGGCATAAATAACTGTCCAAGCACAACTCATTTGAACCCTACATATATAGTCATATAACCTACAATCTTACCTACCTGGTTTAGTGAAGATAATTATATAGTGTGAGGAAAAGGATTCTGAGGGAAGGCAAGAAAATTAGAAATGATAATCTTATGAAATTTTATCTCTCATATGATCCTCATAATGAATGACCAAGTACAAGGTTTGAAGAATGCATCTAAGCCTAGTAGGCTAAATGTGCACATACAGATTTGGTGCAAGGTTATAATGATGACTTTATACCAAGCTAATTATAATAAGTTTGAAGAAATACATTGGCATGTATAATGGGTTTTTATAATAATATATTACATAAGGAGTGATATGATTTATAGGTTGATCAATTTGATACAAGAAGGTAAGTGACCTCAACTAAACACCTACAATCAAGACAAACACAACCAATGAGAGCCTATAGGGTTATGTACGTACATGAAGATGAAGATACCTTTTGAATATGAGAATGTTTTAAGAGGTTATCAAAGCATTGTTAGATGAATTTATTCTACTAAGAAGTACAAGAGGCATATTACAAATGGTACATAATATAAGTTGTATCAAACCTATAGGTATTTACTTTAGACCTAAAGGAGATCAGAATATGGCATGGATGAATTATTGTTGGATCATTATAATCACTCCTTGATTATATTATAATTTTTTTGAGTTTAATATACATGACACACTCAAATAATAATGAATTTCTTCAACATGGGTGAATGATCATGAAGATAGTTAGTTTAGCCTAGATAGACCTAAAATGAGTTTCAAGCTTGCCTCTTTGAGTTGGGATATGGTGTGTCTTTATTGTGTTGAGAATGGAATTTGGTATTTAAGGGGTATTTTAAGGCCCTATGGAATATTAAAATGTGAATACATAGATGTTATAAGACTAGAACCATTCAAATCAGAACACTTTCAAGATGAATGCACAAGAGACATCATGAAAACCATATAGGTCTTTGTATGAAACTTCCTATAGGTTGTAACATTTAATTTAGATATAAATATTTATGAGGGTATTAAATGTTTATGTGAGCTAGGTATATTCTCTCACAATCTATAATAGAGGAAAGAAGGAAAAAATGATCAAGGAAAAGTTGTTAGGGTCAGACTAGTCTTTTGACTCCTACACCCTCATGAACAAATAGTCAGGTTGCAGAGCCTTTTATAGGATCAATGCTCATTAAAGACCATTTAAAGTCATTATATAGGTTTTATTAGACCTATTAAAGGTCACTCTACCAAATGGTGAATATTTTTAAGGATTTTTAATTCTAATACCCTTTCTTGGCCTTCTCACATAGTCCATCCTACCTGAGAAGCTAATTTATAGAGCTCAAAACTCTACCAAGGAGTTACATAGTGGTAATATGTTACTATAGGCGATGGTAGGGTCCTCATACTTTATACATTTATAATTAGTTTAGTCTATAATTATCACACCTATATAAATTATTTTTAAGAAGGCTAAGTACTTAGAAAACATTTTTCCATCTTATGAAGAGATTGAGAAGGTCAAAATTTTGCTTAGAATATCTTGGAGAATTTTCATGGTGCTATATGTCCATTGGAGGTGTTATATAGGTCCTTTGTCTTACATATACTATAATTTATTATTGTAATGTACTTTATACAAGATTACAAATCAAGTTAGTCAAGCATTAGTCCATAAATAATGAAACATGCATAAAGAACTAACTAACCAATCCTATCTATTCCTATAGGAATTACAAAAGACAGCAAGAAAAAAATGAAATAAAGAAACACCATATTACCTTCCCAAATGGATTCACCATACCCATGTGGCTCAAAAACATGTTCTCCCTTGATCAAGCATCCTTGTCTTTGTCAACAATGGTGGTAAGCTCCTCCAATGCCTGAAGAACACTCCATAAAATTGAGGCTCTTGATACTGAATCACTAAACTAGCCTATCAATGAATCTTGCAAACAAAATCAATGATAAAATTAAAATCCTTATGGAAATAATTTAACATTATAAATTTTCAATATTCAAGCTTAAAATTTATGTCCATAGCCTCTCTATTTATATATTTTTGAGATTATTCAGGATCAACCATGACCATCCATCTCAAGATTGAGATGTGTGGCCATAAAATATCTTAATATTTGGAATTAAATACATAATTATCTTCATCATGACATGGTAAGAAGGGGTATTGAATAGATATGGGAAGCATTAACTAGGCATGGGTGACCTATAATCCTAATATTTGTGGCATTTATGGCCTAGGGATGTCTTCCCAAAAAATGATGTTACCTGATGATGTAGTTAATAGGAATCGATTTTAAAAAATAAATATTCAACAACTCTCATGGAAAATTCACTTAAGCTCTTGATTTAGATTAATTATAATTAAACAAGGCTAATCAACATTTGTGCAATTATTTGAAAATTAGCCCTCAATTAATCAAAATGGTCAGAAAGTCATATTATTAGGTCATAATTTGATTACAAAAGAACTAGAAGGTGATGTTAGATGCATTGGAGCTGTATTCCCATTTGTGATGTTACCAACACTAAATAACAAAGTTATGTGATGTGTACTAATGAATTAAAAGAAAAGAGTGATCCAGAGCACTAAATGGTGAAATTGTCATTTTGACTCAAAATGATCTGATCAAAGTTAGTTGGCCCATAAAATGCATTGCTCTATTTAGGGATATTTTGATCTAAACTGGCACTTTTAAGTGACAAGTTTAAACCATTTAGGGCATTTTATGGATTATGACCTAAAATGTGCATTTGAGTGCAATTCGAGTAAGATTGATAATTTCAACACAAGTGGTGTTAGGAATTGGATGTCTACATTTTGCCCCTATTTGAGAAGGTGTAGTGAGACATTCAGGAAAATAAATGTATTTTCAAAGAAAAGAGTTTTCAAAAAGAAATTGGAATAGACCCATGATTCCCCCTCGAGAGGACATACTAGGATGAAAGAGAAGGATGAACTCTCAAAAAGAGAGAGAAAGTGAGAGATTAACACATGGAATAAATCACATCCAGATGAGCTAATGCTTGCACATATGATTACCATCAATGATTAAAATATAATGAGAGGTATAATAAGCCTCAGAGACAGGGGGAATGGGAAATATATAATACATAAATGTAAGGGACACACTGTAAATGTACCCAATTTGAGAGTATAAGCTATACACTTAAAATATTGATCAATCCTGAGACAAGTTGCACACTAAATATTTCCATCATGGGCTTTAATGTGGATAACTTGGAATTAGAGGAGAAGGGAGAATGTTCTGCTTCAGGAAGGGAAGCACCACTAGAATGGGATCTCCAAAGATAATATAATAATAAGTACTCTAGTAGAGTAGATTTGATTGTGATAAAATAGTTTTGCCCCAGTAGGGCAAATTTTTATCATTGATAAAGAATAAATAATGATTTTACCCCTATAGATATGATTTTATTTGGATGTGGTTTAGATGTTTTTCCCTAGCATGGGTAATTGGTAAGCAAAATATATTAAAGATATAACTGAAAAGATAGGTTAAATCAAGTGGATGCAAATATACATGCAATGGTGTAATGGCTTATAAATCCATATAAAAACCAAGCATATGAGAATGAATAAAGTGATGAGAGAGATGAAAATAAGAATGGAGATAGCTGAGCTGACCTCAATATAAATTGAGCACTACCTACATAGTTCCATGGACTCGTGTTCCAACATGAACTTTAGGCTAATGTAGTTCACCCAAGTTTGGGAGAGAATGGAATGAGTAATGATGAAAAATGACCAATAATTGATTAGAATTATAATGTATGCAAAGATATGCACATCTAATAATAGACAAAGAAGCCTAAAATGCATGCTACCTAGAAGCCTAATTCCATATCATGAGCCTAGGTTTTGCAAAGTCTTCTTGAGAATCATTCATCAGATTTCATGTTGTCGTCAAGACTTTGAGACATGATCACAAAATTTTTAATATAGCAAAAGAAAGTAGGCATCATAAGTATGAATAACTTAAAATGACATAAGATTCCAATTGCATGGAACCAGTTCAAATGTGAATATATATAACTAAGGATAATGGTAAAAAAATGACCAAAACTAGAGTTACAATGATTTACATTTAAACAAAAAAGCAAAAGACAAAGAAAAAGGTAAACATGAATGAACCTAAGTTGAAGTCAAGATATGATCAATTAAGAATTAAGTAGGAACAAAAATGTTTAAAAACAAAAGTTAAGAATGTATTAATGACATGAGACCAATATATGAATAATCAAGATCCATGTGGACCATCAAGGCATTCTCTAACACAAGATAAAAATAAAAATCAAATAGAAAAATAAGACACCAACATCAATCAAATAAACAAAATGGTCCAAGAATAACATAATAAAAAAGCATCAAGATGTTTTGAAACATAAAAGAGATAAGCAAAAATAATCAAGGAAACACAAGACCAAGATGAGACAAGAAGTAATAAAAAGAGAAAAAGAGAATAAATAAAAGGAGAGGTGATAAAGAAAAATAAAACACCAATAAAACAAAATAAAACACCAAGAAAACTTAAATAAACACACATAAACAAAAATTAAATTAGTGCAGTTTAAAGACAAATGTTCATGTATGTGTGGTAAAGGCATTACTTTCCACCACATCATACCAAAGAACAATGACATGATAATTATTTCCTAATTAAAGAGGAAAAATGACATAAGAAATTGGGGAAGAGAAGAAAAGGAAGGGGTTGGTCGAGTTGACTCCAAATGTATAAAACAAGTGGATGTTGCCTACATTGTTTCATGGATGCATGTTCCAACATGAACATCAGGCCAAATGTAGTTCTCATAGGAAATGGGATAGAAGAAAAAAATGATGATCAAACTAGCATGATTAATGTTATAGAATAAATGGGAGATAAGAAAATCAAACAAGATTGTTCTAGCAAATAAGAAGCTGATGAGATGAGAAAGAATGATCTTAAAAAATAGCAAGTGCATGGGACAAGATGAAATCAACAGGTGTTTATGTGCTTAAAAAATGGCAAGAGTGTAACATAGTGGAATGAGAATGTAAAAATGTATAGAAGAGTGAGATAATGTTTTTATTCTTTTTTGGATCATGTTCTAATGTTTTTGGTATTTTCAAAGTATTCCTAATTTTTTTGGTGTTTTTGGGATAAAATATACACAAGGTGGGACCATCAAGTCAAGGAGATGCACATCATGAGAGTATAGGTTCTAATAATATATCTAAGTTGACTACAATGGCTGATTCTCATAAATTAGTGAGAGTGAGGTTCTTGATAAAACAAAAAAGAGCAAAAAATATGTGAACTAAGAAGATGTGGTTGTTCACTTATCTAAAACTACACAAGACTGTCTTGGTTGGATTGCTTTGGAAAATTGCTGCTAAAGATGTTCGTAACATTCATGAGACATAATTGAGATCATAATTGGTCAAAGTACAAAAAGTGTTCAAGCTTATAACATGTCCTAGACAAAACAAAGATTATGCTTCTTGAAGAGAGCAATCTAGAATGGGATGAAGAATGTGTTCAGAGTGTCAAGGGTTTAAAGCCTTTACTATCAAGATTCATGAAAAGTGGACCAGGGTAGTATAAAATGTGTTCAAGGTAAGATAAAAGGGTGGGATGAAATTATGATAGCACAAGTTTCCCCCAAGTTAGGGGTCTTATATACAATGGTTCAAAGTTGTTCATGGTCTTTGAAAGTTCTTCACCATTAGTTTTATCCAATCGATATGCTCCCGATCTATAGTTTGGTATGAAAATATATGGTCCTAACCAATTAGGATGAAAATTGCCTTTCTTTTTGGGTTTAAAATTCGTGTTCTTTTGGTTCTCTTTCAAAACTAAGCCACCAATCTCAAATTCTTGAGGGAGAATGAGTTTTTTGTAGCTTATCCACAATATATTCTGATATGCCTACAAGTTTTCTAGGGTATCCAAATGCTTACCATCAAGAAGCTCTAGTTCATACAGTCATAAAGCTCTATAGTCTTCATTATCTTCAATGTGCTCTAGTGTGGGGCATCATGGGTCTATTCTAATCTCTTCTAGATAAATCTTTTCTTTGAAAATATGTTGCTTCACCTGAGTGTCTCACTACGCCTTTTCAAACAAGGGAAAAATGTAGACATCGAATTCCTAACACTATTTTTGTCCTAATTAGGGGCCAAGTTAATTTCTAGTTCACCATTTTTAATAAAGTCCTTAATAATATGTCATAATTGAATGCAATGATATGCACTGTGACCTATAACATGATGAAAGTTACACCATTCATTCTCCTTCTACTAGTCTAGTTTTGGCTAATCTTGAGGAAATCGCCTTGATACTAGCCATATAATTAAATTAGCTTCAATGATATTTTGTAACACTATTTCAACTGATTCTCCTAACTTACTAAAGACTCTAATTTTTCTATGAAATGTCCTTCATATAGGATGTCTCTACAAAGTAGGTAGTAGATTTAAGGGAGTTAATTATATATTTAGAGGAGGCATAGCCTATACTATTTATACATGTCTTGGTTTTTTCACCCCATTTCCAAATATGTTCTTATTTTTGATAAATCCCTTATGCTTATCTTACATAACTATTTGAGCTAGTGATTTAGTCTGATTAGATGCTTGTCCTTGTGCAAAAATCTTAACAAGGCCTTTAGCAATAAAGGCCTTCTCAATCTGCACTCCTTTGTTAATAATTTGTTCGAATGAGTTAGTACAAGCTAACCATAGATTATGTGCAACTTCAAGATGCAAATTATATGCAAAGATATCAACCAACTATTTATCTGGCAAACTATGTTGAAAGCAGCCTGCCAATGCTCTCCACCTTTGTAGATATGCAACAAAAGTTTCACCATCATTTTGCTTGGCTTTTCATAAGTCAACAATAGTTAGTTCATGTTCTATGTTATATGAGAAGTGGTTAACAAACTTTTATGATAAGTCATTCCAATATACAACTGATCCCTTGGGTAGTTTAAGTAGCCAATCAAGAGCTTGTCTTGCTAAACTTCACAGAAATAGTTATAGTAAGTACTTGCTAGTATAAGCAACCTCTTGACATAAGATGAAGAATGCTTATATGTGTTCATGCAGATTTCCTTTCCCATTGTAGTTTTCAAATTTGGGTGCCTCAAAATGAGGTGAAAAGGTGTTTTTGAGAATAGATAAGTCAAATCCATATGGTCATATCTCATCAAATTTGTACTTTTTGAATCTATTATTCATCTCTAATCTTTGGACAATTTCCTTCATAGAATTCCATTCTTGCATATTTGGTGAATTTTTTGATTGGATAAGATGTTATTGGGGTGGAATGTGCCCCTAGTTTCATTTTTGTTGGGGTGTAATGTGCCCCTAGTTTCATTATTGTTGGGGTGGAATGTTCCCCTGGTTTTATTACTAGGGGTGGAATGTGCCCCTAGTTTTGTTGCTATTGGGGTGAAATGTGCCCCTATTTTTGTGTTGATCTATAGGGAGCATATACCTTTCAATCCATGATTTAGTTATAATTTGTTTCTTGAGTTGATAACATAGTTCGTTGATTCTTGGATTGTAAAACATTCCCTGAATATGGTTTTTTACACTATTGATTTTGTAAATTTCTATGTTTATTTACCAATCTTTGGGTTGGTTGAAAATAACTAGACAAATTGTCTTGAGGGATTTCCTCAATTATAACTAAATGTTTGGGTTTCTAAGTTTGTAAATTAACCAGAGGTTCTTGATGATTGAAAAATGCATGTTTTGTGTTAAATGGAACACTTTGTAAGGTTTCTTATGACTTAAACTGTTCATTTAGATTGTCTTGATCCACTATGGTAATGTCCTCATCTAATATTTGTTGTGTACTTTCAATCACATTTTCTTGTTCTTTCAAAGCATTATTGTGAATTGAAGTGTCAACTAGGGAGTTAGTTAAGTCTGTGATAAGTTTATCTACATATCATTGACTTATTATCTTGATCTTAGATAAAAGATCTAGATTTGTGGGTTTTGACTCTGTTTGTATTTCCTTTCCTTTGTTAGAGGAAGAAGGTATGTCTATTTGTGCAAAATCTTGCTCTTGTCATCATTTTTCTCCTTCTCTAACTAAGGTATATAATTATTCTATAGGAAAATTAAAAGGTAATCTAACACCTAATTCTATAAATCTAAGAAGGGATTCATCTTGATCTTCTTGGGGTTGATATCCATTATAATCATCTTCAAATCCTAATATTGTGGGGATATCATAAAAAACAATGGGTTTATCTTGACCATCATAAAATTTCTCACTTTCATAACTAACACCATAAGAGGCCCCACTATGATTGAACCTTTGAGTCATGTCTCAAAAGAGCTTCTTTGTTTGTTTGACTAATTTTAGACCAATGCTTTAGTAACCAATCAAAGTATGTTTTGGCTCTCTTTTAAAAAAATAACCAAGGTACCAATGAGAATATAAGGGAGGGTGGTTTGAAACCACACACAATTTAGAAGATTTGGTTCATGAATTTACTCAACCTTTGGTAAAGTTTAAATCATAAAGATCAAAAGAAAGTAAGGTAACTTAAAGACCTAAGGTGAAAACTAGTACACCAAAGGCTAGATCTTTGTCATACACACACACTATAAAATCTAGATTCAAATTTAACAAGTTTACCCTAGAAGTTTAGAGGAAATCTCTCTAAATTATGAAGAAGACAAAATAGACTAAGCAACTCAAGATGTAAAACCATACATGAATCACTAAGTAAAAACCTATGATCAAATAGGTAGCACAACATCACCACGTGATTCTAGTAGGATAAAATATGTTTTAGGAATTAAAGCATGAGTGATACACAAGATGACTTGAGTCTACCAAGATGATGATGTGATTTTGAGTCTTAATAAATGACCTTCAATCCAAATGGAAAATTGAACCCAAGTTAAAACAAGCCTAGTGCACAAATGGCAAACCCACTTTGACACACCAACCCTTAGAACTCAAAAAGGTTCAATTTTGAATGTGGATTATAAATGAAGGATTTAAACAAATTGGATAAGAGATTTAGACTCAATTGGGAAGCATGACTACACCAAATTGGATGACATGACACAAAGTTTTTGATAACAATGAATAAGGGAAAGGTGAATTTTACATTTAGACAATGTAATGCCTCCCTTGCTCAATAAAATTGAGGATAATGTGATTTGGCTAAATTTATTGAGTTAACAAGCAGTTTTAGACACAAATCAAGACCAAGTAAGCTAATGACAAAAAATAAATATCTTAAGTCTAAATTGATAAGGTATGGCAAAGTGGGGTCTACTAAACTAGTAAGGTTTTGATCATTCTAGGGGAATCAAATGTATAATGAATTTCACATCAAATGATGCAAAAGATAAGCAAAAAAAATTAGGTGATCATGGCATTGGCTAATTATAAAAAGGTCTAGTCCTTTTTACAACCACTACATCTTGCTATTCGCTTAGTGTCATATGATGTCTAAATATAGATACGTCCCATGTGCAACTCAAAAGGAGTCAAATGAAGTCAATGTCGAGAGGTGAAATCCTGGGTCAAAGCTTCCCTAAATAACTTGTGGAAGGTAATTATTGACCATTTTTTGCCCAACAGGCCAAAAATTAGTCCCCTTCTGTCCATGCTATTCTAGGCCATTTTTCATTTTCTAATTTTGCATGAACCTGGTGATTTTTATGAACTCTGTAGAATTTCTACGGACTCTGCAGGTATATTTCTATGAACTCTGCAAGTTTTCTTTTAGCAGTTGAAGAACCAGTCAAAAGGGCAATATTTTACAAAGCTTCTTCAGATTTTCATCTAAATAAATTCATAGGGAAGGTTGGCATCTTTGAACTATTGAACCAATGCTTTGGTTCAATGCTTTAGTTCAATCAACAAAGTTCAATGACTGGTTCAATGGTTCAATTCAATCGGCAGTTCAACCAATCTTGGTTCAAGCTTTGGCTCATTGTTTCAATTTCATCACTTCCTTTTTAAGCCTTGGTTCAATATTTAAGTTCATTGCTTGGTTTAGCAAAGAATTCACTGATCTTGGCTCAGTAGTCACTTAAACCATTGAACCATTGAACCGTTGAATCAGTTCAACAAGTTGGTTCAATGCGTCGGTTCAATGCCTTGACACTTCGGCTTAACACTTCAGCAGGTTCATCAACAGGTTCAAATGAATAGTTCATCACCTATTTTCAGTCTATCAATCCTTCGGTGAGTTCATCAGCACGCAGCTTTGAACCGTTGAACTAGTTCAAGCAAATGGTTCAATGACTTGGTTCAATTGTTTCAGTTTAAGTGACATTTAGTTCAAAGCAAACATTTCAATCGGCTTAGCGTGCAACCTTGAACCATTGAACTGTTGAACCAAATTGTGGTTCAATGGGTTGGTTCAATGGCTTGGTTCAAGGGTGTGCCCTAAAACTAGAGGGCAGTTCAAGATTTAAAAAAAGCCCTTATAGAGGGCAGCCAAAGGCCCCGAAGCAAAAAAGTTACAGAAAAAGGCCCAATGAACTTTGCCAAGGATGGTGACGGGCTCGAGAGCATCAAATTTTACACCAGGGAAGCTAGAGCATGGAAAGAACCAAGTGGAAACCATGGATTACTTTAACATGCTTTTTTAGGAGCAGCAGAATGTGCCACGTGTCCCCTGCAGGGCTTGATGGAAGCTGACAGGTGGCAACATCTGTGGGTTTCTCCTGTTATCTTCAAAGAAGAATGTGGTGGGCCTAAATGAGTTGATAGGAGATAAGTAGAGTGTGCCAAGTGTTAGCATTTTCTAAGAACCAAAAAAGGACCTAAAATTTTCTCTAAGGCAGTTAAAGGCTCTGTAGAAGTGACCATGTGTCAACTTTTGCCTGACTCTCGAAGGACCCTCTAAGGTAAGCAGATGCTGCCACATCCCATTATCAACTTAGAGAAAGATGCCACATGTCAACGTCTACATTTCAAAGTGGCTTATAAGTTCCTAATCAATGAATTATGACACGTGTCAAGGGCAGATGCACTCTCAGTGAAAGGGGCAAAGCAAGCAGCCGAAGGAGAGTCTAAGGGTGATGGGTGTGTGAACGTCAAATTTAAGCCAATAAAAAAAGCCATTATTTTTTAAATGCCTGAGCACCAACCATGGAAAGAGCCCAAAGAATGCAGTGACCCACCAGAAGCTCACCCTTGAGGGATGAAGAAGCAAAAAAGGACAAAGAGCCCAGAGAATAAAGAGCAGGCGGATGGTGTGGCTCATAAATTCAAATCCTGACAGTAGAAAAGCCATCACGTAGAAGCAAAAAAAGTGATCCAAGTGACACAGGAAGGTGTCAAGAATTTATTTTAGTGGTTGACATAGTGCCTACCATGCAGTCATCAAAGAGGTACAACAGTGATTGATGCGACTGGTT
This sequence comes from Torreya grandis, assembly GCA_037957365.1. Taxonomy (NCBI): domain Eukaryota; kingdom Viridiplantae; phylum Streptophyta; class Pinopsida; order Cupressales; family Taxaceae; genus Torreya; species Torreya grandis. The sequence goes on from JARHVA010000129.1 coordinate 6,218,674, forward strand.
TTCTTTAATATGCACTACAGAGCAGGAAAATGGCATGGCTCATAAATTCAAATCCTAAAAATAGAATGGCCATCACGTAGAAGCAATCCAAGTGACGTAGGAAAGTGTCGATTTAAAAAGTTATTTTAGTGGTTAACACAGTGCCTACCATGGGTCACTTGTAAAAAGGGTGCCAAAAGGCCTCTTTTCTTCCTCTATATATTGGAGACTTGTCATTTGAGAAATCATCTTCCACATTTGTAAGGCATAGCCCTGGTAAAATTTTCACTTGAATCAATAAACACATTTTTTACCTCTATCCTGGTTAGATATCTCTATGTATGTATGAGTGTTAATTTGTGTTTAGTCATTACTTCTTGATGCTTCCACAGGTTCAACACCAACATACCTGGTGTCTATAAGGTGCCATTTTTGTAGCTGACAAGGAGAGCTATATTTGGAAGTGTAGAAATAGAAGGAGTTACTATATAGTGTGCCTTTCATAGAACCTTTTGTGAGCCTCTATTTTTTTTATGTTCCATTAAAGCCACCCTGCCAAGTTCCTGTAACCTGGTCCTTCTGCCAATTTGAAGTGTATGTATGTGTTTATCTGATTTCAAGTGTGAGTGTGAAAAGGTCAAATATTTTGGTGCATCACCTCCTTTAGATTAGTTTGTTTTCCTGTAATCTTTCTCCCTTTTCATCCCCCCATTATATATATATATATATATATATATATATATATATATATATATATATATATGTTAGCACTTACTAGAACAAATCAAATGCATTAAAGGGAGCTATCCCTTACCTAGAGACTCTCCCCTCCAGCTTCACCAGTCCCACAAGTGAGAGGGGATTTTTCATTATTGTGTGTGGAAGGGCGAGCTAGGCATCTTGCCCCCAGGTGCAATCAACTGCGTCAATAATTTTTGGCATGCCCGATGGGACTTAGTCTTACACTCAGTAAGGTTTCAGGATTGATGCTAGTCATGTTACAATAAATCAATTATTTACAGCATCTGGTGACTCCACTGGTAAGAACCTCATTTCCTAATCAAAGACTGGTTTTAACTTCCTATGCCTAAAGTCATCACATGATCTGCTAATAAGGGTGTCCCTTTTGAATTCATTGAACTACCTCTCAACTCAGCAAAGTGATTGAGGTTCAAAGGGACTCATCCTTATTCATAAATTCATCTTCCTAGTCTGGTTATAGGTGTTTCCTTCACAGGAGAAGTACCCCATTTGAATCCCCTTATTGCTATGACATTACCCTTTGTGAGCTTTCATGGTCAGAGTCCCTTAAACTTCCAGCATTATGACCCAATTCTAGGAGTGGTCCTCAAAAGTGTGCCTCCATTTAATGGAGAGGGGCTTGTTATAGCTATTGAACACATCAATAATATTGCTAACTTATACAATATTCATGGTGTCACTGAGGAGAATATTGCAATTAGATTGTTGGCATTATCTTTCAAGGGCAAAGCTCTTGATTGGTACGACACTTTGCCTGCAAATTCAATCCATTCCTGGAATGAATTGCGTACTCAATTAACAGACCATTTTGGAGAAAAGAGCGACCACCTCTCACTTTCTGAGTAGATGATAATTATAAAAAGAGCCCCATATGAATATATGTAGGATTTCAACATGTAATTACAAAAGACTTGGGATAGAATCCCCATTCTGATAAGACCGACTACTAACTATTATTTCCTGTATTATTTGAGGGCATTAAATAGTGATATTATTGTGATGATACAATCCATGAGAGGGCATGTGCTACCTGTTGCCTATGACGTAGCCATAGCAGCTAAAAATTGTTTAGTACGTGCTGGGAAAATAGCCCCTAGGCCTCATATGCCACTTTTCCTAGAAATGCTACCTCCAATTTAGGCTGTTACTCCCACATTAGCTCCTCTGCCTAGCATAGAGAAACCAGCTGTTGCTCCATCTAATGAGCTTCATGAAGTTACGAGTCTATTGCAGAGTATGTTGAATGAACTTGTAGCTCTTAAAAGGCAGCAAGCTCAAAGCAACAGACCAAACCAAGGATACCAATAGTATGGTCAAGCTCTAGGACCCCCTTTCCAAAAGTAAAATCAAGGATAGGGTTAGCTTACTCAGACCAAACCTTTCCAAGGCTACAACCTAGGCCCCCTTTCATCATCTAAGGTCATGGTGCCCATTCATAACAATCTGGTGCAGGAACAACCAAGTTGTTCAACCATGGGATATGGTCAGGAGCAAGCCGTTTATACAAATGAGATGATGGGTTATTACCCAAATGTGTTAGACAATCAGGCAACCACTTGTTCTTAGGTCTTTGAGGCTCTAATGCAACCCAACATAAGCAACAGTCAGAGTCAGCCTGACTCTACTCTTATGAACCACCTAGAAGGTGAGTTCTATGTAATCAATTATGTGGGTGTTGTAGACAATTAGGCTAACTGTGTTGTAACCAACACAAGATCCAAAGGGAGAGCTATGGAAGAAACTCAAGTAGCTATTCAAACGTCCACACCATCTCTTCCACCACAAGTGAACCAAAAATTCCCAATTTTTAGGCCACCAGTCATACATTTAGCTCCTCAGCCTACGCCTCAGAAGGCTGCAAACAACCTCAAAAAAATATGGAAGGGAGCAATCCTTAGATCAACACGATGGACCAGGGAAAGAAGTTACACATAAATATTTCCTTGTGGGATCCATTATCGATACCGGGTGTGTCAGATGAAGGAGACGTTAGAAGCTTTCCCTTTGATCTAGGAGGGAATCAAAAATACCTGGTTAGCTGTATATAGTAGGTTGCTTTCAGTTTTCTTTCCCTATTTTTCCCTAAGTGTTGTTCGCATAAGTATTTTTCTTAGCTTTGTGTGTGTTTTCATTTCCTTTGAGGTAAATCTACATGATTGGTTCTAGATTTATCAAAGTTATCACTGATCTTCAAGTTAAAGTCTAACTCCATGCCTAATGGACTGCAAGGCAATTGGTCTTTAAGCATAGCAGGCATGCTTCCCCTGGGAGTCACCAATTTGTTGACCATTTTTTTCCCAATAGGTCATACATCAGACCCCTTCTATCCCTGTTATTCTAGGCCATTTTTCATTTTTTGATTTTGCATGAATTTGGCAATTTCTATGGACTCTGTAGAATTTCTATGGACTCTACAGGTCTATTTCTATGAACTCTGTCGGTTTTATTTTGGTAGTTGAAGAACCAGTCAAAAGGGAAAGATCTTACAAAGCTTCTTCAGATTTTCATCTAAATAAATTCACAAGGTTGGCATCTTCGAACCATTGAACCAATGCTTCAGTTCAATGCTTTAGTTCAATTGGCAAAGTTCAACGACTAGTTCAATGGTTTAGTTCAATCGACAGTTCAACCAATCTTGGTTCAAGCTTTGGCTAATCATTTCAATTTCATCACTTCCTTTTTAAGCCTTAGTTTAATCTTTAAATTCATCACTTGGTTTAGCAAAGAGTTCACTGATCTTGGCTCAACAGTCACTTAAACCATTGAACCATTGAACCGTTGAACCGATTTAATGAGTTAGTTCAAAGCATTGGTTCAATGCCTTGACACTTAGATAGGTTCATTGGTAGGTTCAAATGAATGGTTCATCACCTGTTTTCAATTTATCAGTCCTTGAGTGAGTTCATCGTCATGCAATTTTGAACCATTTAACCAGTTCAAGCGAATGGTTCAATGACTTGGTTCAACCATTTCAGTTCAAGTGACATTCAGTTCAAAGCAAATGTTTTAATCAACTCAATGTACATCCTTAAACCATTGAACCATTAAACCAAATTTTGGTTCAATGGGTTAGTTCAATGGCTTGGTTCAAGGGTGTGCCTGATAGCCAGAGGGTAGTTCAAGATCTAAAAAAAACCCTTACAAAGGGCAGCCAAAGGGCCCAAAGTAGAAAAGCCATGGAAAAAGGCCCATGAACTTTGCCAAGGATGGTGATGGGCCTGAGAGCTTCAAATTTTACACCAGGGAAGCCAGAGCATGAAAAGCACCAAGTGGCAACCATGGAGGACTTCACCATGCTTTTTTAGGAGCAGCAGAATATGCCACATGTCCCCTATAGGCTCGAAAAAAGCTGACAGGTGGCAACATCTATGGGTTTCTCTTATTGTCTTCAAAGAAGAATGTGGTGGGCCCAAATGAGTTTCTAAGAGCTAATCAGAGTGTGACAAGTGTTAGCATCTGCTAAGAACTAGAAAAGGACCCAAAAGTTTATCTAAGGTAGCTAAAATCTGTACAGAAGTGACCACGTGTCAACTTCTGCCTGACTCTCGAAGGTTCCTCTAAGGTAAGAGAATGCTGCCATGTCCCATTATCAACTTGGCAGAAGCTATCACATGTCAACATTTGCATTTCAAAGTGTCTTCTAAGTGCCCAAGTAGCAGACTATGACATGTGTCAAGGGCAGATGCACTCTCAGTGAAAGGGGCAAAACAGGAAGCCGAAGGAGAGTCTAAGGGTGATGGGTGTGTGAACATCAAATTTAAGCCAGTAAAAAAAGCCATTGTTTTTTAAATGCCTGAGCACCAACCATGGAAAGATCCCAAAGAATGCAATGACCCACTGGAAGATTGCCTCTGAGGGTTGAAGAAGTAGAAAAGGACAAAGAGCCCAGAGAACAAAGAGCAGGCATATGGTGTGGCTCATAAATTCAAATCCTGACAGTAGAATGGCCATCACACAAAAGCAGACAAAGTGATCTAAGTGATGCAAGAAGGTGTCAAGAAGTTATTTCATTGGTTGACACAGTGCCTACCATGCGGTCATCAAAGAGGCACAACAGTGATCGACGTGACTAGTTTTCTTCAATATGCACTACAGAGCAGGAAAATGGCATGAATCATAAATTCAAATCCTGACAGTAGAATGGCCATCACATAGATGCAGATGAAGTAATCCAAGTGATGCAGGAAGGTGTCAATTCAAGAAGTTATTTTAGTGGTTGACACAGTGCCTACCATGGGTCACTTGTAAAAAGGGTGCCAAAATGCCTCTTTTCTTTCTCTATATGTTGGAGACTTGTCATTTGAGAAATCATCTTCCACATTTGTAAGGCATATCCTTGACAAATTTTTCACCTAAATTAATAAATGCATTTTTTACCTCTATCCTGGTTAGATATCTCTATGTATGTCTGAGTGTTAATTTGTGTTTAGTCATTGCTTTTTGATGCTTCCACAGGTTCAACACCAACATACCTGGTGTCTATAAGGTGCCATTTCTGCAGTTGATAAGGAGAGTTGTATTTGGAAGTGCAAAAATAGAAGAAGTTACTATATAGTGTGCCTTTCATAGCACCTTTGATGAGCCTCTATTTTCTATATGTTCCATTAAAGCCTCCCTGCCAAGTTCCTGTAACATGGTCCTTCTGCCAGTTTGAAGTGTATGTATGAGTTTGTCTAATTTCAAGTGTGAGTGTGAGAAGGTCAGATATTTTGGTGCATCACCTCCTTTAGAGTATTTTGTTTTCCTACAATCTTTCTCCCTTTTCATCCCCCCCATTATATATATATATATATATATATATATATATATATATATATATATATATATATATATGTTAGCACTTACTGGAACAAATTAGATGCATCAAAGGGAGCTAGCCCTTACCTAGAGACTCTCCCCTCCAGCTTCGCTAGTCCCACAGGCGAGAGGGGAGTTTCCATTGTTGTGTGTGGAAGGGTGGGAGCTAGGCGTCCTGCCCCTAGGTGCAATCCACTGCGTCAACAGTAATAACATCCCCCTCACAAGCCAAGTTTGCATGAAAATAAAGAAATCATAAATTAGAAAGACTTTAGGGTCATTTTCAAGATCACCCAAACTTTGGCAAGTTTTTGGGGAGTGCTTTAGATGACATTCTTTATAAGCCTTAGACTAGGCTATTTGTAATAGGAATGGCACTTTTGATTCCAAGGGTTCTCTAAAGGGGAAAAATGTAAGATCATACACACAACATTCTTCTTTTTACTAAATGAAACTTAAGTAAAGAACTATTTCAAACAAAAAATGACGTGTGTTTAATTTTAAGCACAAATGAAATATTTGGTGGTGTTCATTTGACCCCTTGGTCTTAGTTGTAAACTTTGAAAACATTCACCAAAACATCTAAATTCTTTGTTAAACACCAAATAAAGTTCCTAATTGATTTTTAAGCATGTAAAAGGTGATTTAAACATGTTTTTATCAGATGTCAAGCTTGGTCCTACAGCAAAAATGTTAGCATGTCCTTTAGCTTTGAAGTTCTTTTTGGTTGGAAATAATAAACTTTGGAAAAATAGTTCTCGAGTTTATATTTTTAGAAAAACATAGTGACCGACATTGGTTATTAAAACCGATGACTGTTACTTTGGCTAACTGAGATCTAATTGATGTTGGTTCTACTAACTGACATTGGTTAAGCCAGGTAACCAATGTTGGTATTACTTATCGATGTTGGTTACTGTGTAAAACTATGGCAAACAAATATGGTAAAATAAAGTTAGAAAATCAATTTGCATGAGTTTTAAGGGTCCAAATGGATAGTTTAGAGTTGAAAAGTGATCTTATTTAGGTGTGAGATGTGTCTAGTCTCATCGAGTGTGAAAAGATGTAGATATCATTATAAATCTAGTTAGTCAAGAATTAGTCCATAAATAATGAAACATGCATAAAGAGCTAACTAACCAAGCCTATCTAATCCTATGGGAATTAAAAAGAATAGCAAAAAACAAATGAAAGAAAGTAACACCATATTACCTTCCCAAATGGATTCACCATACCCATGTGGCTCAAAAACATGTTCTCCCTTGATCAAGAATCCATTTCTTTGTCAACAATGGTGGTAAGCTCCTCCAATGCCTCAAGAACACTCCATAAAACCTAGGCTCTTGATTTCAAATCACTAAACTAACCTATCAATGAAGCTTGCAAACAAAATTAATGATCAAATGCAAAGCCTTGTAGAAACAATTTAACATTATAACTTTGGAATATTCAAGCTTAAAATTCATGTCCATGGCTTCTCTATTTATAGATTTTTGAGATTGGTCAGGATCAACCATGACCATCCATCTCAAGATTGAGATGTGTGGCCATGGATAATCCTAATATTGGGAATTAAATCCATAATTATCTCCATTATGACCTTGGAAGAAGGGGAATTTAAGAGGTATGAGAGGCATTAACTAGGCATGGGTGACCCATAATCTTGATATTTGTGGCATTTATGGCCTAGGGATGTCTTCCTAAAAAATGATGTCATTTGATGATGTAATTAATAGGAATCAATTTTAAAAAATAAATATTCAACAAATCTCATGTAAAATCCACTTAAGATCTTCATTTGGATTAATTAGCCTTAAACAAGGTTAATCAACATTTGTGTAATTATTTGAAAATTGGCCCTCAATTAATCAAAATGGTCAAAAAGGCATATTACTGGGTCATAATTTGACTAGAGAGGAATTAGAAGGTGATGTTAGATATGTTGGAGCTGTATTCCCATTTAGAATGTTACCAACACCAAATAACAAAGGTATATGATGTGTACCAATGAACTATAAGAAAAGAGTGATCTAGAGCACTAAATGGTGAAATTGTCATTTTAAATTGAAATGATCTAATCAAAGTTAGCTATCCCATAAAATGCATTTCTCTATTTAGGGATATTTTGACCTAAACTAGCACTTATAAGTGACAATTTCAAACCATTTAGGGTGTTTTATGGCTTTTGACCTAAAATGTACATTTGAGTGCAATTCGAGTAAGATTGACAATTTCAACACAAATGGTGTTAGGAATTGGATGTCTACATGTACCCCTATCCTTTATGAATCATTGTTAAGACTTCATACCTATCTAAACCCTACATGATAACCTAATAGAATATAAATCCCTTAAAATTCATTCATATGAATTGGTTTGATCATATAATGACCTTAATGGCATTCAAAACTCTCTTGATCTCTATTTCAAGGTATTGTTTGACATGTGTAGGTATAATAACATATAAAACAATGTTAAATATATAGTTGAAGGCTTGTTTGTGAAGGTATAAGGTATGGTATGATATATAAACCAATTGAATAGGCCTATAAGGACTTCAAATAGGTTTCATGGTCATTCACACACTTTTAAAGGTCTCCCAAAATGATATACTAGCTTTGCAAGTTGGCCACTTGGTTAAAAAATAAAGAAAACTTAATTTTGTAAGCCAAAAAGCCTAAATGTAGGCCTATGAATGCAATAAGAGATATCCATCTCAAGGTATAAAGTTTTATAATTATTTTATAGGTCTCAAAAAGTCATCTCCAAGTCTTATAACCTGAAAATTTCATTAAAATATGCTTCAAATGCCTCTCAAACATGCACAGGTGCCTAGACTAGGGTTTTTGGCAATTTCTTGGTTTGCACACCTACATAAGGCCTCATAACTATAAATTTGACATGGATCATGGTTTCAATCCATGAAAAATTAATCAATTTTTTTTGAGGTATCACACATGTGGGAGGCCTTTAGATCAAGATCTCTATCTTCTAGGCCTAAGAGACCTAATTATGCCTAACTGGAGAGAGAAAATGAGTTTAAAATGACACTTTCACTCAGAGTTGGGTCCTAAAATTTTTCATGGAGATGTAAGGATATACTAAGTCCTAAATTTTTTGATTATTTATCTATTATATTATGTACCTTATTCTACACAAATAGGTTTACTTATTTTGAGAGCTACAAGGGATAAGGAGAAAAACAAGCTAAAGGAGTAAAATCACATCTTTTGAACTATTTGATGGCTCCAATTATATTTTTATTGGTGCTATGTCATTTGTATATTCCATAAATGGATTCTAATTAATTTATTCAAGGCAAAACCAAGTCTTATCTCTCTTCACCACATTGCAAAGGAAGGAGTTCAAATGATCAAATCACCAAGTCAATGCATAAAAACTCTTTAAAAAGAATTTCAAGGTTACTTCTCACCTTCCAAGATTTTTTTAGGACAATAAAAATTCAAAATTAAGTTTTAAATTCCATTCAAAATGTTGAAAGAGTCTCAAAAATTAAGAAAGAGACCTTTTCCTCTCCTGTGCCAAACCAAGGAGATAAAGTCAAAGATGCTTCAAAGAGTCTTATAACAGCCCTTTCAAGGTGTAAATACCTCATAAATGGATGAGGAGAAGGTTTAAAATAAGTAATTAATGAATACTTGAAGACATATTTTCATGGAAGATGACTTCTTCATCAAAGAGGATATACAAGTTAGTATATAGGGTATGTAAGCAAAGATTTAGGCATTTCGTATTTCAAGTGGTCAAACTTGGCCAATCCATGTTGAAGGATTCTTCAAGTTTCCAAAAAAAATTGATATTCTAATTTATATGCCATTATTATGAGGAATATTTTTTTAAAACATAGGACTTTATACATAGGTTTAAAGGGTGTGAGGATAAATTTAGTCATCCCTATTTTGGGGTTGATTTGTCTCCTCTATCCTAATTTTTTTATTTGTATCTTCTTTTCCAACATTATCATATCACTTTTTTGTTTTTTCTATGTTGAAAGGCTATCAAATTTTTGTACTACACTTTTTAAATAAATAAGAAGCTAGTTTCCTCCATTTTCAAGTTGTTGTGTAAAGTGTATGTGTGATTTCCATTGACATAAAATTGTAAATTAGTATCTTTCCTATATTGATGTCTGGTTTTTGTACCTTTTTATAGTATATTTGAGTTTCTTAAGGTCATGCTACATGTCTATGTTCAATCTCAGTCTAAATTTATATGTGAGTTCAATAATATTTCATTCCTTCCATTCAAAGAGTGAGTGTTGTCGAGTCCTTTGTATGAAACATTGTTGTAGAAGCCATATACTTGAAGTGAAGAGAATGTGTGTAGGCTCCTTTGCTTCCTAAAAGTGTCAATAAAAATCAAACATTATCATAAAAATTGGTGCATCACCTTTATTTCAAGTTTTTCATGCCAATTTTAGTGCAAGAATTATCCCTTTACCCTTTCCCTTAGTCAAGAAATCACTAATTAGTAGGATTAAAGATAAATTTAGTGAGTGCATCAAGGGAACCATCCCTCTATATGGATATTCTCTCCATCTCAAAGTCACCCAAACTTAGGAGAGATTTCATTATTTCAGTAAGAGTGGGAAATGACACACATTATCACAAGAGTAGCACTCCTAATTGACAACATTAATAAGCAATTAGCATTAAAGTAATGTCACATAGTGTCATTCATTTTTTGTATAATGTCACATAATCCTTAAAATCTACATACAAGGGATGTGAATGTCATATAAACAATAAAGGCCAAGGGCCACACTCAAATGAAATTATGATTCCATAGAAGCATAAACATACATATTTTATATTGCAATGCAAAGTGCCACACATAATAAGCAATTATGTCCTAAATTATCATGTAATAAAGTAATAAATTTGAAAATAAGCTAGAGTGAATGAGACTAGTCTACATCAACCATTTATATCATTGTCATTGTTAATAAATAGTTTTCCTATGTGACACGTTGTAATGTATGAGTGGATATAAAATCACTTGTAAGATATATATATCAACATGGTAGAAAGGTTATGGATAAATATAAAATGTTGAAGTGTTCATGGAAAGTGAAGATATTCCCCTAACATAGCAAATTTGTTGGATAAAAAGGGAAGCCCAACATCAAAGAACCATGTAATAGTATGTCTTGTATCACACCCATATATCTCATGAAAAGTGGTGTGTATCAAAATACAAATGAAATATGTGATATACTAAACATGAAATAGATAACATATGTAAAGAAGTAAAGTAGATATATAAGCAAATTTTGGAGGTCTTAATTTTGAATTTTTTAAAATATTTTAATTTATTAGATTTTTCACATATATGAATTTATTTTTGAATTTTTCCATATTTTAAAATAATAATAATAATAATAATAATAATGATAATATAACTTAATAAATTTGAAAAGTACTAAGAATAAAGGCTTAAAAAATAGAAGATATGGGAAGGATTAGAATAATTAGCAATAAGGTGATAAAGTGTGGTGTGGCAAGAAGGAATGCAAGCAATGTACCCCAAATGTATGTATGAAGTATTTAAGGAAATTTAACACATGATTAATATAGATAAGAATGTGCATTACCCCAATGAGAAATAAATTGTGTACTCTTGGAGTAGATAAATGTGATCATGAAAGTTTGAATGAAGTCATAGCATGATAGGTATTCCATAACAATGAAGTGAATTTCCATGAAAAATGTGTATTGAAATCATTTTAAGATAGTTAGTTTTAGGTTGTTCAAATTTATTATAAAAATAAATAGGGCTAGTGACCCAAATGAATATAAATCCAAGGGCTGGAATAATGCTTGAATAATGGATAGAAGAAGTAACAATGAAGTAAAATCAAATAAGCTATGAACAATGGAAATTAAAGTTAGCTAACCACATATGTATGTAATGAGAGGCACGTATAAATAACCCATGGCATGATATGAAGGATTAAATTATTATGAAGAGGAAGTAACAACTGTCGATGCTTATGAATCTAAATAAGATTCATATGTTATAATATAACCATATGAATTACTAGTTATATACATGTTGACCAAATTTGACCCTGCAAGTCAAATTGGGACCCCTATAGGTAAAAAATTGAATCTATAGGTTTATATGGGGTTTAATATTATGTTAAAAGGTATATTATAGGTCAATTTATGTTATTTAATCTCATATTAGCCTTAGTCATTAGTCTTTTAGTCCTTATATTATTTTGAGTCATTTTGGGGTCAAAATAGGGCATTAAATGAGTTGTACAGCCTCCTAGAGAATTTTTAAGGTGTAATAAGGGTTATTTCACATGAAATGTGTCATATTATTCTTTAATAAACTATTAATAACTAAAAGTGGTAGCTGCTTCAGAAGAAAGAGTAGTTTTCTTGGGAAAAGAGAAAAGTTTGGCACTTATACGGCCCATGGGTGAAGGTGAAATGTGGGAGAAGGTGATATAATGTCTCTTCATCTTCCTAAAAATCATATAAGTGATTGAAAAAAAAATTAAGTCATAAAAATTTCCCAAAACCATTCTACTCTTTTCTTGCCCTTCTAGACATGTAGAAGTGATCAACAAGTTCATGTTTGGTATGGTCAGTTGGAGAACTTACACATCAAATGCCTTTAGGAGGTGAAATTACACTCAGATATATTAATTTACATAAAAATATTTTTAATAATGGTATCCTATTATTTATGAACCATCCTCATGAAATTGACTGTATCTTTTTGTCTGTTAATCTATGTACCCTATAGGTTTTGTTCCATTTTTGACAAGTCTATATAAACCAGTTAGTGATGATAATTCCAAAGGATGTTTGATATATTATTATATTCCCTACATAATTTTTTTTATGTTTCATGTTTTTTTAGTGGGAAAATCATCTTAGGTTGGTAGATTAGTCTCATTTGGGATGACAAGCAATTTTTCATCATTTTTAGGATCTTCATGTTTTTATAATGGTTCTAGAGGGTTATAATAGCTTAAATAAAATGTTATAGATTTTATATTTATTCATTTATCTTATAAATATCACTTATAAATCAACATTATATGAGTTGTAGTCATAAATTACCATGTAGTTAGTGGATCCCATGACTGTCATGTATAGTCAAATTAGTGAGCTAGGTTGAGGTCTTTAACATGTCAATGGTGTTTTAATTATTATATTTATAGGTTAAATTCACTCCTATAATAATAAAAATAAATTAAAATTGTTACACTTGGTATAATTAATGTCCCAATCAATACAGTCACTCACACACAATTCTGCCATTAACATACACTTATAGATGCTTGAAAGGGTCTAGACATTGAAATTGAGCTATCTTGACTTGATATAAGTCCTCACAAGTTGTAAAGGATCCATATTAAAATTTTAAGGATGAATAATGGTTGTTAAAATCTCATATACCATGTGTATGATTCATAATCCTGATGTCTGCCTACATACAACTCCATCTTCACCTACAGGGGTCTTCATGATGATGTCATTCTATGATGAGAGCCTTAGTGGTGGTTTCAAGATATTTGAGGTGTGAAGACTTAATTTGGAGGTTTTATATGGATATAAAACTCATTAAAGGCAAATTACAATGCACATTATCCATATTTTCACTTTACTACCTATTTAAATTAAAATAGTCACCTACAAGTGGTCCTTGATAGAAAGCTTAGGTGTCAAATGAAATGTTAAAGCACATAGTGAAACTCATCTTAAATACATAAAAAGTTGTAATGGATCATATAATGCATATTTGAAGTGATAGATGGATAAAAAGAGTTGAAATTCACCCTCAAAGGTAATGACTACAAGTACCGAGACATTTTCCCTAAAGAGTGAAAACTAAGAACCTAAGCATTTTTCCAAGGATTTATGACATGGTTACAAGGAATTTTGAGGAATATATATGGTTATGTATTGTAGTGTCCACATAATACAAGATCCATGAAATTTTTTTAAGTTATATGACCAAGGGAAGGTATTAGTTGAAGGTCCTAAGGTTGTCAACTTAAGCACTAAATTTTTCCATTGCCATCTTTAGGTTTTGAACCTTGAGTGATCATTGATGTCTTAAGGAGAAAAAAAAGAATATTCTCATGTTTTAAGGATATTATCAAGATAAAATACATACCATGTGGAAAATTATCTTAAAAAAAGGCTCATATACTGATTTTTGATCACATTTACACCTACAACCATGCTTAATTCCAAAATTGGTCACCTACAACCAAGACCCATTTTTCATATCCTTCATGATGAGGAGATTAAACATAGAAAACTATGAATATGAAGATATATATCAGATAATAAATTTATTCCTAAATAATTTATATATTATCCAAAGAAACATATCACATTTTCTAATATGATTTCACACCTACAAGGTACAAATAACTTCAATACAGTCAGCTTTAGTTGACTGTATGCAAACAATAAATTGAAATAGGGTGTCTAAGTGAGAGTCTAGGCTAGTATAGGTAAGAAAATGAGTCAAAAAAAATATAAAATTACCATAAGTGATTAATTTAATCCAATTACAATGTTTTTTAATCTCTAACATGCATGATGACCTTTAAGTATTGTGTTAAAGAGTTGGACAAAGTAAGGAGTTTGTGCATACAATCTTGACCAAGTAGCAGTAGGAGGAACTTGTGAGAGGTTGGGGTATGAATTAAGGTTAAAAAACATTCATCACAGTAATAATAACCTCATGACACAATATTGATGAACATTAAATAGATAAAAAGGCTCAAATGGTGCATTATACATGACATTCCTTAGACCATGCACACAGTCTTTTCTTATCAATCTATTTTGGTTTCTTATGTTTTTAGAGGATATAATATTGGAACAAAGATATAAAAATAAGTAAAAAAACTATTTAGGAAATTATTAATACCATCCAACAGTCATATATTTTGATAAAATAGGGTAAGTTCCCTCTATTTTATCTTAGATAGAGGGCACTTCCATATTGAGAAAAACTCTAGTCTTGACAAAAGAGGTGAAAGGGTGATCTAAAGAGATGGTTTAAAATTTTATGAAGGTATTTTAAGTTAAATAATACCTATACCAACATGAATAATCAATTAGGAAAGGGTGAAACTAAATAGGGAGATCTAAAACATCAAGGGTTACAGTCAGGCCTATTAGGCATGTTTAGGTCTAAAGACCAAATAAAAAACTAATGCCACTTCCAGCTCTAGGAGAGGATTTAAATGGAAAAATACATTTTTATGGGGTCATAATATTTTTGTATTATCTATATTTATGCATAATAAATTAGGATAAATCCATTTTAAGTCTTAAGACAACTCAAGCCTGTTAAACAAGGTTTAGGCCTAGTGTCCAAATAAGGCATCATTCACACTTCTAGCATTATATATGAATTATAACTAATTTTATAATGTTCATAAGGTAATTAAAAGTTTTTTTCATCTTCCACCTTTTATAAAAATCATAAATAATCTTTTTTGGTCTCGGAGACAACATTAAGCCTGCTGAAATGAGGAATCAAGCTTGACAAGACAATTTTGGATGCTCACATCTCCCTTGAGGATATGAATGGGAATATAAGAAGTTAAAGGATGTTGATGAAGGTATTTAAATATGAATTTTTGGAATTATTTTTAAACTCCAATGTCCAACCTTTATGAATAAATCTTAAGATTGGAAGCAGGCCTAAAACCCTTACTAAACACTTGGAAGGACTTGATTGGGAAGATGAGGATGGTGAGATACCAAAATGGAATATTTTGACCATAATTATGATTTTAGGTTGTATATTAATCTCTTTTTATCCCTACCATCAAGATTATTTGTATGGAATCTATACGGACAATGTACAAAATGGGTTCTTTTAACTATTTTTGTGTATTATGCAAGTGTTAGGAACATTCAAGAGATGAACCAAGTTTGGAAGGAATAAATAGAATTATTATAACCCCCCATGTAAATTTAATGTTCCATAAAAACTCCTAACTATATAAACAATAGCCTCTTCTCAGCCAATCAAAACTAGCATAGTGAACATGGTAGTGAAAAAAGGTGAAAAGCTTCAAGTGGGTTGATTTTAAGATTTTCCTAATGCTTATAAGGTCATGAAGGGAATTTAAACATGTCATTCACTACATCCCATGTATTTTCATGGAAAATTTGAGCCAATTTTGAGGCCAAGTGTGAGGGGTGGCTAAAAGAAGAGATTTTTAACTATAAATGATGATAGCTCATTTTGGGAAGGTTTGAAATGACCAAGACTACAACCAATGCATGGAGATGAATGTCTAAAATCCTTTCATATCATTCCAATCATCATAACTATCCCTATTAATTTTTGGTATGTTCAAATAGGGATAAATCATGAAGGTAGTTTTTTGAGCCAGCAAAGGGAATTTCCTGTCACTTTTCCTGAGTTTCATGATTTGGGGTGACACTTGTGCTTCCTAACCTTATATGGTTCATTTCATGCCCTCTTATCATGTATAATTAAATCATTTACTCAGCTTTACAATTTTCCTTGTGACCTTTAGACTTCTCTCTTCTCTCTTTCTCTCTTAAGTTCTATAAGAACTAGCCATTTTGGCCTTTATAACCTATGCTCCACCTGAGTATGGCAAAGCCAAAATAATTTGCATACCATTTGATCAATAATAATACTGATTTTTACTATTTATTAATGTTCATAGTGTGTTCTACTTGGATTATTGATCTTTCTTAGTGATAACTATGATTTCCTTAACATTTTGTCTTATTCTTTCATCTTATTTATAGTTAGAAAGCTTCTTCTTGCAAGGCATGTGAAGTGTTCTAGGAAGTATCAAGGTTGAGTGAGTTATTCTATTCACTAATGTCATTCAAGGCCTCTTGTCTAGTCCTTATAGCCTAAACATTTAGCCATAACCTCATAATGTAACATTGATATGAGAAGATGCAAATTAGAGAAGTGTATGTTTGGTTAGTCTCTTGGTTTCATGTGTAACTTGCAATTGGTTAGAAGTCATCAAATTATTTGGTGTATCACCTCCCTTAGGATATTTGCTTTCAATTTTATCTCTTCCTTTTCCCCACAAAATTTAGGTGTAGTAGTGATCCAATGTGGTACATCAAGGGAGCTATCATTATCTATATATTTAACACATCCATAGGCTACCACAATCCTATAGGTGGTTCAATTGTGCCTCTTGGATGAGGAGAGTTGATAAATCTCCTCAAATGGTGTAAATCCAAGTGATAACTATTTTTAGCATCCCCAGTGGGACTTTTAGTCCAAGAAATTGAAATATTTTTGGTGTTGTCTTTCAATAATTATCCTTTATATGCATCTATCTAAGCATCAGTGGTGCCTTCAAGATTAGATTATCTATTCAAGAAACCTAGGTATTCATTTTGAATATTGATGATAATCATTCCTTATGTTCTTGATTTCTAATGAAGTCTCATGGATGACTTTGGTGTTGAGTTTTGTTTTACATAATTTGGTGAGCTATATCAAGCCTATGGCATCCCTTATGAGCCCTCTCATGATCCTTACCATCTCTAATATGAAGTTTATAATCCCATTCATGAAGTGTATTAACCCATTAATGAAGTGTATTAGTTATATATCCAATTTTCTCAATGTTTTGCTCCTCCTAGTCAGCCTAGCCACTTCTCAAGTCAATCCATTTCCACCTTCAGGAAAACATTCTTGGGATATGAGAAGTACATGTGGGATCTTGATACATAAATGGGATATATTATATATGTTCCTATCCATTTCATTCATAAGGTGAGAGATGCATTAGAGCTAGTAAAAAAAGAGTGGGCACCTATTGAGAGAGCCAATTGGCAAAGGCTCACAAATGAGATGCTAGATGTGAGTGGCCTAGTTTCATCCTTGGAAGATAGTCTAAAAATTCATGAAAATTAGCCTCACCAAACCTGTTAGCCTTCATATCCACTTCCATAAGATTTTTATCAGTCCTACATGGTTCCCACTCATGAACCCAATCAAGCTTATCAAATTCATCTTTTTCCTAATCAATTAGAAGAGAGAGTTGAAAAGAGAAACCTTATTTTTGAAGCTAATCTTGATAAGTAGATTGATTTGGCTAATATGTATATGCAATAGTCTATGTCATAAATATAATAAGTGGAATATAATCCCTCATTTACCTCTCTAATTACATCTCCACCTCAATAAGTGACCTATAGATATGAGATTCCAAGTTGGAGAATCTAAGCCTAATGAGATTTCAAGTTTTTTGAACACTTCAGTCACTCCTCAAATTGAATCACCACCTCAAGAGAAGACTTATAATCTTAAAATCCTAAGATAGAGTAAGATATTGGAATCATGGGGAAAGAAAGAGGATAGAATCCTTGATAAGGAGTGTGAAGTTGAGAAAGAACTTGATCCTATGAAAGACACTCCCACCCTTCCTCAAGAGACATCTTATGTTCCATGTCAACCCTATTATATTCTTAATCCTCATGAATATTCATATTAAATTTAATAAATACTTTTCCAAGAGAAGCTATCCAAGCAAATTGAAGAGTTAGAGTCAAGGATGAAATTTCTAAGTCAAGGTGTGATGGAAGGTTTAGACCCAAACTAAGATCCTATGCCTAAACACACCCCATTTAACATCCCTCAATATATTCCTTAAGATAAATCAAATGTTAATGAATTAATTATCAAATGGAAGGAAGAAAACTAAGCTATTTTATCCCAAGGTCTACCTCCCCTTAAGAACACCAAATTAATCTCTTACTTTTCATTCTCAGCTTAATTTTGAGTCCTATGTTCCTCCTCCACTAACTAGTTTATCTTATCCTCACCCCATCACCATTTACCTTTATATACCTATGGTATGGAAACCTAAATAAGAGCATTTGGTTAAGGATAATTCATAACTCTTTCTTGAATAAAATGCAACTCCTTGGCAGCCTCATTGGGCTAAGTCACATGATTACAAGATGCCTAGTCTTGGCATCACCAAGAAGGAGAAGGAGATTGAATATATTTCAACCCTTGAGAATCAAGATCAGATTATGATATCTAAGACACAATTTTATATCCCTCAAGAGGTCATAAGTGTTGAAGAAGAGGTAATTCCTTATGTTAAGTCTTCTTGTTTGGTTATTAATGAAGAATGCCTTCCTTGTGGAAAAGAAGAAACCTTGGATGAAGTCATTTTGGATTCCAAAGAAGAGGATGAAGAAGTTTATCTTCTTGTTACCCTTTATGATGTTGATTAAAGAGAAGATGAGGACTTTTGGTATAAGTTTGAAAACTTTTTCAATGAGTTTGAGTCTCTCAAGGGGTCTACAACTTCTTTAGAGATGATTGCAAGTGATGGTAATCTAGATGACATTTTTCAAAATGTGATAGATGAGCAAGATCAAAGTTTACATCAGCCTTTGGAGGTAAAAATAATCTTCTATTGGCCTCAATATTCCAAGGAATAGGAAACCATTCCTCTTAAAACCATGCCTACAAAGAAGATGTGAGTTGATCATGAGATGAAGAGTGGGAAACAATATGAGTTATGTGTGCAAGATTAAGAGGAATAATTTTATAGTGGAGACCTATTTGAAGATGTTCTATTTGAAAGCATATCAAGTAAAGTGCCAAAAAGTAGGTCCAATCCATTGAGTGTTCAATCCAAAGATAAATATTCTTGGCACCATTATTCATCTCATGAGGAAGGAGATGTAAGAAACTTTCTGTTTGATCTTGAAAATGGAGGTATTCTTAATTATTAGTTTTATATAGTTGTTTTTTTCCTATTTTTCCTAACTTTTTTGAGCACATGTGTGTGTCTTGCTATTGTGTGCACTTTGTTTAGTGTGTGTCCTTTGTTTTGTGTGGTTAAGGTAGTTAATTGGTCTTTTTTTTATCAAAGCTTATGGTCATTGGTCAAATATCCTCTTATTGTATTTAGACTTTATATTACTCCCTAAGCCCAATGGATAAATAAGGCTACTGATCCTTAGCATAGAAGGCATGCTACCCCTATGAGTCACCAATTTATTGACCAAATTTGACCCTACATATCAAATTTTGGACCCTTATAAGTAAAAAATTGACTTTAGAGGTTTATAAAGGGTTTAATATTATGTAAAAAGGTATATAATAGGTCAATTGATGTTATTTAATGTAATATTAGCCTTGGTCATTAATATTTTAGTCCTTATATAATTTTGAGTAATTTTAGGGTCAAAATAGGGCATTAAATGAATTTTATGGCCTCTTAAGGAATTTTTAAGGTGTAATAAGGGTGAATTAATGTGACATGTGTCCTATTATGTCTTAATAAACTATTCATACCTAAAAGTGGGAGGTGCTTTAGAAGAAAGAGCAGTTTTCTTGGGAAAAGAGAAGAGTTTGGCACTTTTACAACCCATAGGGGAAGGTGAAAAGTGGGAGAGGGTGATGTAATGTATATTAATCTTCCTCACACTCATATTATTTCTTGACATGCTTTGGAATTGATAAAAAGGCCCAAAACCATTCTACTCCTTTCTTGCCCTTCTAGATAAGAATAAGTAATCAACAAGTTCATGTTTGGTATGGTTAGTTGGAGAAATTCTAAGTCAAACACCTTTGGGAGGTGAAATTAAACTTAGATAGATTAATTTCCATAAAAATATTTTGAATAATGGTATCTTGTGCTTTATGAACCATCCTCATGAAGTTGACTATGTTTTTTTGCCTACTAATCTATGCACTCTATAGGATTTACTCCATTTTGGAAAATTCCTTACAAACCAATTGGTGATGCTGAATATAGAGGATGTTTTATCTCTTATTAAATATCCTACATGATTTTTTTTATGTTTCATGGTGTTTAGGTGTGCAAATCATCTTAGGTTTAGATTAGTCTCACTTGGGATGATAGATAGTTTTTCATCATTTGTAAGATCTTCATGTTTTGATAATGGTTTTATAGGGTTTTAATAGCTTAGTTTTAATGTCATAAATTTTCTCTTGATTCATTTCTCTTCTCAATCTCACTTATAAAGTAACATTCTATGATTTTAAGTCATACAGCACCATGGATTCAACTGGTCCCATGACTGTCATGCACAGTCAACTTAATGAGATAGGTTGATGTATTTAACATGTCAATGGTTCTATAATTATGATATTTAGAGGTTAAATTAACTCCCATAATAATAAAAATCAAGTAAAAGTATTTCACTTGGTAGAAAAAGTATGTCCTAGTCAACAAAGTCACTCACACACAATTTTGCCATTAACATACACTTACAAGCTCTTGAAAGGGTTTAGATGTTGAAATGGAATTATATTAACTTGATATAAGTCATCACAAGTTTTAATGGATCCATATTAAATTTTAGAAGAAGAATAGTGGTTGTTAAAATATCATATACCATGTGTATGATTCATAATCTTGATGTTTAAATATATACAACACCATCTTCACCTATAGGGGTCTCCATGATGACATCATACTATGATGAGAGCCTTAGTGGTGTTTTTGAGATATTTAAGATGTGAAGAGTGAATTTGGAGGTTTTATATGGATATACAACATGTTAAATTCCAATTAAAATGCACACTATCCATATTTTCACTTTACTATCTATATACACCGAAATAGTCACCTACAAGTGGTCCTTGATAGAGAGCATAGGTGTCATATGAAGTGTTAAAGCACATAGTAAAACTCATATTAAAGACATAAAAATTTTGAATGGATCCTAACTTTCATATTTTAAGTGTTATATGGCTAAAAAAAGTTGAAAATCACCCTCAAAGGTAATGACTACAAGTACAGGGACATTTTCCCTAAAGAGTGAAAATAGAGAACCTAAGCATTTTTCCAAAGCTTTATGATATGGTTACAAGAAATTTTGAGGAATATAGATGGTTTTATTGTAGTATCCACATAATAAAAGAGCCATGAAAATATTTGAAGGTAGATGACCAAGGGAATGTAGTAGTTTAAGGTCTTAAAGTTGTCAACTTAAGCACTAAATTTCTCTATTATCATGTATAGGTTTTTAACCTTGAGTGATCATTGATGTCTTAAGGAGAGAAAAAAACATATTATCATGTTTTAAGGATGTTATAAAGAGAAAATACATAACATCAGGAATATTATATTCAAAAGAGGATCATATACTGAGTTTTGATCACATTTACACCTACAGCCATGCCTAATTCCAAAATTGGTCACCTATAGCCAAGACCCATTTTTCATATCCTTCATGATTAGGAGCTTAAACATAGGAACCTATGAGTATGGAGATACATATTTGAAAATAAATTTCCTCATAAATACCTTATATGTTATCCAAAGGAACATATCACATCTTCTAATGTGATTTCACACCTACAGGGTCCAAATAACTCCAATATAGTTAGCTTTAGTTGATGATATGCAGAAAATAAATTGAAATTCGGTGTCTAAGTGAGATTATAGGATATTAAATGTAAGAAAATTATTCCAAAAAAATATAAAAATAACCTAAATTCTTAATTTAATCTCATTACAATTTTTTTTCCAAGTTCTAACATGCATGATGACTTGCAGGTATGGTGTCAAAGAGCAAGACACAGTCAGAAGTTTGTGCATATAATCTTGACCAAAAAAAATTAGGAGGGAATTGTGAGAGTTTTTTGTATTAATTAATATTAAAACACCTTCATCACAATTATAATAAATTCATGACACCATTATGATAAACATTTAATAGATAAAAAGTCTCAAATGGTGCATTATATAGTACATTCCTTAGACCCTCCACACAGTCTTTTCTTAGCAATTTCTTTTGGTTTATTATGATTTTGGAGGATATAATATTGAAAAAAATAGATTAAAATTGGTAAAAAACCTATTTATTACATTATTAATCCCATTAAATAGTCAGTTGGTTTGATAAAATAGGAGAAGTGTCTTCTATTTTGTCTCAGATAAAGGGCACTTACCTGATGAGTAAAACCCTATAGTCTTGATAAAAGAGTTGAAAGGGTGATCCAAGGATATGGTTTAAAATTTTAATAAGGTATGGTAAGTTTAATAATACCTATACCAACATGAATAATCAAGAAAGAAAGGTTTAAACTAAACAAGGAGATCTAAATCATCAAGGGTTATAGTCAGGCTTATTAGGCATGTTTAGGCCTAAAGACCAAATGAAAGACTAATTCCACTTACAGCTCTAGGATTGGATTAAAATAGACCAATAAATGTTTATGGGGTAAAAATATGTGTTTATAAGTTATTTTTATGCAAAATAAATCATGATAAATTCATTTTGGGTCTTAAGACAACTCAGGCCTGTTAAATAAGGTTTAGGCCTAGTATCCAAATGAGGTGTCATTCACACTTATAGCATTATATAGTAATTATAAATTATTGTATAATGTTAATAAGGTAATTAAAAGTGTTTTTCATCTTCCACCTTGTATAAAAATCATCAATAATCCTTTTTGGGCTTAGAGACAACATTAGGCCTATTGAAATGAGGAATCAAGCTCAATAAGACAATTTTGGATGCTCACATCTCCCTTGAGGATATGCATGGGAATATAATAAATTAAAGTATGTTTATGAAGGTATTTAAATATGAATTTTTTGAATTATTTTTTAAATCCAATGTCTAACCTTTATGAATAAATCTTAAGATTGGAAGCAGACCTAAAACCCTTACTAAACCCTTAGAAGGACCCGATTGGGAAGATGAGCATGGTGAGATAACCAAATGTAATATTTTTCATAGAATTATTATTTTATGTTTTATAGGAATATCTCATTATCCCTACCATCAAGATTATTTGTATGGAATTTGTATGGGCAACATACAAAATAGGTTCTTTTAACTATTTTATGTATTGTGTAAGTTCTAGGAACATTCAAGAGATGAAACAAAGTTTGAGAGGAATAAATAGACTTATTATAACCCTCCAAGTAAATTTAATGCTCCATAAGAAATCCTAATTTTTCAAAAAATAAATCTCATCTCAGCCAATAAAAAATGGCATAGTGAATATGGTAGTGAGAAGGGTGAAAAGCTTCAAGTGGATTAATTTTAAGATGTGTCTAATGTTTATAAGGACATGAAGGGTCTTGAAACATTTCATTCACTCAATAACATGTATTTTAATGAAAAAATAAATCTAATTTTGATGCCAAGTGTGAGGGGTGGCTGAAAGAAGAGTTATTTTGACTACAGATGATGATAGCTCATTTTAGGAAGGTTATAAATGACTAGGACTATAAAAAATACATGAAAATGCATGTATAAAATCCTTACCTCTCATTAAAATTATCATACCTATCCCTATTTATTTATGGGATGTTCAAATAGGGATAAATCATGAAGGTAGTTTTCTGAGCCAACAAAGGGAATTTCATGCCACTTTTCATGAGTTTCATGACTTGGGATGAAACTTATGCTTCCCAACCTTATATGGTTCATTTAAAACCCTCTTCTTATGTAGAAGTAACTCATTTTATCATCTTTAAAAGTGTCCTTATGAACTTTGTACTTCTCTCTTCTTCTCTCTCTCCCAAGTTCTATAAGAACTAGCCATTTTGGCCTTTGTAACTTATTCTCCACCTGAGTATGGTGAATCTCTACTCATTTACATACCATTTGATCAATAATACTACTAATTTTTACCTCTTCATTAATTTTCATAGTGTGTTCTACTTGAATGATTGATCTTGCTTATTGATAACTATGACTTCCTTAGCATGTTATCTCATTCTTTGATCCTATTTGTAGTTGGAAAGCTTCTTCTTATAGGGCATGTGTAGTTTTCTAAGAAGTTTCAAGGTTGAGTGAGTTATTATATTCACTAGTGTCATTCAAGTCCTCTTGTCTAGTCCTCCTAGCCTAAACATTTATCCATAACCTCATAATGTAATATTGATGTGGAAAGATGTAGATTGGAGAAGTGTAGGTTTGGTTGGTCTCTTGGTTTCATGTGTAACATGCAGTTGGTTAAAATTCATCAACTTATTTGTTGTATCATCTCCCTTAGGATAGTTTTCTTTCAGTTTTCTCTCTCCCTTTTCCCCCCAAAGTTTAGGTGTAGTAGTGATCCAAAGTGGTACATCAAGGGAGTTATCCCTATCTATAAATTTACCTCATTCATAGGCTACTCATAAGCATAGAGGTGTTTCAATTGTGCCACTTGGATGAGGAGAGCTAAGACATCTCCTCAAAGGGTGAAAATCCAAGTGACAATAATACCGATGTAAACATGTATCCTTATGTGTAATAGGAGATGATATAACTACATATACATGTGATGAATTAATCTAAATAACCTATAGCTCCCTAAAATATGAAGGCTTATTTTAATGTGTCACTTTATACTTAGGATAATGTACCATGATCTTTGTAGCTAACTTCTTATGCTCAAGTGTAATTATATCATGCTCATAAATAATGGAGAAATTGATTTTTTAATATGCTCATGTGTAACTATATTATGCTCATAAATAGATGGATAAACCAATTTTTTAATATGATTTTGAATATATATATCATGTTCTTGAATAGTTTTCTAGACTATTCCATTACCATGTTTCATAATATAGTGCCAACCAATTGTTCTATAGTAGGATTAAATATCATTGGTTCCAAAGGATATTCATAGTGTATTCCTATAATTTTGAAAAATTGATTACCATGAATATATTTGAGATATTTATGCATTATAAAAGGTACAACTCTAATTGTTTATATCCAAGAGAATTCTAATAGCGTATCAAAGACCCATGTGATTGGTATAACTAAGAATGGAGTCGACACTATGAGAGGTCCCTCTCATATAAGTAGTACTATATGACTAAGAGTATCATATGTATTACCATAAAATTATTTGAAAACTCTAGATGTATCCAATAAATATGATTATATATAACTAAGAGAGTAGAGGATTATTATGGTGCATGCATTTTCACTTGATTCATTGCCTATCATAGCACTATGTATATATTTATTGTCAAATATGCTTGAATAAAGAGTGAATGTCTATCTAAAAATTAATAATAAACTTTAATATCATCAAACATAATCATAGTACATGATTCTTAATTTATTGTGTCAGTGATGATACCAAATGGATGCCCATATGTAGAATGAGGAAGTTAAACATTTTAAACATAATGTACTTTAAAATTATCTTTGTTATTTGTTGCTTCATGATTTGGAAAAGTATCTTGGTACATTTTCACTTTTTAATTTTCATTTTATTGTGGCTTAGCCTCTTAATTAGGTGTGCCAATATCAAAAATATTCTCATCACTAAGATCTTGAATCTTGTGTTTGATCTTGAAATGTCTTTTTGTGGAATGTCCAATATATAGATATTAGTCACAATATATATATATATATATATATATATATATATATATATATATATATATATATATATATATATATATATATATATATATATTGTTTTATACATGTCTACTTATAAATTTGGAAGAAGAGATATTATATTACATTCAAATAGAATACATGAGAAGGTGATGGTAACTGTGAGAATTGCTTCCTTAGTGGAGCTTGTAGTTAAAGCTTTTGTGTTTGTTATGAGATAACATTAACTATGATCTTAGATTTATTATTTATTTAAATAGGTTTTATTTAATAAATTTTATTGTTTTGAAACTTAACATTTGAATTAGGAGGAACATTTTAAGTATATTTGAGCTTATTTAAAGTAAGTAATTTGATGATGTAGGAGCATCAAGTTAGGAAACATGATTTTTGGATTTTTTTAAATAGGAGGTAAAATTTGGTCAAATTTTTATGTTAATGTGTGTGAGGGACCTTATAAGGTTATTTTTTGTCTTTGGAGTTCATTTGGAATCATCAGTGTGTGTTTTGTGGCTTCTAGGAATTTTCCCTAAAAAATAGGGAATTTGAAAATTCAAATGTTTGACAAGAGTCTAGGAGGGTCATATGCATGGTTTTAAGTGTTTAGGTGAAAAATTTGGTTTAGGATGTCAATTAAATTCATTAAAAGTATTTTTAATATATTTCATGATTAGTCATTAAGTTTAGTCATATGTAAACCACTCTTGTACGTCGAGTTAGTTGTGAAATGCAAGTTCGTGTAACTACCTTGGAACCCACATTGAAGTGGGGAATAAAAATAAATTGTATATAAGTTTAATGTAATAGGAGGAGAGTAAAATAGAGATAATGATATCCAATAATATGGAAGAGAGCCTGAGAATGAAAATTATATAAGACTCCTTAAGAAAGGTCGATAGAGTCATGTAATGAACCAATCATGTAAAGATTTGATGTTCCAATGAATAAATAAGGAAATAATTTGTGTTTTTTTATATTATTTAAATATATATAAATATTTTTAATCTTATATTTCCATTTAAGGCCCTTGAGGCCATGAATAGGCTAAGTTTTGTGTGAGGTTGCAGGTTTTGACTAGGAACTATAGATCCTAATCTAGGGAAATGTATTGGAGTGTTTTATTTATATGTGAGGATGGAATTCATCATAATACATAAAATTTTATATTTTTAATTTTAAAAGCCTTAAAATAGTGGTAAAAAATCTATTCAAAATGATAACTGAGAGTAAAAGGCACTGGATCCTTAACAACCTTGTAGACTGTGGTCATAATCAAAAAATGAAGGCAAGATACTTGGTTATTAGGACATGATCCCTCAATAAAATGATTAAATGGTTGGTAATTAAATATATTTATTTAATTATAATAGTTTTTAATTCAAAATTAGTAATGTATCTAGTATATAGGCAAAATAAAGTAATAGTTTTACTTGTCATAGCCATACTCCTATTTTGTAATCAAAAGACTTTGTTTGCATGTTCAATGTCAAGAAATGAAAGAAGAGTTAAATGTGGAGTGGTGATATTTTTTTTGAAAAGAAATTTATATTTTTAATGTGTGTATACATCAAACAAACCCTATAAGTATTTTTCAGACTTACTAGTTAGATAGAGACCCCTTATTTCTTAACACAGTTATATACAGTCAAAACACTATTTACACGGGCAGAGTAAAAAGAAGTGTAAATGATCATTGGAAAGTGGATTTAAATTTAAGTGTGAAATTAATATATGTCTTTTAGTATAAATTGTGTTCTAGGTATGGTATATAATGCATTAGAAGGTGTAAAAATTGTTGAAATTGTGCATAATCAACCATAAAAGAACACAATCTACTATATTTTATGATTCCTAAGCCTTTAAAGAGTTTTAAAAGACCTAAAACATATTTTTTAATTTTTAAGATGTGAATAAATGCTCTAACCTTTATTTTGGTTTCCTTTTAAACTTCTTATAACTCAAGATATGGAATTAAATAGCCTCCTAGGCCTGTGTAGGGTCAAGAAAACCCTAGATTAGGGTTTTGCTTATAAAAAGAGTTTCCACCATCAAAAATTTATCAAATTTTTTAATTTTTTAAAATTAAATATTACCTAAGATATTTTATTTTTTTAATAACTTTATGTACATCCTAGGTACATATTTAAGCAACTATTGCTACTAGGGCTAATTAGGCCTAAAAGAGGAGTAATTTATAAAGGAAGTGTCAACTAAAAAATGATTCAGGTTATGAAACTTTAAACACACATAAATGGGGATATATTGTGTATATAAAGGTTATTAATTATTAAAAATATTACCTATATTTGTTAAACCAAGTGAAAACCTTAGAAAAAAGGCTACAAGCCTCATAAGGCCATTGAGAGCTTGGAAGATGGGAATGAGTGTTGAAGTGTGTTTTAATGTTTTAAGGGTCCATAATAGGTTTTTTATGTCATTATAATAATATCCATGATAAAATATTTATCTTTTTAAACCTAAATCAAATATTGATCCTTTAGACCTAAGAGGTGTGCCTAATGAGAAGAAGAGTTGATTGTTAAAGGGAGACTAGTGTTAAGAGATGAGCTAAGAGTGAATTTTTTTGGTATTAATAATTATATAAATACACAAAATAGTTGTCTCTAAATTATTAAATACATAGGCATAATTTTAATGGGATATTAAGTCCAAAGTCCAAGTGAAAGATTGGACTAGAGATGGAACCTTGAAGACCAATCAAGTAAGTGAATGTGATCGGTTAAGTTGTGGACTAGATAATGATGTTTTTTAAGATTTTCACATTACCTCTAAATTATTTTTTATTATATCAAGGTAATTTTGGTTTGAGTTTTATTTTGAGTTCTTTGAAATTTCTCTATTTGAAATTGGTGAAGCATGTTATGAGGAATGCTTGAGATGACACTTGCAGGGTATTAAGGGAGAATAATTAAGTTTAAATTTTTATAAATTAATGTTATAATATATGAATAGAATATTTATAATGATAATAGATTAATCCCCAAATTCCTATGAGAAAGGACTAAAATCTAGTCAACGAAGGACTAGAGAAGATAGAGAGAAAAGACAGCATTGGAGCTCCAAGAGATAAGAGAGAAGATAAAAGACTCCACAAGAGAGTCAAGGAGGATAATAAGAGGTCCTATATATAGGAATCAAAGGAAATTCAAAATAGAGGTCTAAGAGGAAAGATTGAAAAGCTTGTTAAGAGGAAGATCTAAATAGGCCTAGGAAGCAAAGAAGTGAGACAAGATGGGTATAAAGAGAGAAGTAGAAGAAATGAGAAGATAATTGGGGGAAATTATAGAGAAGATAGAGATAATGGTGAATCTCATGAGAATATAATGAATCCAATGGATTGGATAACATATGAGGAAAATATTTAAGTGGCCATTAGATTCACTTGTGAAAGAGAGAAGACACAAGATGGGTGTCTTGAAGAATGAAAAGAATAAAGAGAGGACAGCCCAAAGAGGCATGAGGAGTGAGATGTTTCCAAGTGAGAAACAAGAAAAATATATAGAGAATAGGGTTCTCATTGAGGAGAATAATAAATTTATATAAGTGACAAGAAGAGCACATGAGAGTGAAGACAAAAAAATAAGATGGAGATTGTCTACGCCAAAGACATTCAAAGAGACTATGTGGTCTCTCATTTTGTATGTTAACATTAATTTCAAGTTTGTGTATGCAGGTATGAAGAAATAATTTTTGAGGGATAAGAATTAGGCCTCAATTTTGATTAAGTTTGGGCCAAGAACATCACCCATCAAGTGGAAAGAGGATGACAAATAAAAATAACCTCTTGAAGAAGACATAGTGAAGGAGATTGAGAGCATTACACATGTTAAAGATGAAGTGGAAGAGGAATATTATGATGCATTGTCAAGTATAGCACCTAAAAAAAGAAAATAAATATGTAAATAAGATATGAAGTTCACCCATGAAGACATGAATGGATATATAAGATGGAAATAGTCATCTTTGGAAGTAAATTAATGCCTAAATGTTGATTTTGATTACATCTATGAAGAATACATAGGTAATATGCAGATGGAGAAAAAGAAGGACAAATTGAATCCATAAAGAAGAGAAAAAGGGTATGTTTACATGTGTCCTAAGTGGATGAAACAAATAGGTATTAATAATGAATATTTGAACCTCAAACAAGAGGTCAATCCAAGCAAGAGTGCAAGTGGAAAATGAACACAAATACGGAAACAAAGATTAAAAGGCAAAGAACACCAAGTTGGTAAGATAGATAACCAAGGCATGAGGAAATAATGAGGTTAAAAGATAAATAATTGGTATACCAAGATGGTAAAAGGAATAAAGTGGGTTGAAAATAGAATGAAAAGAGAATAATATGATCATGTTTCAATCAAATCTCAAGAAAGCATGAAGATTGAGGAAGATAACAAGCCAACTAAGAAAATAATAGAGATGGTGCAAGAAAACCAAGCCAATGAGATGAATATATATCAATATGAGTGAAATTAATATAATTTTATGCAATATTTGTTTTCCAATGTTGTTTATGATGATGTATGTGAATTTTACATTAATGGTGAAGACATTTTGTACATGGAAACAATGGCATTAATGAATAAATGTCGAGTAAGGAAAGATGAGGATGAATCACCTAAAAGAGTGACTTAGAATCATGGTATGAATCATGAGGATATTTATATGACTCTCAAAAATTATGGATTCTAAGTACAAAACAAGGAACAAGTTTCCCAAGGAAAGGAAAAACAAAGTGGACCAAGATTTGATGAGGATTGTGAAGAGATGGATGCACTCAAGTTGAAATAAGAGGTTAATATTTTATAATAAATGTTCATCCCATCCAAGTGGATTAAATAAGATTACTTATAATAATAAAATGTCAATGAAAATATATAAAAGGATCAGCAAAGTGAATCATAAGGAGTTGTGCAAACAATGCCACAAGCAAGCAAGCTAGTTAGCAAGCAAATGGAGTACGATCAAGTAAACAAGGTGAGTTATTCAATTTGGAAAGATAAATATGAGTTTAAATTTTATAATCATAGATATTGATAGTAAAATAATGGTCAAATCATGTTGTACTATGATGAGGATGAGTGGAACAAGAAGTTGTTCTTGCACAATGAGCAAGGTCATAGGAAAAGGGATAAAAAAGAGAAGGAATATGAAGAAGAAGAAGAAAAATAAAGTATAATGGGGAAAATTATATATTTTTAAATTAATTATATGCCATTATTTCCTAATTAATAATATTCTAGCATTTCTAGGGAGCAAAAATAACTAAATAAACAAGCCATAAGTGAAAACAATGAGGAAAAAAGCTATAAAACAAACATGAGGAAGAAGAATGAACACCAGTTTATTGTATATTAATATTATGAGATAAAAATTGAATTATAATAGGTGGAACATGTAACAAAATATTAAATAAAATATTTATAAAACCTCATAGAGGTATAAAATACATGGACACGAAGACTAGACAAAGCCACAAGGAAGAAATACAAGAGTAACAAACAAGAAGGAGCAAGGAATGAAGAGAAGAAATCAAGTGAATGTGAAGGAACCTCAAAAAAAAAAAAAAAAAAAAAAAATCAAGAAATAAAGTTTTATGTTCAATTTTTTCTCCCTCATGGGGAGAATGATGTAGGAGCATCAAGCTAAGAAACATGATTTTTGGGTTGTTATCAAGGAGCATCAAGCTAAGAAACATGATGTTTGGGTTGTTGTCAATAGGAGGTAAAATTTTGTAAAATTTTCATTTAAATGTGTTTTATGGACCTTATAAATTCCATTTGTGTCTTTGGAGTTCATTTTTAGTCATCAGGGTGTGTTTTGTGGCTTCTAGGAATTTTCCTTCCAAAATAAGGAATTTGAAAATTCAAATGTTTGACAAGAGTCTAGGAGGGTCATATGCATGGTTTGAATTGTTTATGTGAATAAGTTGGTTAGGATGTCCATTAAATTCATGAAAATTAGTTTGAATGTATTTCATGATTAGTCATTAAGTTTAGTCATATGTAAACCACTCTTGTATGTTGAGTTGGTTGTAAAATGCAAGTTAGTATAATTACCTTGGAACCCACGTTGAAGTGGGGAAGAAAAAGTAATTGTATACAAGTTTAATGGAGTAATAGGAGATAACAATAGAGAAAAGGATATAAAATAATATGGAGGAGATCCTAAGAATGAAAATTATATAAGACTCCTTTAAAAAGGTTGATAGAGTCATATAATGAACCAACCATGTAAAGATTTGATGTTCCAATGAATAAATAAGGAAAGAATTTTTGTTTGTTTGTATTCTTAAATTAAATATAAATATTTTTAATCTTATATTTCCATTTAAGGACCTTGAGGCCATGAATAGGTTGACTTTTGTGTGAGGTTTTAGGTTCTTACTAGGAACTGTAGATCCCAATCTAAGGAAAAGTATTGGAGTCTTTTCTTCAGATGTCAGGATGGAATTCATCATAATACATAACATTGTATACATTGAATTTTACATACTTAAAATAGTGGTAAATAATATATGCAAAATGATAACTGAAAGTAAAAGGCATTGGATCCTTAACAACCCTGTAGACTGTGGTCATAATCAAAAAAAGGAAGGCAAAATGCTTGGTTATTAGGACATGATCCCTCAATAGAATGATTAAATGGTTGGTAATTAAATATATTGATTTAATTATGGTTATTTTTAATTCCAAATGAGTAATGTAATAGTATATAGCCACAATAAAATAATGGTTTTACTTGTCACAGCCATACTCTTATTTTGTAATGAAAATACTCTATTTGCATGTTCAATGTCAAGAAATGAAACAAGAGTTAAAGGTGGAGTGGTGATATTTGGTTTGAAAAGGAATTGATATGTTTTAGGTTTCTATACATTAAATAAGCCCTATAATTATGTTTGATACTTACTAGTTAGACAGAGACCCCTTAATTCTTGACACAATTATATACAGTCAAAGCATTGTTTACACCAAAAGAGTATAAAAGAAGTGTAAATGATCATTTTAAAGTGGATTGACATTGAAGTGGGAAATAAATATCATGAATATATGTGTTTGAGTCTAAATTATGCTCTAGGTAGGGTATAAAATGCATTAAAAGTTGTAAAAATTATTAAAATTATGTAAAGTCAACTAAAAAAGAACACAGTCTATTGTGTTTTATGATTCCTAAGCCTTTAGAGAGTTTTAAAAAAAAACCTAAAACCTATTTTTTAAGTTGTAATAGCTAAATACAGACCTAACATAGTTTTTTGTTTCCTTTTTAATGTATTATAACTCAAGATATGGAATTAAATGGCCTCTTAGGCCTGTGTAGGTTCAAGAAAACCCTAGACTAGGGTTTTGCTTATAAAAAGAGTTTTCACCATAAAAACTTGATGAAAATTTGTAATTTTGTCAAATTAAAGGTTAATTAATATATTATATTGGTTTTAGAATTGTATGAACCTCTTAGGTATGGATTTAAGCAGTTGTGTTGCAACTAGGGCTAATTAGGCCTAAAAGAGGGGTAATTTCTAAACGAAGTGCTAGCTAGAAAAGGATTCAGGTCATGAAACTTTACAAAGACATAAAGGGAGATATATGGTGTGTAAAAAGGTCATTACTTATTGAAAATATTACCTATATTTGTTAAACCAAGTAAAAACCTTAGAAAAGGCTACAAGACTCATAAGGCCATTAAGAGCTTGGAAGATAGGAATGAGTGTTGAAATGTGTTTAAATGTTTGAAAGGGTCTATACCAGGAGTGATATGGCATTATAATACTATCCATGCTAAAATATTTATTTTTTGAAACCTAAATTAGAGATTGGTCATTTAGACGTAAGAGGTGTGCCTAGTGGAGAATGAGAGGAAGAGTTGATTTCTAAAGGGAGACTAGTGTTAAGAGATGAGGTAAGAGTGAATGTGATTGGTATGAATAATGATAGAAAGATACCAAATAAGTGTCTATAAATTTTATAAGACATAGGCATAATTTTAAGAGGCTATTAAGCCCAAAGTCCAAGTGAAAGATTGGACTAGAGATGAAACCTTGAAGACCAATCAAGTAATTAAATGTGACTAGTTAAGTTGTGGACTAGATAATGATGTTTTATAGACTTATCCCCCATACATTTTCATCATTTTATCTCATGTTCTTTGACTATATGGCATAACACATCAAAATATTTAAACGTACCAAACATAATTGACTCTTGAAGTGGAGATAGAAAACTTTGAGTAATATATCTTGGAGCTCATTATCAACCATTTGATTTTTCATTTTTTTAATCATAGACTTGTATTTAATAACATATTCACTAAGTGTTTCAATGTACCCTTGTTTAATCTTTACAATTTGATCATATGATAGTTATTCACCAATGTTTATAGGAAAGTGTGTTAAAAATGTATTTTCCAAAAGATTGAAAGACTTTACTAATTAAAGAGTAAGATCATAAAACCATCTAAAAATATACTATTTGAGACCTATTTGAAATATATTTGTCAAAAAAAATTCATTATTTGCATATTCTAGACAAACTACATGAAATGCATGTAGATTTTGTTCAAGATCAGATTTGCCTTCATATAAAGGAAGCTTATAAGCCAAAAAAAGAAACTAGTAATGGATAATATGTAATTTTAGGTGCCTAAGTTTTATGTAAAAATTAACATGAGTCCATGGAGGGGCTATTATGAGAGAGAGTTTTCTCAAGTATAGTTATTTTAGCTTGTAAATCAAGAACTATGTGTTCAAGAGTAACATTTGTATAAATGAGTGAGGAAGCATAAGTAACTTGAGTGGCATAGGCATGGATATATGTTGTAAACCAAGTGATTTTCTAAAACCAAGGAATGATGATATGAAATTAATTAGAGGATTAGAAATAGGAATGGAATTATAGTAAAAGTTGAATTATTAGAAAAGATACCTTAGGCACCTTTCTTTTTTCATTTTTAGTAACATATAAGAGTGATTCAACCTTTCCTAGATGTTCATGAATATATTCCTTAGATTTTTATTCATTAGTCTCATCAAATTTTCATAATTATTTGGTTTTAAAATGAGAACCATAATGCACCCTCAAAGAGGATGTGGAATAAGCAATGAAAAATCCTTTGTAGTTATTCTTGTTCCCAAGTCATTTCAAATTTGACAAAAGATATTTTTTGTGATGTTTGCATTGGAGAACAATAATGACATGATATATTAGTGAAATAATTTGAAATAAGAAGGCCATGAGTTTGGGCCTTGTTTAGTATAAATTTTTAATTAATCTAGCATGGAATCCATGTAGGCACATAATGAATAACATATCTAAATGTAATATAAGATGTGATAATGAATTGTATAATCATATGTAACATATGAGATATATTTATTCTTTAATCCCATTATGAATACAATACAAGAAAAAAAAGGACAAAACTGATATAGGCAAGGGTTTGAATGATATTTTGGTCTTTCAATTATATTTTATCATTCATAGATTAGTGTAATTCTAATATTTTATAGAATTAACTCTAAAAAGATAAATTGTAAATGTAACCCACTATCTTATCTCTAGGGTATGGAGATAGTGACATCCTTGGGTGATATGTTCCTCTCATGTGCACCACAAATCAAATGGTTAAAGATACTTATTATGGTATAAGTAAGGGACCTTATGCATTTATAATATACCATGAGGTACAAGGAAAATAAAATTATTATATAGAATTATTTATGGATTTAGTATTTGGATTGTATCCCTCACTTCATGGTGCTAGTAAAATAGGTCACAGCTTAGCCAAAACTGATAGCTCTTTATGTAGTTTTAAAACTAACATAGTTTATAAAAACAAGCAATAAGAAAATATAAAATAAATAAAAAGGTAAATTAAAAATATTTTTGAGTATAGATATCAAAAAATTTAAATGCAAGGTTGAAATAAATTCTTTAGTGTCATATGTTATCCAAGGTGACAAGATAATTTCTTCAGTGTTAGACTAAATCCAAGGTCAAAAAAGATTGAATCGTGGTGTCAAAATTATATCCAAAGTTGAAGGTCATTTATTTTAGTGTTAGAAAATCTTATTAATTTATATGAAATCCTATAAAAAAATCAATTAAATAGTAAGTAGTGTTCTAAAAAAATAAGAGTTCACTAGAATGTTTAATGTTTACTTTGATCTAATAATGAAATGTAATAAAACATGAAATGATTGAAATATTGATATAGATTACCAAATATACAAAATCTAAATGTAAAATTATATAAAATGCAAAAAATGAAATGATTTATGAATATTAAAATTTAACAAATGTGCAAACCTATCCTACATTTGACTTATGCTAATTGTGCAGGTAAAGCACTAATATAGAATTGACTAAGATGACCTATGAGTTATGTTGCATCTAAAAAATAGAAATATGTGATGTAATAATATAGATACATAATATGGTTGACAAGATCACATTATATATTTATCTATTGAATTTATCCATGTCTAGGTTGATTTTGTGATTATTATTTTTATCTAAATATGTGTGGTTGTCAAAGATGTATTTTTAACCATTTTTAGGTGTTGATTGACATGCAAAAGTATTTGTAATCTCAAACACCAATTCTTACACATAAACCAAATAGAGATAAAATTTAAAGGGTTAATCAATTAATGGTAATATTTGATCTATCCTTATAAACCCATGTATAATTTGAGTGTTACCTACATAGCCCAAAATGGCCTTAGACTGATGTAGTTTTCCTGCCTAGATTGAGTGTGTGAAACTTGATATTTTCATTGTATAAATGTAAATATAAAATTGACTTAAATGTTTGATAATTAAATTAATTTAACCTATAATAAAATATATTCACACCTTAGTTATGAATGTTATAACAAATTAGTTCTTTAATTGGAAATATTACTTCCCTTTTACTCAATGTGCACTAGAATTGCTAAGTGATTGCTAGATGTGTATTGAATGACCTTGATGCGTTTATATAGTGGAATATTTGAAATATTTACATTAACATAATTATATAAAATTATGATAGGGATAAAATTAAGTTTCTCAATTTTGACAATTTAGTGTTAGAGAGCGGGAGACAAAGTTACATTGGTGGACAAGGTCAGGTTGTAACCCTATTCGACCTAGTGTAGTTTTATCCCAAAAGGCCAGAGACTATTGAAACTTTGTTAAAATGAATATATAGTCATAATAGAGACATATAAATGATATTTTCAAGATAATTAATAGATTGTTGAAGGCTCTCATAGATATTTTAAGTTAAAAAAATGGAAAATAGACCAGGTAAGGTAAGGATGTCAAGATAAAACATTTTCAAACACTTAATGATCAAATTTGAGTGTCTAAAACATGTTTTTCAAAGGATTTTCAAAAGTTTATGGAAGAACAATGACATAAAATAACAAAATTACACCATTGGTGACACATCCAATGGAAGAGGAGGAAAATATATTAGTATTGGTAAGTGAGTCAAAGGGTGAGGAGGTGATGGAGTTTGAAAAATATAAAACCCCAAACAGGATATCTATAAAATTGATTAATTAATAATTATTAAAAAAAATTAAGGTTTTTAGGCTTTTCTCATGTATATTTCAAATTAAGTTCACATAAAGGATTATTTTATTAAAAAAATTGGTATTTTGTGATTAAATACTTTAATCATAAAAAAAGGAGATAGAAAATGAGATCAAGGCTAAATTGGACTTGCTAAGGAGGTTGGATAGTAAATTTACTATAAGATACCATTTGTAAAGGATAGGGATACTTAAGGTATGGGATTTTTTAAACCTTGGGAATTTAAAATAGTTAAAAATTTGGTTATTATTTAAGACACATAGTGGAGGACTATATTTTACAGGGTGAGCTATCAAGATTTCACCCATGTGATTCAATTGAATCACTATGTTGAATAATTAAGGAGAGTATATACCAATGGCATTGATGTAGAATGAAAAAATTGGTATGGTATTAGTGGAGTTGAAGCTATAACATGGAGGATAAACTATGAATTTTAGGGACATTTCAACTTTTCCAACACATGGTAGTTGTGTGCCTGGTCAATGTAAAGCTAACCATTATGAAGTGATTATGAGATTATTTCTAATCCCATAGCATATATTTCTTATTTAATTTCAAATTATGGGGTAAAATTCAACTTAACCAAATACATAACCAAGAAGAACAACCAGGAAATTGAATATGGACATACTCTAAGATGGATTTTCAAGTGGGGAATGTACCTTATTCTAATTATACTAGAAGAAGTGGGAGTCCCATATATTCATACATTCAATATTCCATAATAGATGATTTCACATGTATAAAAATATGTTTCACACTTGTTAGATTATTTCATGTATTTACTCATGTTTTTTAGTGTATTTCTAGTTATTTTCTCTTGTAGTGGGTTATTTTTCTATCCCACATTTGTTAGAATAGCTAGGTTTCTATTTTGCCTTGCCTATATAAGCAAGTGCTTTGTATTAGTTTTTCATCATTCTCATATTATGAATATATCAACTATTATGATGTTATTGTTGTGAACACTTCTAATCTTGGCCTCATGGAATGTTTTTACCATTCCTAACATGGTAGCAGAGCCTTGAATAAGTTCCAACCATCCAAGCTTGAAAATTTAGAGAGAAGATCTTGCTACCTCCATTGGATTTATCTCCTTGTTTTTCATCTTTAATTTCATATATGAGCTAATATTTTTTCTTATTTTGTTCTAAAGTTATAAAATATTGCTTGTATTCAAGAGAATAGAGATCTTATCATATTATTTTTTGGATCTAAGGCATTAAAATTCTTGGCTCTATTATTAGCCTTATGTCTTCCTTTGCAGTCATTTTCTATCAATCTAAGTTTTCTCTTGAAAATATTTTAATCTTTTGCTTGTTTCTTAGCTTACAAAGCAAAGACATTGGATAAATTTGTTATATTGTGGCACTTTTGTGGAGAAATGTGGCATCATTTTTTCAAAATTTGCTATATTTAGCATTAAAATCTATTGGTGTAAGTTATTTCAGCTTGGCATCATATTTCAGATACACCTTTGGCATCTCTCTTTATGCTTAGTCTGCTAAAGCGTCCCTCCCTTCACCTTGGCATTTTTTTTTAGTAGCCTTTTTTTTACACTTCAACATCATAAAGAAGGAGATTACTTTGTTTTTGGGTATATTTGTTCATTTTTTGGTTGGTGGTGTCTAGCTTTTGATCTTAAGATCTATTTTTTAGAAATGTGGTAGTTATATTTGCAAAGATCACAAATAGGTGTTTGATGAGAAATCCCTTTTCAAACATAGTGCTAGACATTTTTTTGGCATACACCAAATCTATAGCATCCCACTTAGCATTGACATTACCATCTTGTAGCTACTTGGCATCATTTTTTTATCATTGAGATCTATTGTTTTATTACTAAGTTTGAGACCTCTGTTATCAGATCTGTAGTGGACTAACTTCAACACTAGAAAATGTTGCATTGAAATTTTGCTAAAGTTGGCATCATCCTCTTCTTTTGTCTTTTGTTATATATTTTGGCATCATCTAATTCTTTGCTATATTGGATGAGATCTACAAAAGAGGAAGCTTGGCATTGGAACTCTCATGCAAGACCATTTCAATTTTGAGTTTAGTGTCAAATTTGCAACTATTGTGTTAAAGACCATATCTTATTTGACCAAGTATTTTTTATGTACTTTTTCCACCTCTACCTACTAAAATATCCATCTATAGTAACATGATTTCCCTGCTAAAAGATCTGGATTGCATAGTGA
Organism: Torreya grandis; assembly: GCA_037957365.1. Classification (NCBI taxonomy): domain Eukaryota; kingdom Viridiplantae; phylum Streptophyta; class Pinopsida; order Cupressales; family Taxaceae; genus Torreya; species Torreya grandis. Next base: position 6,258,397 of record JARHVA010000129.1, read on the forward strand.
GGGGTGTTTGGAGGAGAGGCATCATCATTAGTGGGATACAAATCTAAGATTTAGTGGGAGTTTTTCTTTTCTCCTTAGCCACTTACTAAGTGAAAAACAACTAGAAATAATATTACTCTCTTATTATATCTTTTCATAGTTGTAAAACCTTTAATTATTTGTGTAATAAGATATATTTTTGCTTAAAGAGTGAGTAAACCCTGATTTCACACTTCCCAAGGTAACCTAGAAAAAAAAATCACTTCCATTGAATTTTACAAGGTCATGTTATAATTTTGGTTCCAATGAGTGGTTTCATACCTATGTTTTTTTTTCTGATTTGGCCTCCAAAATTAAATCATAGTGTTTTTAAATTACTGTTGACACATTTTATGAGAAATCAAAACACCCATAACTTTTGAATGGTAATTCAGATTTGAGTTCCATTTGTTTCAAAAGTGAGTATTTTTTTATTATCTATTACATGGTGTCATTAGATTGTAAAAATTCCCTACTTTTATAAAGTACCAAATTTAGGGGGTCCTATAATACATCTTTTGGGAGGGTTGTCTCAATGATGATTTGTGTGCACCCTTTGCATTCTTTCTACTCTTGGTGATTAGTTTGCATGGCTTCTTCATCTGGAATTGATCATTGTGAGATGTTAACTACACATAATTACCACACATAGAGACCCAGAATATAGATAATTACTAAGTTCAAAGGATTATGGTCCCTAATGAATGAAACATAACCATAATTCACAAGAGAATATGAAATTTTTTAGCATCAATGTATGTTTGAAGAATGCATGGGATTAATTGGGATTTATATGAGTGATAGTCTTATCTTTCACTTTGATGGGTGTGACACTCTATTTAAAATGTAGACTAAGTTACAAGGGTTGTTTGGGAAGGTAGACCACTTACGATCCATGCAACTTGAAGTGGAACTCACTTCACTAAATCCAGATGACTTTGCTTCCATTTTAGATTATCTCACAAATTTTAAGCATTTATTGACACCATTGAAGGGGAGTGGTCAAGATAAAAAGGATGAAGAAGGTGTTTAGTTAATATTTTTGAAGTTGAGTGGCCCTTTCCAAATCTTTGCATCTAATTTTTTCTCTAGTATGGATGCCTTAGGTACTACATTTTAAATGCCTAATCTTGAGTTGTTTTGTGAGAAAATCTCTAGGGAGGAATACAAATGGTCTCACCTTAAGTCTTCCACCTCTATAAAATCATTAGTGGCCTCACATCCTAAGTATAAGGGAAAATCTAAGGTTAAAAAGAAAAACACTCCTCCTCCACCTCAAAATACATCTAAGACCCCCAATACAAATGCACCTAAACCCAACAACACTTCTACATCTAAACCCAAACCATCTTCCAAGCCCAAGTATAAGTCTAACCTATCTTTCTCATTTTTTGGGGGGACTAATCATGAAAATTCTAGGTGCTTTAAGAGAATGCAAGCCTTAAAGGATGATGTTATGAAACATAATATTTATATCTCATCTCCTTCTCCATCTTATGAGCATGGAAAATAACTTAATGTTGTCAAGAGATCATAGTCACCTATTTTAGATAGTTGGGGATCCTGGTGATTCACATCATATGACTTCATCCAAGGAGTCCTTTATATCTCTTGGTTTTAGTTCTACTTCCAACATTGAGGTTGGAGATTCTTCCTTCATCTCTATTCATGGGAAAGGTCACATACAACTAGATGGTGGCTACATTAATGATGTGTTATATGTTCTAGACATCACCACCAATCTACTTTTCGTGTATCAAATTTATCATTTTGGTCAGGGCAAGACAGTGACTTTCACACCATAGGGTGCTGAAGTTTGATCTTTATTAGAGCCACACACACTCATTGCACAAGTTGTTTTTGATCATAGTTATTAGCTTTAATATTTTGAGGGTTTTTATACTCCTCCTCTAAGGATGTGCTTAATTTCTCATGCAAATTCTGAGAGTTAGCTTTGGCATGAGAGATTTGGACACCTAAACTACATATATTTGAAGGAGTTGAGCACTCACAACATGGTAGAGGGTCTTCTTACATTTCATGTCTTGATGGAGTTTTCCCTAATTGTGCATTTGGGAAATAACACTAGGATCCATTTCCTAAGGGGATGTCCATGAAAGCTTCTTCACCACTTGAGCTTATGCATAGTGATTTGATGGTCTTTCCTACTCCTTTAAATGGAGCTAAGTATGCACTTACCCTCATTGATAATTCCTCAAGGCATACTTGGGTTTACTTTCTCAAGTATAAAAGTGATATCGTTTCTCACTTCAAAGTCTTTAAGGCTTTGGTCGAGAAATAATCATCAAGTTTAATTAAGAAGCTTCATACAAATAATTGGGGGAGTAATTTAGTCGAGAGTTCACTAATTTTTAGCATCTCACGGTATTGTTCACCAACATTCTATTGCACATACTCCATAGTAGATTGGATTAGCAAAGAGGAAGATCCAAAATTTGAAGGAGATGGCTAACTGCATGATGCATTCATGTGATTTACCTTCAATTTATTGGGTAGAAGTAATTAATTGTGTGAACTACATTCAAAACCACACACCACATTGTGCACTTGAGCATACGATTCTAGATGAGGCTTGGTCTAGATCCAAGCCTGATGTCTCATTTTTTCAATTCTTTGGGATCCTTGCTTGGTCATTTATACCAAAGAAGAAAATGAAATCATTAGACAAAAAGAGAAAACCATTGGTCTTTGTAGGGTATTGTGAGGACATGAGAGCTTATAATATTTTAGACCTTGATACTCATGATGTTCATTTTTGAACACATGTACACTTTGATGAGCATTTCACATCTCATGACTCTTCATCTTCTTCCAAGCCTTCATCTTCTTCTTTTTATGATTCACCTCTTCTTGAGGATTCATTCTTTAAGGAGCTCATTTAGGAGATTCTTGAGGAGGTTACAGAGTTGATGTTGCCATTATGCCTAGGTGGTCTCATACTATAGTTGTTAAGGTAGCACCATTCATATAGGATCTCCCATCTACTTGACATCATCGTGCACATTCTATAATTACTAGAATTTTATGTCAAGCATTCTCTAGGGATCCACAGTATTTTTCAAAGGATCATGGGATACAAGAGTGGGATGATGTGATGATAGATGATTATTATTCATTGATGAAGAATTACACTTGGGATTTGGTCACTCTTCTTAAGGGAATTAAATTGGCTAGGTACAAATGGATTTACCACACCAAGTATGTAGTTGACTATTGAAAAGTATAAGAAACATCTTATTGCAAATGGGTTTTCATAAGTAAAAAGTATTGACTATTTTAAGACTTTTTCACCCATTACCAAGATGGATTTTGTTCTCCTTGTACTTTCTCTTTCTATATCACAAGGCTGGCTAGTATATCAAATGGATGTGAAGATTGATTTATTGAATGGATACTTGATCTAGGTGGATCCATGTACCATTCCATTTTTCAAAGTCTTCAAATTCTATTTGAATAATTTTCACATCATAGGATTTGTCGAGAGATTTCTAGCCTTTTTATAGAAAGAGATGTTGAGAGATGTCGAGAGATTTCTCTTTCTATAAGTTCAAAAAATGGAGTCCAGATGCTCAAGATATAGCCATTTGAAGAAATCTTGCAACATGTAAAAAAATGGGTGTCGAAAGTGATGTGGCATTGTTAAAAACATGCCAAGTGGACCAATAGCCATTTGACATGTGGCAAAATAATTTGGTGAAAAAAATTTGGTTTGGTGTTTTTTATTCACATGTTATTTGAAATTTTCAAACTTAAAACTAGGCACCAAAGAAACTGCCACGTCATCCCACCAACCATGCATGGACCAAGTCAAATCAGTGGCCTAAGTTGGTGCCTAAGTCTTAATCTTTTGAAAATGAAATAGACACATCTATTTAAAGCATTGAAAACTAAATTCCCAGCAAATTTGGGACAAAACCAAGTCAAAGGCACCAAAAAAGGAGGGAAAACATTTAAAATCTCATGCTAAGCACCTAAGGCTGACCTTTTCACTCTTCCCAGGTGCCTAGAAAGGTGGGAGGTAGTTTTGAAATCCTGACCTACCACTTAAAAGGTTAATTCCTTGACCACTTTAGCCATAGAGTTCAAAGTGTTATAAAAGTGACTAATTTCAACTTGAACAGACATAGAAAGCCGATTGTGTAAAGAGATTTAAGAAGGTTAGAGTCTTGTTATTGCTTTATACGGCCTTGGGTCATTATTTTCAGGTCTAAGAGATATTTTTATAGGCAAAAAAAGATTAGAGAAGGTGAATTGAAGACTTGTATTGATTTTGAAATCCATTTGTTGCAAAAAATTAATGAGAATAGTCCTCACTTCGAACAGACCTAGAGACATAGGCTATTGAAGCCAAACTCTGTTATCAATTTGTTGGTGAATTCTTTGAATTTTCTCTAATTATTATTTAGTTATGATCTTCATTTTATATCTAGTTTTAATTTCTTTATACAAAATTAAGCAAAAAAGTGAGAAATTAAAGGATCTCTTAAATGTGAACAAGTGTTTTTCGAATATACTATACTTGTATTTTCAGTTTACAGATCAGATTTTTGGTATCAGAGTAGTTGTTATTTAACAGTGATTGGTAGTGTATGTTGACAAGGTTTAAATCTCAAAATGGTGAAGGAAAACTCATTGAGTATAATCCAGAGATTAGTTCAAGGCGTGCTTCAAGGATGGTCAAAGAAGAGATAGAATCTGAACAAGCTTTCCACCGAGCCTTCATGGACATGAGAAGCATGGTTGAGGAACTATACCATGACAAACAAAGGAAATCTAAGAATGAAAAATAAGGTGACTCACGAGAATCAAAAGGTAAATAAACCAAAAAACCTTCTCCCTCAGATGATGGTAAAAAAGTTGTAGAATCTCTCCCTTCACTAAAATTGGATATTAAGTTTGAATTACCAATGGTTAATGGCAAAGTTAGTGCCAAAAAGTTGGATAATTGGGTCAAGCATATTGAAGTTTATTGCAGGGTCTAAAATATTGCAGGGGATGAGTCAAAATTTCATTTGGCTACTCTTCGTATGGGTGGCACAACTCTCATCTGGTGGGAGAGTAAGTTGAAGGAAGTCGAGATTCAAAAAGGTAACTCGATTTTTACTTGGAATAAATTTATTGAAGAACTTAGAAAGCAATTCTATCCTTTAGGCTATATGCAACAAGCCATGATGGATTGGCAAAGTGTTCAAGATTATACACAAGATTTTAGGAAAAAAGCTTTACTTTTGAATGGTCCTCTATACACATAAGAAACACTGCTAAAATATATAGGTGGGTTGCATAGTTACTTAAGACATATGATTCTTATGTTCAATCCCATTAATTTAGATGCAGTATGTGGTCAAGTCACTCATTTAGAGGCTAGAGGAAAACAATCAAAAGAATCTTTTCCTAAACTAAAAAGTAAGCAATATAATGTTAATTAATCCAAAGGGAAAAGTTCATCAAGAAAGGGTAAATAGAAATCCACTTATACTGTTAAAAAATAAGAAGAAGGAAAACCATTTTGTAATCATTACAAGAAAAATCATGATGAGTCTAAGTGTTGGAAACTACATCCTGAGTTAAGGCCTAAGAGGTATTAAAAGAAATAAAAGAAGGCTAATGCTATGGTTCATGACTTAGGTTTAGATTCAGGTGATGAAACTAAGATCACAACTATGGGATTATATAATGATTTTTCTCTTTTAGTTTTTAGCACTAATGCTACATCTTCTTCTAAATAGAATTTTGTGCATGTTGATAAGAAAAGAAATGAATTGTTCCACATTAGAGTTGTTTCAAAGCATACTAAGATTGACACTCTATTTGATAGTGGTTCATAATCAAATTTAATATTTGAAGAGGTTGTTAAGAAGCTAGGCTTACAAACTAATCCCCATCTAAAGCCTTATCCACTAGCTTGGGTGTGTGATAATGCAAAGCTACAAGTCTCACAAACTTGTATACTAAGGTTTGCCATCACATCCTAGTTCATAGATGAGGTTGAATTGGATGTTGTTCTATTGGACATATGTGGGATTGTTTTGGGAAGCCCATATCTTTATGACAGAAAAGCAATCTTTTATAGAGAGGAGAATAAGTACTTGCTTGTTAAGGATGGCATTGAATATATAGTTAGAGCACATCAAATTAGAACAAGTCTTTCCTTGGTTACAGCAAGGCAAATAAAAAGACTAGTTAATTCAAGCAAGACTTTTTGGCTCATGTTGATTAAGTCTAAGGAAAAATAATATTCTCAAGCTTTGGAAAAGTGTGATCCTAGACACAAAAATGAATTGGTTGAAATCATTTCTACTTACGATGATGTATTTCAGGATCCTAAGGGCTTACCCCCTAAAAGGGGATTTCAACATGAAATTCAGATAATACAGGATTCTCTTCTTCCTAACATTGGCATGTACAGGTTATCAGTAGTGGAAAATGAGGAAATCAAAAAATAGGTAATGGATCTATTGGATAGAGGTGTTATTCATCCAAGTTCATCTCATGTTGGTTTGCCAATTATTTTGGTGCCAAAGAAAGATGGCACTTGGTGAATGTGTGTTGATTTTTGTGCTTTAAACAAAATTACTATTAAGAATCGTTACCCTCTTCCTCGTATTGATGATTTGTTGGATCAATTAAAACATGTTATTTATTTAACTAAGCTAGATTTGAGAAGTGGATATCTTCAAGTAAGAATTAATGAAGGTGATGTGTGGGAAACTGCCTTTAAGACAAAACAAGGATTGTTTGAATGGCTTGTTATGCCTTTCGGGTTGTGTAATGCCCCAGCTACATTCATGAGATTGATGAATGATGTTTTTAGATAGTTCCTTGATGATTTTGTTATAGTTTACTTAGATGATTTATTGATTTTTAGCAAGTCATGGGAAGAGCATGTGATCCACATTAAGAAAGTCATGGATGCATTACAAAGGGAAAAACTTTATCTAAAAATGTCAAAATGTGAATTTGGCAAGACCTCTTTGATATACTTGGGTTACATTATAGGACATGGTAAATTGAAAATTGATCTTGCAAAAGTGGTAGTCATTGTTAATTGTCCTACACCCACTAACACAATTGAGGTTAGAAGTTTTCTTGGTGTAGTACAGTTTTGGAGGAAGTTTATTGCTCAATTTTTATATATTTCATCACCTTTTCATTCTTTGAAAAGTGTGAAACATCTCTTTTAGTGGGGAGGTAAACATAAAAAAGCCTTCGACACTTTGAAAGAAAAGATAAGTAATGCGCTAGTCTTGGCACTTCCTGATAGACAACAACCATTTGAGATTGAGATGGATGTAATTGAGTATGCTATGGGAGATATTTTAATGCAAGGTAAGAAACCAATTTGTTATCATTCTGAAACCTTTACAAGTGTAGTAATAAAATATCCAACTCATGATAAGAAATTGTATGCATTGGTTCAAAGTGTTAAAAAATGGAAACATTACTTAATGGGCAAAGAAACAATAATACATATAGATCATCAACCCTTACAATATCTCCAATCACAAACTAAGCTACAACAGTCTAGACATTTTTGTTGGATGGTTTCTTACAACAATTTCATCTTGTGATCAAGTATAAAAAAGGAATTCAGAATAAGGTTGCAGATATGATATCTAGGCCTCCTATGGTTGTTGCATCTATTCTTTTACAACATGGTTCTTTGTCTCATGAAAGTTATAAAGAAAAATATGTGAATGATCTTGATTTTTAGGATGTTTATAAAGACTTGATGAGTAGTAGACAAGTATAAGAATTGGACTATCATGTACACAATGATATTTTGTATCATTTGGGTAAACTATGTATTCCTCAAAATGAGAGGGTGCACATGATTAGAGAAGCACATACTTCTCTTATTTCTAGTCATTTTGGAGTTTCTAAAATGGTTGCACATTTGAAGATGTATTGGTATTGGCCTTGTATGCAGGAAAATGTTGCTAAATATATAAAGGGATGTACTCTTTGTGCCACAAGTAAACCTAGTAATAGGAAATTGGGACTTTACACTCCTCTACCTGTTCCTACTCACCCCTGAGAAAGTATCTCCATGGATTTTGTGGGGGGGTTACCTATGACACAAAGAAAACATGACTATCTATATGTGGTTGTGGATAGATTTAGAAAAATGTGTGTTTTGATTCCTTGCACTAAGCAAATTACTAGAGAAGGCACTACACATTTGTTCTTTAAACATGTATGGGCTCATTTTGGTTTGCCTACTTCAATTATTTCTTATCAAGATTCTCAATTTATTGGGGAGTTTTGGTCAAATTTGTGGGGACTAATAGACACTAAATTAAAAAAGAGCACTGCATTTCATCCATAAACTAACAAACAAACAGAGGTCGTGAACCGCACTATGGTATATTTGCTTAGGGTTTATAGCAATAAACATCCAAAGTTATGGGATGAATAATTGTGTTACATACAACATGCATATAACTGGGCACTTCATTCTTCTACTATGAAATATCCATTTGAATTTTGTTATGGATACTTCCCTAAATCTCCTCTAGATGTTTGTTATGGACAGGATACAGCTATTGGTGAACCAAAAGAAGCCATTCAAGCCAAGAAGTTCATTAAACAAATACAACTCATTCATTAGACTATTCATACTCAATTAGATAAATTCAAGCCAAGTACAAAGCTAGGTATGACAAACATCATATTGATCACCAATTTATTGTAGGTGATATGGTATGGCTTCACATTAGTAAGGAAAGACTGACAGGTGAAGGTAAAAAGTTGAAACCAATCCGGTATGGTCCTTTTCAGATAATGGAAAAAATTATCACAAATGCTTTCTAATTATATTTACCATCTTACATGCAGATTTATTCAATTGTAAATGTGGAAAATCTAAAATTGTATGAGCCTCCAATGATAATTGATCATGATGAAAGTGTATCCATTCCTTTCGTTGATGATTTTTCTCCTGAATATCTAACAAAATTGTAGGAAGATACAATACTTCACAGGAATATGCAGACTTCATGAAGAGGTGATGTTGAATATCTTCGTGTTGGTCTCAAAGGGATGCATACAAGCAAGGCCAAATGGATGGAAGTCAAAAAGGTGAGGGAAAAATACCCTCACCTCATTACCAATTAATTTCAACTTTTAGAGGTCCAAAAGTTCCCAGTGGGGAGGAATGATTCAGGTGGATCCATGTACCATTATATTTTTCAAATTCTTCAAATTCTATTCAAATCATTTCCACATCATAGGATTCATTGAGAGATTTCTAGCACTTTTCACGGTTGGAAAAATGGAGTCCGGATGCTCAAGATATAGCCAGTTGAAGAAATCTTGCGACAGGTAAAAAAATGGGTGTCAAAAGTGATGTGGCACTGTTAAAAACATGCCAAGTGGACAAATAGCCATTTGACATGTGGAAAAATAATTCAGTGAAAAAAAATTTGGTTTGGTGTTTTTTATTCACATGTTATTTGAAATTTTCAAACTTTGAAACTAGGTGCCAAAGAACCCGCCTCGTCATCCCACCAACCATGCATGGACCAAGTCAAATCAATGGCCTACATTGGCACCTAAGTCTTAGGCATTTGAAAAGGGAACAAATACATCTATTTAAAGCATTGAAAACTAAATTCCTAGAAAATGTGGGACAAAACCAAGTCAAAGGCACCAAAAAAGGAGGGAAAACATTTAAAATCTCATGCTAAGTGCCTAAGGTCGACCTTTTCACTCTCCCAAGCACCTAGAAAGGTGGGAGGTAGTTTTGAACTCCTGACCTACCACCTAAAAGGTTAATTCCTTGACCACTTTAGCCACGAAGGTCAAAGTGTTATAAAAGGGACTAATTTTTACTTGAACAGACACAAAAAGCCGACTGTGTAAAGAGACTTAAGAAGGTTAGAGTCTTGTTATTGCTTTGTATGGCCTTAGGCCATTATTTTCAGGTCTGAGAGATATTTTTATAGGAAAAAAATATTAGAGAAGGTGAATTTAAGACTTGTATTGATTTTGTAAGCCATTTGTTGCACAAAATTAATGAGAATGGTCCTCACTTCAAACGGACCCAGAGACGTAGGCTATTGAAGCCAAACTCCATTATCAATTTTTTGGTGAATTCTTTGAATTTTCTTTGATTATTATTTAGTTTTGATCTTCATTTTATATCTAGTTTTAATTTCTTTATACAAAATTAAGCAAAAAAATGAGAAATTGAAGGATCTCTTAAACATGAACAAGTGTTTTTTGAATATATTACACTTGTATTTTCAGTTTAAAGATCAATACTTGCATGAGGAAATCTATATGGAGCAACCTATTGGGTTTGTTCATGATTCTTCTATTGTTTATCGACTTAGGAGATCTCTTTATGATCTCAAATAGGCCCCTCAGGCTTGGTATGAGAAGGTGGATTCATTTCTTCTCTCTACTAGCTTTGTTCATTGCCACTCTGATCTCATAGTGTATATTCAATGTATTGGGGAGGACATTATTATTTTGGTCTTGTATGTTGATGATCTGCTTCTCATAGGTAGCTCCTCATCTTAGATTCAAACTATCTAGTAGGCACTTTAGTATAGTTTAACATGAAAAATCTTGGTCTTTTGCATTTTTTCCTTGGTCTATATATTTCACAGTCAGATACAAGGATTTATTTGAGTTAGTAGAAGTAAACCCTTGATCTTATTTAGTATTTTGGCATGGTTTATTGCAAGTTAATTCCTCCTTTTCAGTCTAGAGTGACTCTCACTTCTTCTTGTACTACTCCACTTTGTGATCCTACATTGTATAGGTAGTTGGTTGGGACTCTTATGTATTTGACCCATACTCACCCTAACATTTCATTTATAGTTGGGCTTGTATCTAGGTTTACACATGACCCTCATGATAGTCATTAGTAGGTTTTCAAGAGGATTTTAAGATATCTATAAGGCACTACTCATTTTGGATTACATTACATCAGGGGTTCTACTTAATTGGTTGGCTACAATGATTTAGATTGGGTAGGTTCTCTTGATGGAAAGCATTCCACTTCTGGCTACATATTTTATCTTGATTCTTCATCTATTGATTGGTTGTATAAGAAGCAACAAGTTATTTCACTTTCATCTACAGAGGCTGAGTACAAGGTAATAGTTATAGAGAGTTAGCAGGTTCTTTAGCTTCATTAGTTATTGATAGATTTTGTCTTCACATAGGATTCACCCACTATATTTTGGTGTGACAACTAGAGTGCAATTCATATATCTCACAACCCAATTGAGAATCAATGAACCAAGTACATTGAGGTACATATGCACTTCATTCATCAACACATTTAGGATGGAGTCCTTAGCTTGGAGTATATTTTGACTCAGTAGTAGGTTTCAGACATCTTCATGAAGCCTTTTGCATCACCTAATTTTATTGAGTTGCATGGCATGCTTGGGGTTTTAGAAGTTGTCTTTAGGGGGTGTTCATGAGAACATCTTCCATCTTCAATTCATGGATACATATTATACAAGAGTACCTTATTAGGCCTCATTTCCAAGACTCATTCTATGGATATGCCACATTTTTTGGCTTTTTTTAGCCCCTAGCTTTACTTGAGTGAGGGTGTTAGAGTATTTAATTTATTTACTCATGTTTGCTAGTGTCTTTCTAGTTATTTAGTCTTATAGTGGATTATTGTTCTATCTCACATTTATTAGAATAGCTAGGTTTCTATTTTGCCTTGCCTATATAAGCAAGTGCTTTGTATTAGATTTTCATAATTCTCATATTATGAATATAACAACTATTATGATATTATTATTTTGAACACTTCTGATCTTGGCATCATGGAATGTTTTTACCATTCTTAACAACACTAATGTGTAGACTAAATAAATAACACATAATATGAAGATGATAAAATGGTTTGATAATGTTAACATAGCATTTGGGATGGAGCATAGAATATGCAAAACACTAGTGGAAGAGTATAGATGGTATTCTATATTTTTTGCAAAGAAACATTACACATTGGTAAAACTGAAGGATAAAGACGGCAATGAGATATCTTGGATGAAACTTCCTTATGCAGTTTATGTGTAATACATGAAAAGATAATTGGAAATATTGGAAGGAATTCCACATGAAAATTTTGATGTTAATAAAGTGGAACAATATAGAAACCACCTAATAATAAGTATTTTCACATCAAAGAATAAAGTGATTGATGAAGATGAAGACTATGAAGATAATATTTTGGAGTTAAAAATCATGCAAGGATGTGTGATGAATGAAGTTAATTATTCATTAACACATTCCTTGAATCCTAATCATGTTAGACTTGCATATATAAAAGAGATAATAGCATGGGAAAGTATTGATAAGGATGTTTTGAAAGGTAGGGAGACAAGGAAAATGAATAAAATGAAGGTTCTAAACTAGATAAATAAAAAAATATGTTTAAGAGGTATAAAAGAGCCAGTCTAAGGAAGAACTTGAAGTGTTAGGGTTTGATTCTAGAGGAAATGGGAGTGAAGAATACCCTAGCTAAAATAAGACTATGAAGACATGATCTATGGGTAATTATCTCACATAAACCCCAAATAAAAAGAAGAGAAGTGGGGACATGAAAAATAAGAAAAAATATATATAAATATTCAAAGTGTATCCACCATAAAACATCTCTAAGGAAACCAAGAAGGATAAGGAGGAAAAAATGTGCATAGAGGTGAGCACATCAGAAGGAGAGGAGGAAAATACACCCAATATTGTAGACCTAGATCCATATAATCTCAAGTGATTAATGTGAAATCCAAGGGAGAAGAGGAATAACAAAGAGTGGGTGGAGAAGGGAAAGACAAAATACAATAAAAATTACAAGCTAAAAAGGGACATAACCATGGATTGGGAACTAGAGCATTTTTTTAGTAACATCAATTTTGATCTATGAAATATGAAAATTAAGTGGGGTTAGTGTAATTGGAGTATATGTAACACACTATATTTTGGATATGGAGGAATAAATTGAATAATTAAGGACTTATATAAATTAAATAAATAAAGGAACACTAATTTATGCATGGTGGTAAATATTGATGAGATGATCACCAAAATTTAAATGAAAAGACCATAGTTGTGGTTAAAATAAGCTACATGAGGAATATAGCAAATTGATAATCTCAGTGGAACCATGAAAAATATTTTACACAAGAATCTACCATCTATAGTCACATAGTATTTGGATGAAGAAATGATTATAAGGATGTTGAATAAACAAGGAAAAAATAGGATAAATAGGCCAAAGAGATGCAATAGATACTCAATAAATCAAAGAAGATAGGAATAATCATCGTGCATGTATTTAAGGAGCTCATAAAATCATTTGACCAAATTGAAGCATAATTAAAGGAGAGTTAAAAGATAAAATAACTAATTATCTTATAATATAATAAAGGGGCGTCCTCGGAAAGAAGAAAAAAATTACTGAGTTAAATTCCTAAAAGCCTATGGTGAGAAGTAACTCATGAAATTTGAAGAAAAAATAGAGGAATTGTAATGAAGAGCATATAATGAGAGATATTTCTACAAAATTTAAGAAGGAACTAGGAAATTTTGAGAAATCATACTTGGTATAGATATTAAAACTGAATATTTATATCATCTCGGTCTTTTACATTTTACAAACACTAATCAAGGCTCTACCCTTCATTTCTAGGCCTTCCCTTTACCAAAAGGATCACATTCACCATATCATAGTACCTAAATGATTATATTATATTCTATCCCTTAAAATTATAATGATTGATACCACTTGTACACTATATAAATCTTAAAACTTGATATATATCCTTCACTATAAGTTACACATCCATCCCTATTTTCTAGCCTTTTAAACACTACGGGTCACAAAGAGGCACTTGAATTAATGCTAGTGTCCATATCCTTATTTAGTTTCCAATACCAAAAATTCATCCAAATTGAAAACTATTTGAAACATATGGGTTAGGCTATTTTTTTTATTGAACCTTACCATGAGATATTTTAAAAAGGTTTGGTATATATACAAGTATAAGCCTTCTCAGTGGTCATCTAGAAAATACTAAGTAAACACCTCTAAGACTCATTCATTAAATCACACAACTAATTTATTCTACCCTATTTATCTCTATTTATTTATCAATCATAGGATTAGTTAGACAAAATTTCTTAAGCATCCAAATAATGGCCCATGAGTGGTATTTTTCAAGTTACAAGCTATATCATTGCATGCATCTACATATAACATATCACACCATTATTCACACACACACACACACACACACACACACACACACACACACACACACACACACACACACACACACACACACACACCCAAACATAGGAGAGAACTACATAATTTTGAGACCCTCTTTAGAGTATTGCATATATAGGTAACACTCATTGATAGAGGGTTCACGTTGACACTGGGAGCCCACTAACACATTTTTTACAAATCTCATTTTAAGATTGAAAAAGGGTGAAGAGCTAGGGTTTGATAAATAAGAAGAGAGTGATAACCTATATTATAGATTTAAATGCATCATTTAAAAAGTGAAAATAACTTAGAATGGTGAATTTGATTGCATTAATGCCCATTATATATTTTATATAAGACAATCAACATTATATCACATACATTAAGGTTGATGGTAGTGTCCCAAGGTCAACGATAGTGTTTGCATCTCCAAAAACATCATTTCTAAAATTTGATGATATCTCAAAATCTTGATCTTTCACACTTTTTCTTGTATCCAACCTAAATCTACTTTCACATAGTAAATCTAGCTAAGTATCATTTCTCTTTCATATTGTAATCAATTAAACATCTTTCAATTTTTTACTTTATATATTTACTATATCTCAATGTTATAATTTGTAATATTTATATATCTAGGTTTATAATTAATTATCCTATTGTATATGATTTTATCACCCTTGTGCTTAAGCTAGTTATAAATTCTTACCCCTATAGCCACAATATATATTTAAGGTTAACATTTTGATGAACTTGACCACAAAGTCTTTCCACACAACTCCTAGCTTGTTCTAGAGTTTTTAGTATTATAGGGTCTCTTGTTTTAGTAATCTATAGATCTAAATTTTTTAATTTCCTTTGGAAACTGTATTTATATTTATAAAAGATGGAAAATGTTAACAAAGATCATTTTTAATGAAAGATAAATAATCCTTAGTCAACCATTTAAATACAAATAAAGAATTGATTAATGCATTCTTACATGTTACTTAATAAGAAATCAATAACCATGTTAAGGCTAGAACATCCACATCTAATTATGGTGAATCCTTATATGGAACAAGTATTTTCACATCCTCCATGGGAATAATTAATATGTTAACTCAATTATCAATTTCAATACCCACATCAACACAAGTGGTGTTTTCATCACCTTTGGTAACTTCTCAAATATCAAATCTTAATCCCAATGGGTCTACAATGCAAAATCTTCTCCAAGTTATAAAAACATTGGAAGCTAAGGTTATCAACATTGAAAAAAAAAATTTAAATCAACTCGTGTTATTTATTCGCAAGATGTAATACATAATCCTCTATCACTTGAGATATTTGTTCATCCTTTGACAACTATTTTTTTTGCACCCAAGTTCACATTTTATGATGGCAAGGGTGACCTTAAACAACATCTTTGATCTTCCTATGCAACATTCCTTGATTATGTTTCCAATGATTAAATTTTGACCAAATTATCTCTAAGGAGTCTAAAGGACTATTCTTTAAGATGGTGTTATAACTTACCAATCTAATTAGTGAAAGCATTCAGAACCCTAGAAGGTCAGTTTCTATCACATTTCTCCATCAATATCACTAAAAATATGTCATATGCAAAAAATTCTAAGATCAAACTACGAGCCAATGAACCTATCAATGAATATTTATTGATGCATAAAATAATGTTATCCAAAATGACAAATCCAATGGTAGATAAAGAGTTTCAAGACATTTTAAGCAAAGTTTACTTGCCTATTATAGAAGTCTATTATTTTTAAGAAGTTCAATTTTTTTATGACTTATGCCATATTCTTTGAGATCAAGAAATGTAACTTATTTCCTTGAATAAGTATAATTATGTATAAAACACACCAACTACATATTATACCAAGTTTCATATCAAACCAAGATATAAGGTAAAACCTATAGAACCTAAAAATGAAATAGCCACAATCGTTAATGTAGTGTCACAATAACCTAATAATCTCATCTTATCTAGTGCACCTAAGAGACAATTTACATGATTACCTATGTATCCAGCTTTGATACTTAATAATTTTATGGATTGTCATCTCATATCGCTACCTCCTCATATATAGGTTGACATAAGTAGACATCTACCAAAAGTATATGATGTTAATGTATATTGTGACTATCACCAAGGCCTTGAATATTATAAAAACAAATGTTATTCATTAAAACATAACGTTCAAATCCTTATTGATAGCTATCATATTATATTTAATAATCCTCTAAAGGTTTTAGGTTCACAACTTATTGACTATAAAAACAAGAAGATATTTAACAATCCTTTATAAGATCATTATAAGAAATACCTATAAGTGCAAATGGCATATCATACACATCCTCCTAAATCGCATTATGGGCACCCATTCGATGGGATTATTAGAACTTATACTCACAAAACATCTCATGTGGTTCATATACCTTTCATTTCATTTCATGACAGTGAAATTTTGGATGATAATTTAAATCTTCATTTAGTATTCATTTGAGCATACCTTGATGATCAACATATACATAGTGTTATAATTAGAAATTATTCTAGTGATAATTTATGTACCATGACATTACTTACACATTTAAGATATAAACAAGATAATTTATACCCTTTAACCAAATTGGTTAGATTATTCAATGGGACATCACAATGTGTTATTGGTGAGATTGACCTACCTTTACAGGTTGGGAAACCACATGTGGTTACTTCCTTTTAATTTATACCATACATAATATTCCTTGATATTTGATTGGTATGATCTTGGATACATAAAATCCAAGTAGTATATTCCATATTTCATGGGTGTATTAAACACATTCATACCAATAGGGTAGTCACAATTTCAGAAATTTCATAGGAACATCCACATGAACAAGAGAAATTTATTTTCAGATAGATACTCATAAAACCTACAATGTTAATCATATACATAAGGGTAATTAATAATAAATCCCCTTTCCTAGGTGGTATATACTTGAGATACCTTTGCACCATAGATACACATTAGATTCCATATAATCCTCATCTACTCATACATAACATACCTAGTTACCTATAACAACTAAACATGTTCCAATTACTGATAATTCAAATAAAACAAAGAGAACTCAATAGTGGGTTACATGAACCACTAATATTGATAATATTGATTCATAATCACACACTCCTATGATCCATACACATATTATTATGAACTTTCCAAATCTACATATGATACCTATACATGCTCCTTGGCAATATCATTAGTATAATTAATAATAATCTAAGTATAGATCACTTTAAAAAAATCCATTAGATGGGATAAATTGATATCCATTGCTTTCTAAAAATTCAAAAATACCAAAAAAAATCTTCCAAAAATACCTTAAAAAATCAAATATTCAATAAAACACAAAAACATTCAAACAACCCAAAAAATACAAAAGTATTTGGCATTTCCATGTCTACTAGCTCCTTGGCATATATGGTGTTTGATTTATGTTAGTATATAGCATGTAATTTCATTTATACATACATATATGTTTCATACATTGAGTGGGATACATGGATACCATATTTACATGATATATGCACATATAGATGTTTGGCCTCTCCTCTATCTATGTCATATAGTACATTGGGGGCATCTACTTCATTGATAATGATTGATATAGGTTATATATTATTTATGATCATGTATACATATTTCACAATGTACTTTATATGTTATATTACATGACATCTTTTGCTAACACATATATGTAGGGACTAGTATGATATGCTTGTGTAGATTGTTTATAATTCATTTATTCACATTATCACTTACTTATGAGTATGTATTTATTTTTATTGCCTTGCTTGTGGAACATTTGAGTATGTTCTTTTCCTATTGTCCCCTTTGCCATTGTATGTTATCTAAACATTTGAATATGTCATGCTATATTGATTGTATAGTTAAATATGTCATTGACTTTTGATTGTGTGTCATTTTAACATGCCCCTTGTATAAGACCTCATTGGATCATTCCTTTTTAATTACATTGAGTTCTATTGTTTGTGTGCTTAGTTTATTATTGATCTTGTATTGTTACTCTCTAGATGTTGCCATGATACATATCATGCATTTTAGGGCTTGACGTGATCACATTCTTTGTGTTTCATCAATATATCTACTTAGATATCTTACTCATATATGTTATAGGATTCATACACAGATTATATAGTTACCTTATCTTTTTTAGGTAAGTTACCTACCAGATTATATTTCCCTCACCTTAATATGGGGGCATATGAGTGGGGGCATGTCATAAAGGCATGACCTCCACATGTACATAGTTTCTACATTTTAGTTTGGGCATGTCATAAAGACATGGCCTCCACATTTACTCAGTTCTAAACATTTCCATATTTTAGTGGGGGCATTTCACAAAGACGTGACCTCCACACTTGCACAATTTTTAGTATAGTTGTGTGATTCAGAATACCCTTGGGTCAAAATATTATACCTTGCACCAATTTTTCATAGATTTGAAACAAATATTTTCATACTTTTTACACATATAATTCAGTTTGAGACACATTATAGGTGAATTTTCTATGATAGTGCACAAAAAATTATAAATTTATCAATTATATCTCCATAGTAATATCACCAATGAACACTAATTACAACAAGAAGTATTATTATAGAGCATTTTCTATTTACAACAATTGGTTCTCTTTATGGGTTTTATTGATTAAATCATTCAACCTCACCATATTTATAGGTTGGGTTGTTTAAATCATCAAAACTCACCATATTTATACAATGAGTTGATTAAATCACTCACCCTCACTAGATTATATATTTTCACACTTGAGTTGTGTGATTGAGATTTAGTTATCTCAATGGTCATGTCACAACTCATCCTTACACCATATTGGTGGAGTAATACCTTATAATATCCCTCTTCAAATATCTAAAGTCCAATTCTAAACCTCCCTCATCCCTAATGCTTCATAAGGAAGCACCTGTACCAAGTAGAATATAAAATGGGCAACATGGTTGCATCGACACACATGTACTCCTTCCTTGCTCTCTTTATTTTCAAGAATTTTAATTATTTCAAATTTTATATTATATGTATTTATTTTATACTATATCATGCTCATGGTTTCAATTCATACATCATAAAAACACTAAGTATGGGTTCAATAAAAGGCAAGGTGTATTGTACACACCTAGGTGCGTATTTCTTTCCTTTAAACTTAGTAATTTCATCCTTTTGCATCAATAGATTAAGGGGGATTTAGATATTAAAACCAAATATTTATAGCATCTCAATTTTGTACATTTTACAAATACTAATCAAGAATCTACCCTAAAGTTTTAGATCTTTCCACTACCAAAAGGCTCATATTCACCATCATATTGTGCCTAAATGATTATATTATGGTCTGGCCCTTATCATTATAATGACATATATCACCTATACATTATATAAATCTTAAAAAATTATATATATCCTTAACTATTAATTATATATCCATACTTATTTTCTAAACCTATGGACACTATTGACCACAAAGGGACACTAACATTGACGTTAGTGTCCAGATCCTTATTTAGTGTTTAGTACTAAAAATTCATCCAAATTATAAACTATTTAAAACCTATGGGTTAACCTATTTGTCTTACTCAACCCTATCATGATATATTTTCAAAAGGTTTGGTATAAATATAATTCTAATCCTTCCCATTATTCATCTATAAAATACCAAGAAAATACCTACCAAGACTTATTAAATCAATCTAACAACTGATTTATTTTACCCTATTCATCCTTATTTCTTTATCAATCATAAGAGTAGTAATACACAAGGTCTAAAGAATATAAATAATAACCCATGAACTATATTTATCAAATTATAATCTAGATCACTACATTCATCTACATATAGCATATTATACCATTGTTCACATGCACTCCCACATA
This sequence comes from Torreya grandis, assembly GCA_037957365.1. Taxonomy (NCBI): domain Eukaryota; kingdom Viridiplantae; phylum Streptophyta; class Pinopsida; order Cupressales; family Taxaceae; genus Torreya; species Torreya grandis. The sequence continues at coordinate 6,278,651 of JARHVA010000129.1, forward strand.
TAGGGGATAATTACATAAGTTTGAGGCACTCCTTTGAGTATTAACTATGTAAAAAGTGTTCATTGATAAAAGATTATTTGATGTTATCTTAACACCGTGAGCCCACTAACCCATTTTTCAAAAAACTCTTTTGAAGGGTGAAGAAAGGAGCTAAGGTTTCATTAATAATAAGAGAGTGATAACTTATATTCTAGATATAAAGACATCATCAAAAAAGTAATTAAAAACCCAAAATTTTGAATTTAGTCACATCGAGATCTAGTAGATATTATGCATAGGATTTTAATTTCACATCATGGATATTAGTATTGATGTTCATATCCCAAGGTCAATGTTAATGTTCATGGCTCTAAAAAAATCATTTCTAGAATCTGATGACTATCTCACAATCTTGATCCTATACACTTCTACCTATATCTTGAAAGGGACATCAACAATATCATTTGAAGCCCAATATCTAAAGCATTAGCATCAAAAGCATCACAATAAGAGTGTTAAGAGTTGTAAAGATGATATGAAATTACAAAGTCAATATCATATAATAACCATAAAATAACTTCTATATGTTACAAATAAGAATCCTTGCATATATAGGCAAGGATAAATAATAAGTAAGTCAAAATAATCAATGTATGATAAATCCACAAAAGGATAAACTAGGAAAAAGACAAAAACTATCTTTAGAACCTAGCAAAAATGATAACCAGCTCTAATACCTCCCCTCAAGTGAAGCTATAGGATAAAAATAGACAAAAAATAAACTAGCATATCCATAGTATGAGTCCCAACAATAAAACCTAATGAGGTACTCATGTATAATCTATATCCATAAAATGAAGAAAGGAAGAAAACCCATAGGAAACCCCCCACCCCGAAACCCCAAAATGATTTAAAAGAGAGAATTGAAGGAAAGGAATAAAAGAAGTACTTAATTTGGAATCCCCCCTAAGGATAAATTCCTTCACCCCACACTAAGATCATTACTATATATATATATATATATATATATATATATATATATATATATATATATATATATATATATATATATATATATATATATATAGTGTGTGTGTGTGTGTGTGTGTGTGTGTGTGTGTGTGTGTGTGTGTCTGTGGAAAGGATGTAAGAAACCATCTACATAGGTTGTGAGATAGTCCTAAAAACAAAATGTTCTTCCCATTAATTTACCTTCTTCCTGAGTGCTACAAATAATCTATCCTAAATGCATATCACCTATAGAAATATTGGTGCCAATAGGAGACATAATACCCTATAATAATCTACCAAGACCTCCATGAGTGTAGCGCATAGAGTGAAGTATGAAAGATCCAAATTTAAGAGTATGTTTCTCAAAAGAACCAAGCACATAATCAGGTGGATCCAAAGTGGGACAAGCAAAAAATGCAATAGTAGGAGTATCAATAAGTTCCTAATCAGAAAGTGTAATAGTAATAGGTTCCTTGTGAAAATCATTGTCAAAACACATATCCTCACAAAAAAGAGGAGTAGGTGATGAAGGAATAATAATTTTGGCACAATATAAATCATTCTCAGGAAGTCATGATGGTGTCTCATCCATGATCTCAAAAAGTGATGGTGAAGGTGCCACATCCTCAAGAATCATGTCTTCTTAATCAATGAAATGAATAGGAGTATAAACTATATGATGAGTAATAGGTATCTCAAGCAAACCATCGACAATAGATAAGTCATCACTAATAACTAAATAAATTTGAATAGTGAGAGGTATAATAGGTAAGAATGCCTCATTTATATCACCATCAAGAAGTATGTCCTCACAAAATGAAGAGGAATCCTGATTCATGTTACTAGTAAGAGTGAATCCTCACTAGGAGGAGAATAAGGAAGTGCCAATAATGCCTCACCCATGTCACTGTCAAGACTCAAATATTGAAAAACATCAGTGCCATCATCAAAATATAATCCTTTATAACATGAGGAGAAGGAAGTGGAACATAATGAGGTGGAGAAAAATAGGGTGCAAAAGACCTAGAAGATTTAGTATCCCTTTGAAATAAGGCTACATTAGCATCCCAAGCTTCCTTTGATGATGTGTTACATGTGACATATCACTAAAAAATATCAAAAATATGTAGTAAAATTAAATAAATAGCCTCATCTTGTATATATGTAATCCATACAAGATCTTCCTCATCTGTAAATTGGGGAATGTCACCAAGCATAACTCTCCACATGCCTTTCAACTGTAAGTGTATCCATATTTTTATCTTCTAACTAATATAGTTGGAGGTTTTGAGGGGATAAAATAATTATGAATCCACTTTCAAAAAATAAGGATAAATTCAATAATAATAACCTTCTCAAAAATATAAATTCCCCTGTGATAATTTAATGTCTCCCGATGAAATTAATGAACACCCCAAAAAAGTGTGAGGCCCCCCTAGATTTGAAACTTTATAATTTAGTTTGTTTTCATAATATAAATTAAACCAATGTATTTATAATAAAAAAACATACACTTAAAAAAAAAAAAAATAGTACTCAATTTTGAGTCACGGTTCAAAAGTTATAGTCTTTATAAGTTTTCCCATTATTAAAATAGATCAAATAAGTAAACATGGAACAAAAATAAATTCAATAAGGATAAAAAAATTATTAAAAAATTCATTAATATATTAAAAAAATATTAAAAACAATATTACCATCAATTAATTTGGCATAAACCAAGCATAGGTTGTCAAAATGGGTGAAAGCCAACTTAAGGAAGATTCTTTACAAGATCTAGAAAAACTGGTTGAATATGTCATAATATGATGTATAAAAATGTGGTACATATTGATTAAAATGGGTTATACCTATTATATTTAGAAATTATACCTAAAATTCTATCCTTTCCAAGAATTATATCTAAAATTCCAGATCGTATGACCTCAAACCAGGAGGAAAATTGACCAGTTATCTAGATGATGAAGGTAAATAGCTATAGTAATATTCAAGCTACCAAAAGAGTTGTAAAACCTACTCCAAAATGATTATAAATAATATGGTAGGAAATATGGTAATTTTATCTAACCAAAATAGGTTTTAGATGTGAAAAATTAGATTTGTACCACCTATGGTGACAGAAAACTGACCTAATGGTAGTTATCTACCAACAGACTGCGAGAAAGTTTTTTAGCAGAAAGGTTATACAAATTGATATATGAAGATTATAATAAATTTTATAGGTAATAAAAATCATATTTGTGTTCCCTTATGCTTTCAAATCTATATTTTGATGCATGCATAGCCTAAAACCATCAAAAAACATGCACAATTTGCCTAAAAAGCTTCCAAAACAAACTTAAACATGGTTATATCAAAATAAGTACCTAATGGTAAATCATAATATCTGAATGGAATAAAAAATGGATAAAAATAAATATATATAATATCCATACAAGGTGCCTCCACTATGCCAATAATATGTTTTGATAAATGGATAAACCCTTTCAACAACAAACTCGTAAGTGGATGGCTACAACACCTCCAGCTTTGACACTATAAAAGTAACGTAAACAAGATCATTCCAAGACCAAAATATAAATCATTAACCAAAAAATAATCACAAGAAGAGTTTTAATATTTTTAAATATGATATGCAAATATAAATACAATATCATATAATATCCATAAAATATCCATAAAATAACTTTTATATGTTATAAATGAGAAACCTTGCATATATAGGCAAGGACAAACAATAAGTAAGTCAAACTAACCAATGTGGGATAAATCCATAAAAGGATGAACTAAGAAAAAGATAAAAACTATCTTTAGAACCTTTCAAACATGAGAACCAACTCTAACATATCCAACCTAGATCTTCTTATGCCTAGTAAACTCAACTATTTTCTCTTTGGTATTAAAATAAATTTAATATCTTTCAAATTTGGTACTTTCTATATTTATTATATCTTAGTGTTATAATTTAAAATATTTACGTATCTAAGTCTATAATTAATTAGCCAACTATAGATTAGTTTATCACCGTTGTTCTTAAGTTATTTATATATTATTAACCCTATCCCCACAATCTAAATTTAGGGTTAAACACTTGGAAAATGGATACAAAATCATATAATTAAAGGCTAATACTAAGTTTAGTGTGAAATAAGTTAAGAGGTTTGTTGGTCAAGAAATTACTGCATGGGATGATTTTGATAAAAAATGCAAGGAATGAATCATTGAATTTAGGAATGAATCCTTGAAATATTAAAAGTGTAACCCTTAAATAATTAGAAATAGTTTTTTGTGTACAAATAGAAAGTATGTGGGAATCTTTACCCTCACTTTTACAGACCTAGAGGAAACACCAAATAAGTATAAGTATGAAGGAGTGTGCATATGACATACTTATTCCTAATATAAAATCTTGTAAACTCTTGGAAGGAATGATGATGATGGATGTGTGGTATAGATGAAACATATTTTTGAGGATACAATACCAATTAGAAGAAAAATTAAATGGATCACAAAGAAACATAAGTCCAAAAAGTTTCAAGCATTGAGGAAATAATGACATTAATGGGTTGGGATCAAGTCTAGAGGAAAGCATATTATGGGAATATGTGTAGATAATTGGTGAAAGTTAGAGGATGGGTAGTTGGAAGTTGAGTTAGTGATAGCTGGCAAGGGCCAAGTGGGTCTATGAAACTTATAAATAGGATCCCCAACCTCTCATTTTAGATATAGATAATTTATCCATTTTGAGATCTAGATGAGTTACAATTTTGAAAAATTAAAGGCATACTATAGAATAATCCTGTGATTTTATAATATATTCAACCATGAGAGGATTATTTGATCTTTGTTCTTAATTTATAGTTTTAATGGTAATAAAAATTGATGTAATAGAGTTCCTATACATTGAGGATGTACACTACATGTAAATATTTTTTAATTAATAAAGTGATTTGTTAACTAGAATGGATGTGTAGATTACTTAAGTGTTTTTTAGGGTTTTAATGAGCCTTTTTGTATGCATGTTTATTATCTTCATATTCCTCTCTATATCAATTGTGCTCTTTGTTTTCTCTTATTTCACCTTAGGTGAACACTTAATTATTTTGGATTGAGTGATATTATAGCATTATGATTATGAATCTCCTATTTATTCATATGATTTAACTTACATATGAGTAAGGAAGATCAAGATAAAACACAACATTTTATTTAACTTGTTTTCTATAGGCTCCCATATTTTTTTCATGCATCATGGATATATCCCACTTATTTTTTACACCTATTAGATTTATGTTTTTAAGTTGCATTTTAATAACTAGGTATTCTCTTGGAAAGAAAAGGCAATGGTGGGGAGCGGTGTTTTTTCACTTAAAGTCAATTAAATTATTTTTTATCATAATTATTTAAATATATATACATGTATTTCATACATATTTTACCCTTTATTATGATGAAATTTTCAAATATGTCTATCATTATATCATTCCCCTTTATACATTTTTGTGATTGGATAAACTCAATCATTCTCATGTTCATCTCTCTTTTCCTTATTTTTCATCTCCTTTTGGGGACACTAAGGTGAGTTTAAATGTCAAATTTTTTTATAAGGTGAAATTATAGGAATTTATAAGTTTATTCATTTACATATTCTCCTCTTTAGTGGCTATGTGTAATCTCCCCCTTAAGTTAGTCATATTAAGCATCCATTGTTGGTCTTTCAAATCTTTATGGAAGAGGAAAATATAAAAATTAAAAAAAATCAAATTCCTAAATATCACAGTAAAAATTTCAAAATATAAATATCAAAATTTATAAATCACCAAAAAAGTGTTATCAATTCATTGGCAAGACCCTATATGAGTTGAAGCTTAAACTCCATAGTTGAACTCATAGTAGATTTGGGGTCCATCAAAGTTCAATATGTAAGTAAAATGGGATATGATGATCCATACATATAACATTAGTGCCACCTAAATTTTCATGCAAGTACATAATTCTTGTAGTGAATAATGGCTCTATCAAGCTCTTGAGGAATAAGGAACTCATTATGGGAAAATACTTTTCATGCATATGCCCTTCATTAAATTATCTATATACTTAATTATCAAGACATATCTTTATGCTTTATGGGTTTGGTCTCTAGGCCATTGATATCAAAAACTCTTATTCTTTCCAAAATAATTATTTTATCTTTTTTATAGTAAGAACATGTTTTCACCATAGTGGCACCCTCACTACTACATTTAGTTCAATTTGTACCATAAATTAAGGGTTTTTTGTTTTTTCACCAAAATTTTCTAAAACTCATGTTGATTTTGGTAGTGTAAAATCAATGTAAATTTGACATGAATAAAAAAAATCATTGGATCAATTTTATGCCAAATTTGCATCAATGGTTGGCTTAAAGTTTGTGTTAAGTTTACATCAAAAATTAACTAAAATTTGAAATTAATATATATAATAATATTTATTATATAAATTTGATTAGTAAATACTTTTGACATGATCTATGAACCAGATTCAATTATATTAACAAATTAAATTCAATACACTAAGTTAGAGTTACTACAAGGGTAACCATCATAAATACCAAATATTCTTAAAATCTCACAAAAGATGTTCAGCTAAAACCTACCCACAAAAATTCTCCTATAATAGACAATATTACCATAAGGGAAATAACCATACCAAAAAACCAAGCTTCTTAAAAGCTTATAAATGATTTTCAACTAAAATTTACCACTACTCAAAACAAGTTTTCCATAGTATAAATATAAAAACCAACAAGAATCAAAGGAAAGTGATTCAAAATATCACACATATAAATCGATTCTTAGTATATAAAACATATCAAAAACCATAAATAAATATTTAAAACAATTAATCCAAAGGACCAAACATCATATCTAAAATATATATACACATAACATATACTTTATTCTATAAAAAAATATATCTTCTACAAGGACTACACTAAAACTTTTGCAATACTTCCTAGTATCTTTCACAGCCACCAAACTTTAAGCTTTAACCCTATTTAAATGGGATCTTAGGACCATATTGTAGTAATCCTTTTATCTTTTAAATAATATCTCCCATTTTTAACTTGATTTTTCTCATTATAGTAAGCCAAGGAAGAATAATAACAATTAACATTCAAGGAAAGTGTCTTAAGAATAGCATGATCAAGAAAAAAATATAGAGATACATTATCCACAAGTGATAAATCCTAGGGAAACTCAACACCAATTTTATAGGAATAACCATGAACACCAAAAGAGAGAACTTTGGGATATCTTTGATCCAACACCATTCGATAAATATAATCAATAAAAGAAAAATAATTCAAAAATGAATTCTTAGGATTATCCTTGAGGTTTTCAAATTCCTTAAGAAAAAATGTTACTTTAGATTGATCTACTCAATTAACATAAACATGTTGTTGAATAAAATCAGCCCTTTTCCACCATGTAGGCTTCTTTCCCTTATTTTTTGAATTAAAAACCATATTATCTAGATAAGAATTTTCTAAATGATCCACAAAAACACAATATCTAGATTTAAATTCCAACTGATCATAATCTAATTATTGTACTCAAATACGATCATGTATCATTAGCCTAATCATTTTTAGTAATTCATTATACAAATCCATTTAATCACAAATTCAAGAAAAGGTATATTGGGAATGGAACCTTATATCTAGGGATTTATAAAGTCACTCCCTCAAAGTATTTCCAATTATAGTAAGGCAAGAAATACCCCAAAAAATGAAGGGAAGGTTTTGTATTCTAACCCAAATTGGAACCTCGAATAATTTATGAGTTAGAGATTAAAATCAAGGAATAAAGGCTTCAAATAAATAATATCTAATCCCCATAACCAAGGACCCTAATTTTAAATCACCTCTCTACCTTCCTTTAAACCATAGATAATAATAAAATACCCTTTGGAATAAGGGTAAATGAATAGATCACTATTAGAAAAATGATTTCCATTGATTAAAAATCTAGGAGTGAAGATAAACTAGGGATGGCCAAAACTTATGAAACATGAAAAAAAAAAACATCTCATAATATCACTCTTCTTACTCTAGCATGTCCTCCAACATAGTCTCATCTAGCTAAAAAGCCAAGGTTCAAATCGAACACTTGAAAGGAGGGAGGAGAGGATTTTACATCCACTTTATTTAATGTCATCCCTACCAATTGTAGATCATCTCTAGACCCTTAAATTACTCAAATAGAGGCTATACTACATAATAATCCAAAAAAAAAAAAAAGTGATATCAATGAAGAGAATCCCTTGTTTAGAAGAATCAATGGACATGCATTCATTGGAGCATGTATAGTAAGTATATAGGGAAATATATACCTAGAAGATCCTAGATTCAACCTATCCCTAGATTTAGTGTTTGAAATATGACCAAATAAATGGAGATTGAAAATAATTTAAGGTCCATCATAAAATGATTTGGGAGCCTTATTTTCCACATAAATCCCAAGTCTTTATAGAATAAATGGGTAAAAAATCATGAGTGAAAAAATGAGAGGGAGAATAGGTATAAGGGCACAAATAAGAATGAATCCAAGGGCATAAACTAAGCCATAGAGGATATCACCAACAATCCTCACCAAACTAGAAGTGCCATAATTAGAAATGAATTCATTCACAATCAAATTAGAGATGAAAGGACAAGAAGGAATTCCTCCATAAAGAGGATCAACTAGAGCAGTAGGAGTGGTGAAAGTTGTCATGTTGAGTGTCTTCTATAATACTAGATGTGTTTTTGCTTATTATTTATTATTATTCTTATTATTATTATTATTATTATTATTATTATTATTATTATTATTATTATTATTATTATTATTATTATTATTATTATAATAATAATAAAACATATTATGTGTATATATATACAAAAATTATTTTGAATTTGAATATTCAAAAATATTTTTTTTAATTCTATTGAAAAATTTGATACAGTAATGTCCAAAAACACAAATTATAATAAACAAGAAATTTATAAATTATACAATGTTGGAAGGAGTGAGATTAATATAATATCCTTTCTAAATATAAAAATATAGATGATCTATACTAAATCCTAGTCATTTTCCTCCTCATATTCTATATAATTATCAGGGACATTTAATGTGTTTAATGATGCATCCTTTATCTCCTCATCATTTATTTATTGAACATAATCAGGATCCTCATTATCATCATCCTCCATATTAAGACCATTGACAAGGATAGTGTTTATCCACCTAAAAATTAGACATAATTTAATTTTTATATAAGTGTTTAAGGTTATAATTTACATAGTAAATTAAAACTACAAATTATATTGTAAATTAAATAGTAAATATCTTTTTAGCACATATATTTTAGCCTAGGTCCATGTTGAGAGTTTTGTGTCCCATCCTAAAACATTAAACTATTTTTTCACTTCTTTCGTGGGCATTCAATCATAATGTTACTCATGCAATTAAATGCATGTCATAAAACAAGGTGAAATATTTTTTACAAAATAACTTATAAAAACTTACAAACTTATTTCAACCTTTTTTTGCACGTTCACCCCAAATGATGAGTCATTTGGATCCCCTGACTAATTATCACTTATTGGGGCATGTGTGTCCTACTCTTTATCCCTACATTAATTGATATATATATACAAATATATAATTAGTACAAAATAAAAATTAAATGATTTTTAACATCACATTAAATTTTTTAATTAACTTGTAACCTTGTCTAAATGTCACATTGAAGCCAATCATTACACACATTTGACCAACTGAGGTGTCCCACCAAGAGTTTAGACTTTTTTCCTCTCTAAATATGTATTCCCCTTGTATGAAATATACAAATTACATATTTTTTAAGTTATTAGAAATCTATATAATAATAAAATAATTAATATGTATTTTATTTCCTTACCCTCTTATGCCTTCTCATTCTATTAAGCATAGTTGCTTCATAGTCTCAAATTACTTTTTTGCTATTAAAGGATTTTCTTTATTTATTTTCAATTTTTTATTGAGATATTGTCTCTGTTACATTGGTAAATTATTGTATGAAATTTTGGGAAATTTATAAAATAGAGTTTTATAATGCATTCATATTATTTATTTAAAATACCTAAAATATAAATATAGAATGTCAAAGATATTTTAAATAAATTAAATATATATATATATATATATAAACTTAAAAACTTATATAATATAAATTTTGATACATACTCATCATGAGCATCATCTAATATTTCCATCTCATCATTAACATATTATCTTACTTATAGAGTCCTAGCCACTCGATGTTTATACTCATATTGTGTTAAACAAAAAGGGAGATAATTATTAGATTATATATAATACTCTCCATTATCCCATGATTAATTATATAGGTTAACATCATTAATGCTAGGTGGGGGGTTCCATGTATTATATATGATGATGATACAATACATATTATGTGGAGAGGGTCTTGTATTTTTCACACTACTCTATGTATGGAGATCATGAGGTATGTACAAAATGAACCTATCATATAATTAAAATTTATTTTAAAAAATTTAAAGTAAATACTTCAATTTTAAAAAAATTAAAATTAAGCCTCATGTGGGGTCCTTAGTAGCAAAAGAAGGGTGTTGACTCAACCCATCCTCATCCTCTTGCAGTTCCATCTCATTAATGGACCTATTATTAAACCCATAGAAATAAAAAATATTATAATTAAAATAAATTATTTAATTACAAATTTATACTAAAAAGTATACCTTTGAATTTGGTTATATATTCAAGCAAAAGGACATGTCATCCTTGAGCACTCAATTTCCCAAGATTTTCCTAGGTAGTCGCAAGGTGTAAAAAAGGGTATAGATCAAGGATTAGGACTAGTTAATTGGTATATATTAAGTATTTTAATGATTCTAGGTTGAACATATCAAATTTGGAAAGGTATGGGTTGATTTGGTAAAGTTATAAGTGGAGAAAGTAAGGGCAAACATGTTAACTTAGTATTAGTCAACAACTTTTAGGTGATAATTAAGGATTTTAACTATAGGATGAGATGATGTGTAATGGAATGGTGATAAATATCATGTTCCTAGTAACTTGGTCAATTTTGGTTTGGACAAAAAAAATTAGATTAAACACAACTACTCTATGGAAATCAATTGTGTGTCGGGGTTGGAGTCACCCTAAAACATCATCAAAAGGGAGAAAAGAAAGGAAATAAGAAAATAAGATTAATTTAAATTAACTATGTATTTCTAGGAACAAATTACTTAAGTCAAATAACTCAAAATAAACTAATTTAATTATAAATTAAATATATAATATAATGGGAATAAATGACTACATGCAAAGGTTTAATATTTCCAAATAAAAAGTATGGTTTGCTTTAATTAAATTAAAAAATAACAACCTAAATTATGTTTTTGTATTTTATGAGTAATGAGAATAACAAAAAATATATCACTGATCAAATAATAAGAAATAATCACAAATATACATAAATCAAATAGTTGAAACAAGAGTGGACAACAAACAAGTAACAACACAAAGGCTTAGGGAAACACCACAAAGTGAATACTAAGAAGCATTGGTGAGGAGTACACTCATAAATAATTTGGATTATCAATATTACATGTTATAAATGTCATAGATTTTTTTTGGGCAGCAATATTATTTATTAGGATTAATAAGGACCACCTATGAGATGAGTTAACAAATTAAAATTTTTAATTATAGGCTAAAAATAGGTTTAGAGTAGAAAGCAAGATGACTCAAACCAAACTAATAGAGGCACCAAACAATGGATGACCTAATAAATAAAACACTTCAAAAGAGGGTCAAAATTTTGGATGCACAACACTTATAAAACTGAACATCCTTGAAATAAAACATCAACTTAAAGAATGAAATACAAAGGGATATAACATTTTTGAATAGTATGAGATGAATAAAATGAAGATGCCTTATCCAAACCTTACATAAATTTCAATGGATAACAAAGGCACACTTGGAATAATGGGGCATGTGAACAGCATAAATCAAGGACTGGATTTAAATGTACTTACTCTAATGCAAACTACTAATCAAATGAAATCTAAACTTACTATACTTTAATATACTAAAAATATATGAAACCTTTGACTTGTCGCTATGTGTATGACAAACCAAAGAGCATAAGAGTGTTGGAACATCCTCAAATCATAAATCTCCAAATGATGATGGTTCTTGGGATTGTGGGAATCACTTCAAGGTAAAATGATCCAAAAATGAGAACTAAAACTAAGTTATGGTATAAATTAACTATAGAATTGGGTTTATCCATCCTGGGTAGAGACTAAGGTATAGGGTTATGATTTTTCAACTAGAGGGATGGCTAGGGAGGAAGAATATATAGGATAACACAAGAAAAATGGGAGTTTTAAGCACAAATAAATGGTATGAATGAAGGAAACAAATGACAAAGTCACATGGATCATTTCTTCTTATGATCTAAACCTTTGAAATTCCCATACAACCTTCCATGATGAAATAATTAATTCATGTAGATAAACAATTTCACATAGCATCATGGAATTTTTTCCACAAGTCTAGACACATTTCAGGAGTCGATCTTAGAAGATGAAAAATGTACATGATAGGAAGCAAAAGGTAGAGAAGATACAGATAGAGGATTTTATTAAATGAAGAGAGAGATCACAAAAGATTAAATACTACTAAAACTAATTAAAATACTTCAATTTGAAAAATTAAAATGAGAATATACTTCTGCATTAGGTCCCTAGTATTAGGAGAATGATGTTGAGTTGTTATTATGTCATCCTTAGTTTAACCCTTTTCCTTGTCATCAATACCTAATATTTGTGTTAATAAATAATAAATAATGGAATTCAAAATAAAAATGGTATTAAAAAAATTTAATTTTTAATTTAATTTTTCATGTACCAATTGTAAGACTGTCAAATATCTGAGGGGTGTGGCAATCTACATCAATATCATATTATCTATGTTCATTAATTTTGGACATTTCATAACCCACACTATGCAACACTCTCTTAATTATATTTTCATGAGATGGCCTATTGGCTGCTACAAGTCTTTATGTGCCTGATATTTTTAAAAAGTATTTAACTTGTATTTTTTTTAAATAAATCCTATTTTAATGAGTAAGGCTAAAATTAGAAAAAGATAGAAGAATGAGATGACTATCAATGAAATGTATGGTTTTTATATTTTTTTATTTAGTCCCTGCCAAGGTATGGTACTATATCTTTCACTCAAAGAAATTAATTTCTTAGTTATAGCCAATAAAAAGGTTTAAATTGATATATTATTATTAAAATTTTAAATATTGATATGTAAAAATTTAAGATAATTCTTTGAGATACTATTGAGGATTATTTTTCAAACACAACAAGGCAATGGATACCCTAACAAACATGGGAGTTCTTAGTTTAGACCTAGCCATGTGAAAAAGACCCCACAACATTTCCCCCCTGTATCCAACTCTTTTTAGATAATGATGCAAATATACAAGTACCGCAAGCTTGTGGTAGAGAAATGCATGGGAGCATTAATCATGATTAGAAAAAGGCTGCAACTCACTTTGTGTCACAATAATGACATGAATTTTAAACTCGATGATGTAATACATCATTTAAAAAATGTTTATTCCAATGGTTGTGTAATAAAAAAACATTAAAATTTTAATGTGTTACTTGGCCCATGACAACCCTCAATGTAATTTTAGAAAAAAAAACATCATGGGGGGAGATAGGGACTGTTGTGAGCCAATAACTTACACTAAATTCTAAACCAACCATAAATTTTGGAGGAAGTTACAAAAGGGTGGTTTAATAGAGTTAATGTTAAGGATAGAAGGGTACAATGAGATTATTGCCAGAGAATTTATGGTAGGGTGAAAGTAGAGGCATGTGACCTTCAGGGGGGTTACTGTGGAACTTTCTAAGGAAATAATAAGGGAAGTTACTAGCATGACATGTGAGGGCACGAAGACCTTCAAATATAAATGGTGAAATTAGGAGCTAATTCAATAATTCTTCTAGATAGATACAGTCTACCACATAGACAAGAAGGGCTTCCCAAGGGCCAACCTTCCATGGAGATGGCCTAAAGTCTGCTTGTAGGTAATGTGTTACCTTACTTTGGAAGGCAAATTCACCCAATTTTTTTCACATCATTTCTTATTGTTGAACCATTTCAAAGGCCATAGGATTATCCTTCCATACTTGTTACTCATGTCTCTCAATTCCATAGTCCTAACTTTTTTGGAAAAACCCTCAACTGATATAAGCCATCAAGGATTAATCCTTCTCACTAAATGGGCAACCCCTATGAGAAGTCAATAAATCCACATGGTGGAAATTAGGAGAGATAAAATCTATGATAAGGGCACTGATGTGGAGGGAAAAAAAGTGAGGCCTCCCCTTCCACCTACCCTACTCATCCATAGGAGGGAGGGAAGAAGTAAAAGAGAAAGGCTTGTGACCTATCTCCCCTATAGAAGAGTTTTGATAAGAAAGTTAGTAGGAGCCTTTAGTTTTGACAAGGTGTGGAGAACCCCAATTTTGAAATCCATGAACTTAAGGTGATATAGGTTTGGATGAGGGATGAGGACCCAAAAAAGTATCTAGAGGGCCTCAAGTATAATCTGATGGAGTTCCATGAAAAAATTTAGAGATTGGGCAGGTAGATGGTTTCACACATGGAACAATGGAATAATTTTAAATAAGAAATTACTGAGTTGAGGGAGGGGATTGAGGAGCAGTAGATGGAGGAAAGGGGTAAGATAGATGGAACCCCTAAAGGCAAATAAATTCTCACCATCACCCTGAGGAATCATAGCATAAAGAAAGGAAAACTATCAGTGAAGAAGACCAGAGGTATGACGAAACAAAGCAAAAACACAATGGATGGCCAAGGGATAAAACAAGAGGGATGTTGAGAAATAGTGCAAATAAATTGATGGGTGGCAATAGGAAGGAAATTCAATTCAAGTAAATTTAGTAAGGGGTTGTGTATGTTTAGTATGGTCTAGGTATTTTTTGCTAAGTTTTTGCTAAATGTTTGCGTCTGATAGGCTATGTTGGCCTTGTTTCATCTTGTCTAGTTTGTATTTTTCATGTTGAGTTATGGTTTTTAGGTCCTTATAAAACCTAATTTTAACTAATCAAATTAAAAAAAATTGAGGATTATTCTAAAAAATGTGCACTATAAATTAATATAACAGCGTATTTTAACATATCAAAAGTAAATGTCACTCAAAGTTAATAACATGTTATACTAAATTAATATCCTTGTATTATGTGTATATCATCCTTAACTAATTTCAAGGTTGATATAAATTATAATTATATCAAATTTATGGTTAAATTTTTATTTTAATAAATAAATCATAATCTTCACCCCTAAAAAATTAACTTTCTATTTTAATTAAAAATTAAAATCTTGACCACAAAACCTTGGATTTCTTTTTAATTAAACAACATGAATAAATTGTCCTTAATAAGTTATTTTAACCTGTAAAAATTATATGTCACTCAAATTTAATAGCTTGTTATAGTTGAATTTATACTATGTATATGATTTAATACAAGTTAGAAATTTGTATTTTCTATAAAAATCTCCATGACTATATTAACTAAATTTTATAAACATGTTACTATCATTACATTCCACAAAAGTGTTAAAGTTTTAACAAAATAATTTTCATGTTTTATTCACACTTGAATAATTTGCTTCATGCATACAAATAATTTACCTTCTAACATAATCTGGAATACTAAGCTAACAATTACCAATGATTATTCTTTATTTTATATATTAATTTATAATATTAAAATTCAAACATATACATGATAAATTGTTTCATATTTTACACATTGTATTATGTCTGAAAACTATAACACAATTGTGTTACAATGTTTAATATAATTTATATAATACAATGTTTTATTCCTATGTTTTATAAGTTTATTTCATGTTTATTCCTAGGGCTTTTCTAATTTTTTTACCATGTGTTTTTTAGATATTTTTTCATAACATTGGTTTTTAGGAATTGTATAGACATAAATGAAATTCACCTATAAAATTGAAAACATGAATACATTTTATCTTTGGTTCCATATGGGTGGCATATATTCTTTATCTTCTTCATCTGAAAGTTCTTCCCCTTGCTCTTAATTTTCTCCCTAAACTTTGTTTCTAGGAAAACATCTTATTTTTATATTGTCCCTTTTTTATCCCTCTTTGTTGTCTCTTTCTCCTCTATCTCTCTCAAGGTATGATGTATTTTTATTCTCTCTCTCAAGGTATGTCATTCCTTTCTCTAGGTATGTCATCCCTTTCTACTCTATTTATCTCAACATTGAAATTAAAATGAAGTGGTAGGTCTTAAACACCCTCCCACTTTTATTTTTTCAATTTGGGGTTTTTTATGATGTGATGATGCAAAGTTCATAACATTTACATCATTATGTTGCATCAAGTTTACATCATGTTTTAATTATATAAAGGTAAAAAAATAAAAGTAAATGGTCAACACTAGCCTGACCTAATTTATGATGTCATTCCAACAAAATGTAATAGTGCATCTCTTACCTCACTTCATTATATCCCCTTGAAAAATAGACTCATTTCTATATCTCATCCATTTTTTGTATTTCCTTTCCTTCATTTCTTTCAAATATGTTAGCATCATGGCAGTATTAGCATTTAGAGGATTCCCTTTAAACTTTCCAATAATGAATACAAGTTACATAATTGACTTTTTCAAGATGTTCTCTTGGTCATTACCTTATATTTATAGGATTCCTCTTAGTTATGCTTGGGATCTTGAGATATTTTTCTCCTTTTTTAGGATTCCTCTTAGTTATGCTTGGAATCTTGAGATATTTTTCTCTTTTTTTGGGTCATCTAAACCTAATTTATCCCTTCCCCTATAGTTATCTAGCCCTATTTTATCATTTAATATTTAATATAATCATTTAATTTGGGTTTTCCAAACCCATTTATACTTTACCTTGTGGTATATAGCTATTGTTATCCATTTTTATCACCTTACACCACTTTCCTTTATTTTTGGGTCTTTTAAACCCAACCTAGCCTTTACCATTATTGCTTTCAAATCCCATTTTCTCTTAATCATTTATAATAATTTCACATACTTCCAATTTTAGACTCATCTATGTATGCTCACATTACTTCTATCCATTTTTATTCTTATATCATTAGGGTTACCATATGTTATTTTTTTTTCCCATAATGAGGAGTAAGGTATTTATATATATTTATTTCAACATAAAGTTAATAAAAGGTATGCATATGTTACTTCCACTTATTTCATGTATCATCATGTATTTACAACTCTTTATTTTATTTCATGTTACTATGTTATTTCTCAAAATACCATCTCATGTTACATTAATGTGACATGTGATGAGCTTTGAGTGAGGCATATGTATACACCTAATTTTTCACTTACTGATGATATTTATAATAGGACATGTAATCAAATAAATATCCTTGAGTGTATGTCCTAAGGAGTGTATCAAGATTGGAGAGGGCCATTTCATGGTTCTTTGTGATAAATTCCCCAATGATCATCTATTATATTTTTTTTCATCCATACCTATTATTTATATATTTATCCTATGCTTGTTCCCCTTTTACCATTTTTTATCATCTTCTTCTTATTGTGTGTTTCAAACTAACATCATTTTTTCAACCAATTATTTCTTATATTTATTTTACCCTTGAAAAACATCATCAGTTGAGTCAATGGCATACTATGTTTTTTTAACATATTTGTATGCCTTTAGTTAGGTCGATGAGATTAGTTAATTTTTTATTATGACTTTTTGCATTATGATCCATAGCTATACATATCCCATTTATCATTTTTATTAAGCTATACATCCAAAATACTCTACTCACATGAAAAAATCCACCTTAATAATAAGAAGATAATTTAGGTCTTAGGATCTTACACTCAATGAAGTCTAGTTTGCAAAAGATATTTTAAGCTATAAAGAATATAAATTAACAAGAAAGGTACACATAGTCTTTGGAGTATGTGACTAAGGATACTTAGGTCTTCTTATTTCCATCTTAAGTTTCACATAAAAAATCTCTCAAAAAGAGATAGTTGAGTCAAGGGGATATTAATGAGTTGAAAAGTCAATCTAAGGTAAGTATTCCTTAACCTACACTCTTTACTTATTTGCTTTGGTAGATAAATAGTTTATTGATATGTTATTGTCTTCCATGCTTAGGATAACTTATGCTTGTTAGTTTATGTTATATTTTCATGTTTGTTTCCTTTATTTACACCTCTTGGTTATAACCATTAGATTAGATGAATCTTGGTTACAATATTATAAATTATATATCTCTTGGTTACTTCATAATGAAATTATCTCTATTTTTATTACTTCTCTTATATATTAGATCTAGGTAGGTATTTTTTCACCATTTCCTTACATAGACATCCTAAAGGTATCCTTGTAATATTCATTATAAATAGATCTTTTAAATATGCATCTGATTATTTTTGTAATGGCATCTTGTATGTGATATTATTTCATTTTAATTTTATAAATTCCTCACTATGTGATTAAATAATCTATGAAGATTAAAATTGGGGGGGGGTGTTGGGGCGGGGTGGTTCATAAGGAAAATAATCTTTCAATATTCGTAAAATTATGATAGGTTCTCACATGCAAGTCACTTTAAAAATTCACCATCAATGAGATTCCTTTTGAATAGAGATTTATAGACATTACATTAGGATTATTCAAGAAATATATTATGGGTAGTCAAATTGGAGGCCATTTTCCTCAAAAAAATATAAATAAGATGACTCTTCAAATCTAGGATTAGTTGAGTTAGACTAATTCAATATTATCCTCTTGAATTTATAGAGTGTTCAGCAAGGACCAGGGTTATGATATGATATGTATATACATTAAAACTGGAATCAAATGTTACAAATATACATAATATATAAATTATAACCATACCTCATGGATAATGTTTAAGATATATCCCATTGAGCATTATAAATAATGCATCCCCACTTAGCTTTGTATGATAAAAATATCCACCTTGTTTCCATTTGGTAATTTCATATGGTTTACTCCATAATGAGTCAAACTTGGTGTTCCTTTTAATATTTTATCCTTTTTCATCCCATTTTATGACTATGTAATTTTTATTGAATTCTTAATGGGTAACCTTTCTATAAAACTATCATTTAACTATTTAGTGATGTTTTTGGAAACTATTGTATGTTTTTAATTTCCTTTATTTTAGTTTTTTTATCATTAAAATAGTGTTAGGGAATCCCTCACCCATTTCATTAATAACTTTAAAAATTTATTAAAAATATATTTTTAAAATCTTACAAACCAATTTATGCAACCTACAACTATGAATTCTATAGAAAAGTCAATAATACCTCAATTCAAAGGATAATGGTATAAAACCATCCACATAAATTTTTAAAAAAAATCAAGAAATACCAAAAAGCATAAGCTTCAAAATAAAAAAAATTGAAAATTAAAGGTTTTCCATCCTTAATTATCCTAATAATTCAAAAATATTGCAAAGACTGGAGAGCTTGAGTATTACCATGATATGATCTTCTAGAAGTTTTTACTATTTTCATTTCTAGTTTTTTGTTTGGTTGCATTTTTTAATTCAATTGGAGGTAAAATATGTTTTCTTTAGGTTGGATTCCCCCCACCCAGAAACTCTCTTTCAAAAATATCGTAGTTGGAGCTTCCTCAATGGTAACAGACAAGGAAATTGATGCATTAATGATCATGGTACGAAAGGAGTTGTAAAACCCTAGGGGTGGAGTCGAAAATTCATGCATGTAAGTGTATAAGTTGATCCCAATAGTGATGTTTTATCCTTCATAGATCATGAGGAATATAAAAAGTCTTCATGGCTAGAACCTGATCTTTAAGTTCATGGGAGCTTAATTAACAGTGGAGGAATTGCATGCTTGGACCAGAATAAATTGGAAAATAAATGGAGATTATGAGATAAGGTTTTGTAAAAAAATATATTTCATAGGAATATTTGAAAATTAATAAAATAGGAATAAGTTTTCTGGGGGAGGACCTTATGTATTCAATAACACAGGCCTATTTATGAATTATTGACACATGGATTTCAAACTAATAGAACAACTCCCTAACACAGTCCCAATCTGAATACACGTGTATGATATGCCACAAGAATTCTAGTCCAGGTATGTGTTTAAGGATATTGATAATAATTTAGGTCATCTTATTGATATTCTAAAACCACATATTGGTAAAGGCATTTCAATTTACGTGATAATTTGTGTGTAATTATATCTTACACAAGCTTTACCTAAAAGTATCACTTTGAAAACCTAAGAGCTTAAATGGACACAAGATCTAGATTATGAAAGCATCCCATTCAAATGAAAAAATTATAATGAGTATGGGCATTTATTTAGAGAATTCCCTTCCCTCCAAAAGAATAACAATGATGGGAAATTACCAGAGGTATTTGAAAAAGATGTTGAAGGATTCATGAAGCCAAAGAAGAAACATATAGTTAAAGGTAAAGGTAGGGTGATTAGGAAATATGTCCCCAAGGAAGGGAGAACCAAATATGAAGCTAAATATCCCTAGAAGGAAGAGATAGAGAGGGTCCCAGAGACTCAACTATAAATGGAAAAGGTCAATATGGAATTAGAGGACATTGCAATAGATTATGGGTTTAGAGAGGCCTTGGATATTTTGTTAAATGATTCAAAAGTAGTTAATAAATCCAAGAAAATATAAAAAGGGATTAAGTTAAAATAGGTCTAAAGTATCATAATAATAGAAAGGGGTAGGTTAAAATAAAATTAGATGATTATGGATGAATCAAAGGAAATAGACTCAAAAAACATTGAAGATAGCATTAGAGTCTCACAAACCCCTAATCAAAATAGAAGAAGTAATTTTTTAAAAAAGGAGAGTATGACCTAGTTTAAAAAATAAAAGATAGGATTAAGATATATAATTTATAAGGGTAGGTACTCAAGTCCAATTGGAATCAATTTTGGTGAGCACCAAGAACCTTCATCCTTCCTGATGCATGTCTTATCCTTGACTATTAGGGATAATAATACCCCATCAAAAATAAGGATGTTGAAAATCATTACCAAGATATATATTTCCAAAGTGATAATCTTTTAGGAAACTAAGCTCGAGGATCTATATTTATTTATTAAAAGCTTTTACAAAGTTTTAGGTAGAAATGTTAGTTGTAGGAATGCCTCACGCATGGTAGGGGGAATGTATTTCCTCTAGAACTTGAATGAAGTAGACTTGAAGATCTTATAATAGTAGGAGTAATTCCTTATTTCCAAGATGGAAGGCATGAAGATTAACTTATCCTTATATCTAGTCAATATCTATGGATCTCAATGCAAATAGGAAAGATAATAGGCATGGATATAGCTATAAATTTCCATTAATGCTAACAATGATATTCCATGGATAATTAGAGGAAACTTCAATGTGAGGTTGGGTCCATCTGAAAAGAAAGGTAGAAAATGAAAAGAAAGGAAGAGTATATCTTTTCAAAATTTCTTAGAAATTTTTGATCTATACAACATTAAAACTAAACATGGTTGGTATACCTACATTAATAAAAGGAAAGGAAGGGAGCTGATCATAAATCATTTGGATAAATATTTGATTATTAGAAAGATAGTGGAATGCAAATTCATCCTATAAGTGAAGGTCCTAAGAGAGGTAGGGTTAGACCATTATCTTATAGCCTTATATATCACTAAAGATGAGCATCCATCATGAGTGCCATTTATATTTAAGAAGATGTGGTTGTAACACCCTGGTCTCAATGATTGCATAAAGTAACAATGGTAATCCAAATTCTATCTATGGTATGAAGATGTTCATTATCCATAAGAAACTAAAGGATATCAATATGGCTCTGAAACTCTAGAAAGGGCACACATTTAAGAACATTTTTCATCAAAAAAGAGACTTGGAGAGAAGAAATGAATAAATTCAAGAAATACGAATGTAAGGAAATATTGTGAATGATCTTTAGAAGGAAGAAGAGGAAGTGACCAGAGCATTAGAAGAGATATACAATAAGGAAGAAATTTATTGGCATTATAAGTCTATAATAAGATGTTTAGAGGAAGGAGATAGGAATATGATATTATTACATCTCTCTATTTAGACCATAAGATAAAAAAAATTGTATCAATAAATTGGAAACTAGTGAGGGTGGAACGATCAAGGAGACAGAGGAAATCAAAGTCCATTTGGTTAATTTCAAGAAAATAACGTACTATTAAGACAAGGAAGGAAGTGTGAAGGAGTAAGATAAATTATGGAATCATATCCCATAGGTAATTACACACTTAGACAATGAAATGATGATGAAAGACATTGAATTGGAAGAAATCAAAAGAATGATCTTTGAAATGGAAGGTGACAGTGCTCTAGGACCAAAAGGTTTTCCCACCTTTTTCTTCCATAATTTTTTGGAGATTATTGAGGAAGACATAAGAGAAGTGGTGAAATAATCCAAGGACTCCCAAAGCATGCTAAAATCCATCAACACCAATTTTCTTTCCTTCATCCCCAAAAATTTTGACAGTAGGTCAACCAAAGCATGTTAAAATCCATCAACACCACTTTTCTTCCATAATTTTTTGGAGATTATTGAGGAAGACATAAGAGAAGTGGTGAAATAATCCAAGGACTCCCAAAGCATGCTAAAATCCATCAACACCACTTTTCTTTCCTTCATCCCCAAAAATTTTGACAGTAGGTCACCCAAAGATTTTAGGCCTATCTCTCTATGCAATGTAATTTACATTATCATATCCAAGATTATCACCACTCAAATTCAATGCATCCTTCCTAAACTAATATCAAAGTAATATGGAGGTTTTGTGCAGGGTAGATAGAATTCATATGGAATTGTTATATCCCATGAGGTTATCCACTCTCTTCATGCAAGCAAAAGGCAAGTTTTGTTTCTTAAATTAGATATCAACAAATCCTTTGATATGGTCAATTGGACATTATTTGAGGGGGTTATAATGATATTTGGTTTTAGTGTTAATTGTATAAAATATATTATAAGTTTTTATTCATATTCCATGTTCTCAGTCATGGTGAATAGATCACTAGAAGGTTTTTTCCATTCCATTAAGGGCCTTAGGCAAGGAAATCCTCTCTCCCCTTATCTCTTCATTGTTATGGTAGAAACCATGGGTGGGAGGTTAAAATGTTTGAATATAAATAATAATATGAAATTTATTCAAGTGATGGTAGAGGAAAAATCCCACACCCACCTCTAATTTGTAGATGATACACTATTTTTTATGAGCCCTACTATGCAAGAGGTCAGAACCATCAGGGATGCTCTTTCTAGTTATGATAAAGCATTAGGTTAATTGATTAACAAATAAAAATAAAAAATGTATTGTATTAAAATGTCCCCCAACCTGCAATATTTTATTAACAGATTCTTGGGCTTCAAAATTACTCCCCTCTCATCTCGTTACCTAGGATATTTGCTCTTATACAAAAAGTGGGGGAAGAATTCATGGGAGGAGATCATAAAAAATGAGAAGAAATCTTAGTAGTTAAAAATTAAAATACTTAAATCTTGATGGAATAATAACCCTTATCAAAATAGTTCTCCAAGCTACTATTGTGTATTGATTCTATATGTTAAAAGCACCTACAGAGGTATTAAATCAAATGAAAAGAATTTGTATGAAGTTCCTTTGGAAAGGTACTGGGAAGAAAGATAAAAGGACTCTCTTAGATTGGTAAAAGGTGTGAAATCCTAAAATATATGGGGAATAAGGATAAGAGCCTTGGATAAAATAGAGCCCTCATAGCTAAGCTCATTTAGAAATTGGGAAATAGTTTGGGCATGAGCTAGAGTGAGGTGTTGAAAATAAAATACCTAGATAGTAAGGATCCACCTAGAATTTTCATAGTAGAGATTCTACCTCTAGGTTTATAAATTTGGAATATTATGAAGGAGGTTAGGATTATAATCCTCAAGGAGCTCTTCTACAATATGAAGAATGGGGAAACAATGAACTTATGGGAAGATAGTTGGATGTCTAAAAAACCTTTAAACATGAAAGAAGATAGTAGGGATATAAAATATGAATGCAAAAATAAATGGAAATGAAAATTTAAAGACTATTAGATTGAAAATACAAATAATGGGTTCAAATCCTTCATTTCAAAAACTCTAAAAAATAGAGAAGG
The DNA here is from genome assembly GCA_037957365.1 of Torreya grandis. Lineage (NCBI taxonomy): Eukaryota > Viridiplantae > Streptophyta > Pinopsida > Cupressales > Taxaceae > Torreya > Torreya grandis. The sequence continues at coordinate 6,302,988 of JARHVA010000129.1, forward strand.
CATATAAAGTGAAGGGCACAAGAATATTCATGCCATGTTAGAAGGTTTTATAATCCCATGGAGCAAAGATAGGGATGTTATGAATTTTAATAGAAGAAGGATATGAGAATACATGGTCAAGGAAGGTTATAATAAGAGGATGGAGTTTTAACCCAAAAATATAGACATAGTATTTTGGAATGGAATATGGAAGTCTAAAGCCTAGCCAAAAGCTAAATCCTTTTTATGTGATGCAGGAGCATCACTACCTTACTTGTAAATACTAGTATAAGTTTCATGTTTTAGAGTCTTAGTAGGTTTTCATGGTCTTTATGAGTCTATAAGAATAAATTTATGATGATATTTCTTGATCAATTTTATATTTGAGGTGCATTGGCATTTTCCTACCAATTTGCTCCATTTAAATATTTGAATGTTTTGTCAAGGTTGTGGAGGCAATGAGTCATGTCTTAGGAATGTAAATTTTTTAATTGGATTATATAACCTTGTTACATCCTTAAAGCATGTAATTATTCATTTTGACAAATAGCTGGTGGTTAGGTTGCACTCTCAACGTATAGAAGAGGTTACAAGTTAGTTATGGATCTTTTTGAAATAAATAGTGGTTTTTAGTGTGAAGTAGGTAGGTCATTATATGTAGAATAATCAGAGAATTTGAATGGGGTTAGATTTTAAGGATGAATGTAAATAACCCCAAATTAATGAGAATGTACCTGATTTTGCTAACTAATACATAATGGTTTCATCTTGTTGTTCTATGATGATTGAAGAATCATATTTCACTTTGATTTGAAAGCTTGTAAGTATGACAAGAATGGAATGTGAATTTGATTAAAAAACAAGTTAATGAATGATATTCAATGGAATTTAAATGTATTTTGTGATTTATAATAGAATGTTCATATAATTCCTTCTTGAAAATAAGAATGGTTTACAATTTTTGTGTATTTTGTGTGCATGAAGACTAAGTGTAATAAAGACAGAAGTATGAGTATATAATTTAAGATAGAGAGAGTGGTGTGAGTGGTTTTTTTCATATGTATTAATATATTACAAATGATTTATAAGGAACATGTATTGAATATAATAAATGGTTCTTTTTAACAGTTTGTTGTTTGTCCACTGTGTTCTCAAACCCTATTTCAAGGTAAAACTAAGAGTGTAATCCAACAAACAAGGAAGATATGAAGGCTTAGTAAAGAATTGGAACCAATTGGTAAGTGTTTTATTCATTTTTATTAATATTTTTAAGATTTTAAAAAATTTAAATACCCTTAATTTGTTAAGAAAGACATGCAATCCATGTTTAGAGTTACACAGGTAGTCAAGGAATCTATTGGAAGGATGAATGATGCATCATAAACATGAGTAGTGGTTAATGAAACATGAATGGAATGCCTTAAAAATAATTAAAAATGTGGATTAAACACATCAATACCCATAGGTAAATTTTACATGAATTTATCCTTTGTTGTGTTTGTGCACAAACAGTCAGATTTAATAGTCAAACTGTGAAGATATAAAGAAATGATAAACAAAGTGTTAAGGTGTGTTAATTTTATATAAATGTCATGAAAATTTTAGTATGTTCTGAAACCCCTTGGAAAATTTATAAGTTTAATAATCCCCTTCTCGGGAATGTAGGTTACTATATGTGTTTACATAGTCCAACTAAGGTTTGAGCAAACCAATAGAAAGAAGCATCAAAAGAAGAATCCACTCAAATAATAAAGGTGCATAATGAGGATATAGACTTATTATAACCATTAAAATCATATTAAAACTTATCAAAATCCTTAAATTGAATATTACTCCCTCTTGGATTATGATAGTCATTGAAAACCCTGGACTAAGGTTTCAACACCAAAATGTGAATACTAAGATGTAACTATCAAAAAAATACCAAACTTGGTAGTTAGTGAGGGTTTAATTTGAAATAAAATATCTTGATGATTTGGAATATTTTACATACCTATACATTCATATATTAAGGTATGAGTGTCCACAGGGCAA